>JAQQZY010000019.1:26824613-26837867 GCA_030068375.1 Ostorhinchus rueppellii | reverse complement strand
ATATATCCTTTATTACCTGTATACATCCTTATTTGTTGTACATATTTTTCATCTGTAGTACAGAGGTAGCCCTTTGTCCATTTTAGTTTATGTATATTTAATATTTTAACTTGTTAGTTTGTATTTTGTGTGATATATTTATACAGTCCACTTTTGTACTAATTGTTTTTGCTGCTAAACAGAAACAGAGCTGCTAAAGGGAGACAATAAAGTTCTATTCTGTTCTATTCTACACTGTTCTATTCTATTCTACTCTATTCGATTCTACTCTGTTCTACTTTATTCTGTTCTGTTCTATTCCATCTTACTCTATTCTATTCTACACTGCTCTATTCCACTTTGTTCTGCTTTATCCTATTCTATCTTATTCTATTCTACTGTATTCTATTCTGTGCTGTTCTATTTTACTGTATTCTACACTGTTCTATTCTATTCAACTCTGTTCTACTTTATTCTATTCTATTCAACTCTGTTCTACTTTATTCTGTTCTATTCTATCTTATTCTATTCTGTGCTGTTCTATTTTACTGTATTCAACTCTGTTCTACTTTATTCTGTTCTGTTCTATTCTATCTTATTCTATTCTGTGCTGTTCTATTTTACTGTATTCTACACTGTTCTATTCTATTCAACTCTGTTCTACTTTATTCTGTTCTATTCTATCTTATTCTATTCTGTGCTGTTCTATTTTACTGTATTCTACACTGTTCTACTTTATTCTGTTCTACTTTATCCTATTCTATCTTATTATGTTCTAATAAATAGTGATAAATGACTTCACGCAGCTTATTAATGTGTAAAACTCTTCATATGATCCGTCTGTGCTTCTTCTTCTTCGTTCATATTTGTTTGTTTTGCTGTAATGAAGTCACGTCCATGAGGCTGTGAGAACCCTTTCGCCGTCAGAAATAAAAGCAGACAGGGCACCCCTTCATGCACAGATTAGATCAAGATGTTGCCTTGGAAAGAGGCCCTCACCTGCTCCTTATTACCCTGCTGGGGAATCCTTCTAGACTTTACCGCTCCTCCGCTCCGCAGGACAGGAAGACGGAGAAAAGAGACTTTTCAAAACGGCGGCGTGAAGCAAAAGGCGTCGTCTGGATTGTAAAGCAGACGTCTTCACCATGTGGACGCTGGCCGGTGGTCGGTTCCGCCCGTTCCGCTGGGCGTCGCAGGGCAGACGCAGCATCTGTCGACTGGGGGGGGCTGTTGAAACAGTCGAATGAACCGAATTAACTGAACCATTTGGAAAGCAGTTTGGGTTTTTCAGTCGTTTACAAAGCAACAAAGGCCGGGCTGTTTATTGGTTACAGACTCTTAAAGTTTCAGCGAGTGGAAATAAGAGGAAAGAACAGCAGAACCACCACACAGATGATTTAAAGGAGTGATATTTAGCTTTTTTTAAATGGAATTCTGCATTTTAAACATTTCCCTGTGGCCTACATAAACTGTAAATGCTCTGTTTGGGTCTGAATTCTACAATAATTCAACTCCACAGGTCAAAGGTTATTATATCAGACAGAGAAAACTGAAGAAAAAGTGACTTTTTCAGCAAAAATATTATTTACTTATTGTAAGACCCAAAAGATAATGTTGAATAAGATTAGATTAGATTTTTTTTGTCTTTGCACATATTTTAGAGCAACAAAATTACGTATAAGGAGAATAAGGATTAATGTTTATAAATTGGTTTCTGTAAAATTACAAATTTCCGATTTTATTTGTTGCCATTTAATGCACCTTTGCTCTGTATGTGCGTAGTATGACCCCTCAGCAGTTTTGGACTAAGATGCGTACAGAGCTCTTTCAACTTAAAAACAAACGTGGGGAAATCGTCATGAATGAATTCTTGCACCTTTTGCAAATTGTGAGCATCACACATCCAGCTCTGAATTTCTTTCACTTTGCCAGTTATTTGAGCTAATGTTCCTCCGAGTGCCAATAAGCCTTTGCAGTTTATCTTCCAATGCTCTTTCAGTTTGCCCACTAACTCTTTTCATTTCGTTTTTCGCTGCATCAACTCCGTTATCTTCAGCCATCTTAATATTAAAGCGATGCGTATATTGCAAATGCTCAAAACTATCATAGCCTTTTTCTTTTAGCAAGTGCGTCACATCTTAAATACGCAGCACCCTCTATGGCCTATAACAGGAGGCGTCTAATGTCAGTGGCTACTTTATGGCAGAACTCAGTGTCTACCTTTTCCTTGGTGTTTCTTTCACGTCGGATGTTCACAATGTTCTAGTGGCGTCTTCTTAGAATGGAATTCCCCTCCATGTCCAACCGTGGTCATAATTAGACATCCAATTATCCAAAGTCCACGGAGGAGTTTTTTCTACCGTGTGACAAGATGTAAATTAAGATTTTTGGTTTTGTTTTTAATACATTTTTAAAACGGATTACTGTCTTGTCGCGTCAGAATACTCGTCCTACGTTTTTGGAAACAAACGGAAGATCATAACACTAATCATAAAATATCACACAAAGTACACTCTTCTACAAATAAAATGTTTCCAGACTGAGAGTAGTTCAACTTTACCAAATTTGAGTCATTAATCAGGAAAAATTCAGTCCAAAGTCCGAGTTGGTTATAATTTCTAAGATACAGTCTTGGGTCAAAATGTGAAATTCTGAGAATTAATGAGAGAATAGGTTTTATACAAAGGGAATGTTTGTGTCAAAACTACAGATCTACCTGAAAACAGTGTCTGCACATGACATGACATTCACTTCACAGGTTCTATCTAGTGGCAAATAATAAATAGATACAGAAGTCCATTGTATAATTGTACATAAACCAACATATATGTGTAATAATACACCATCATATATACATATATATTGAAAGCAGCACTTTTGTCATTCTTATTAAACTGAGATTTAAAACATCTAATGTCTGAAGCAGATATTTTCAAAGAAATTACAGAGCAGTGATTTCACACAAAATACAAGTTACAACATAATAAAATGGAACACAATTGGAATTCATGACATTCTTATGGTTCAAACATGTTCTATACATGAAATCACCTATAATATGATGTAATATAGGCTACATATAGTACTGGAGTATGACTAAAACTACTGAAATATACAAATATCTAACTAAACTATAGATGAGAAATGTGTACACTGAATAAGGATATAAACAATTACAAAATATACTGTTTACATGTGGACGAGAGGAATAAACATACAGGATAGTGGTATTATTCTATGTTTTAAGCAAGGGCTTTTTTATGCTTTTATTCATTTTTAGTGTTTAGTGTTCTGTACAGCACTTTGGTCCACTGTGGTTGTTTTAAAGTGCTTTATAAATAAAGTTGGATTGGATTGGATGGTTATATCTTATATCTTGATTAAGGATGTATACAGTAACGAACTATACTGTTTACATGTGGGCAAGAGGAATAAACATACAGGATAGTGGTGTTATTCTATGTTTTAAGCAAAATTTTCAACCTATATTTTATTTTATTTTTAAATTATGGTATTACTAGCCTTGGTTTTAGTCGATTTTAACATATTCACTATTTATTTGTTATTTATTGTGATGGCTCATACGGGTCCTCGGTATCTAGTTTCGTTCTTTCTCTGATTGAATGACAATAAACTTCTTTGAATGCTTGAAAATATCAGTTTTAGTGTGGAGGGTCCAGCATTCAACAGCAACAAGTTTAGTCATAAATTTAACTTAAAGTGATATTAAGTGTTATTGAGGTTATTAAGTAGATTCTTCATATTTTAAAGGTTTCGTCACCACGCTCATACATTTTCCGTCTCCCAAAGGTGTCGTGGTGACCTTAGTTTTCTGCAGGTCATCCACTGACTTCCATGATGTATATTTGATGTTTCAGGTGCAGGTTGATCACACAAAGCAGGAAAAGGAATGTGTGAAATCATGAAATGGGATGGATGACATTGCTTTCAAGTCTCTTCTTCTGATCTTCAGTCACTTTGTTTTCCTAGCCCACCTGAAAACACACACAAACCAGTGGAAAAATCTCAGTTTTTGGTGATGACATGTCAACAAAAAGCTCCGAAATGTATCGTGAATGGGTGTTAGACTCACTGATTTTATGATTTCAACACAGTAAAAGTGTCAGGAAGTTTAACACAAAGATGCACCGACATATAATGCGTCATATTCGGTCAGTGTGTGCTGTCCGTAGCTGCACAAATTGCATTAAAGCCTTAAAAACTCTGTGTGTCATTGTCCCAGAATTACTGAATACCGTTCATTTCCTGTAACCATTTAATCCTTGACGTAATTTAGTGACCAATTAACCCTGAAAGAACCCACACAGATGGGAGAGCACAGAAAGGCCACAACCAATGTTCTGTATTATCACGACGGAGCAGGAATAAAATGAGTATGAATGAAACTGTACAACATGACAGTACGGCTTTTAGCAGCAATAAGTCAAAGGAAATAGTACAAATATATAGTATAATGTGAACAGATTCTACTGCAAATAAAAGTCATCATATGAATATTAACAGTATTATTAATTATTATTTAACATATACACAATAATAAAAAAAAAAAAATCAAGGTATCATGAGCTATTAAAATGGTCTTATCAGACTATGGATTACAAACAGCTGGGAAGTAACTAAGTATAAGTACTTTATTACTGTACTGAAGTAGATTTTTTAGGTACCTGTACTTTAGCGCTTACTTCAGTATTTATTTTTTGACTTTTGACTTTTACTCCCTACATTTTTGCATAAATATCTGTACTTTCTACTCGTTGCATTCTCAGAATAGGCTCAAATTAAACGGGTCTGACAGTTCGTAAAATCCAATCCAGCTTTATTTGTAAAGCACTTTAAAACAACCACAATGGACCAAAGTGCTGAACAGAAAATAAAACAATAACAGAGTAAAATACAGAAATAGATTAAAAAGTTAGAATCTGTACAATTAAAAACAACAAATTAAAACAAGAACAATAAAACCAGCACCAAATAAAACAGCTGAATAAGAACAATACATTTAAAACATCTCACATGGTTTCAAAAGCTGAGGAGAAAAAATACGTGGCTTCAGAGGGAAAATCAGTGGAGGAGAGAAGGAGCCCAGGCTGTGAACAGGGTCAGTACCAGAGTTCTGCACAGGTCCACTTTATCCAAACTATTCCACCTGTACCTGCAGAACTGGGTGCTGTGACCCCACCCATGATTAAACATTGTCTACACACTCACTCACTTTGAAGGGCTTTATTTTTGGCTAAAACACACACCATCAATAAATCTGTCATCTGTGCTGCTCAGTGTCGTCTTTGATTGTAAACAGAGCTGAAGCTCACTTCAAAATAAAACAAACCAGCTGTGGATCAAGTACAGCTGAATTAACCGATCGTCATCATTAAATGTCTTAAAAATTATTTTCATCCATGAATTTTTTTTTTCTCTTCTTTGCCTGCTACTCGCTTGCATTTTGTTTAATTTTACCCTCTATATGACTTTGGTTAAATAAGTATTGTTTCATTTATGACAAAAAAAAAAAAAAATAATAATAATAATGGAGTTTTACTTTTGTACTTTATTACAATTCAGAGGTTGTACTTTTTTACTTTTACTTAAGTAAAGGAGTTGAAGCAGTGCTTCTACTTTTACATGAGTATCTTTTCACCCAAGTAGCTGTACTTGTACTTAAGTACAGAACGTGAGTAATTTTGCCACCTCTGATTATAAGAGTCAACATGTAAAACTGCACAATTCTTGCGACAAAATTGAATCCAGTATGTACACAGAAGAGAAACTAGAGCATTACATGTCATTTCTGTCATTTTTACATTTTTAATAAAAGTGTAAACTCAACAGGAAACTCAACAGTGATTGGTCAGTATAGCTGTCAGTTACACAGCTCTGAGAAGTAATTGGCCAAAAGCTGGAAAGGGGCGTGGTCTAGAAGTCAAGTTTCCTCTTCAGTCACAATAAAGTTATTATTATGGAATGTCGAATGAAGCTATAAATGTGACAAGTTCTGCTTCTGTTTAGCAGAATTTGGACTTTTGTGAACATAATGTAGAATGTAGATTCGACTTACTTTTATTTAGTGTTGCCACCCTGGAATATTAAATCATTAATTTTACACTTTTTTAACAATTTATTAAAATATGATGTTTCAGGTATTTCTTTTATTGTGTTGCCCTTGTTTTAGTATCTTTGTTTAGATCGTGCACCCTGCTGTTATTATTATTATTATTATTATTATTGTTATTATTATTATTATTATTTAGTGAAGCTAAATATAAAAAAGCTGTCATTTGTCACTATGTTTAGACATTTTTAGACAGGTTGATATATACAGAACTGTGCAAAAGTCTTATTCCACCTTTGTTGTTTGTTCAGGGTTGAATGAGCCTACATAGATATTTCTGAGCCTTTTTAATTCAAATACAACAAGTAAATGCCATAAATATATGCAAAGCCTTATAGAAACTGAACTAAATGTGTTGTAAAAGTAAAAGTCACCATGACAAGAAACAGCTCAAAGAAACATCTGACATGTTGAATGAAATGCGATACAAAACATCAAAAAATGAATGCAGTACATCTCATTATCTGAACAAAAGGGTTAAAGACATGTTAAATACAAAAGGAGGTCACAGTAAATATGCCCACTGTGGTTTATGGAAGCTGTTTTGACCTGAAACCTCAGTTATTTCAGCTGTTCATACTTTACTAGCAGTGTCTCTGAGGCCTGCAGCAGGTCAGTCTCTAACTTTCTTACTTTTATTATTCTTGTTTGAATGTAATCCAGGTGTGTAACAACAATAAGAACTGTCACTGCGAGGCTCACTGGGCGCCTCCGTTCTGCGACAAGGCTGGTTTTGGAGGGAGTGTGGACAGTGGCCCCATCAGATTAGCAGGTAACGTATCGATGCAGGTATAAAACAGTTCTACATGGAAGGTTAAAACAGGCCTGAGTTCAGCTTTATGACGATGCATTTTCCAAAAAACTGTCATTTTAACATCATTTTTAAAAAAGTAGCACATTGAAAGATTTTCACTGGACTAGAAGAGGATGAAAAATTGCAAATTTTTTTTTTCAAAATTAAAAACAAAGCTGCATGAAACGTTCATACTCCAATACACACACATGCACACTTATATATGTATGTTTCTTTAATTATATTGATAATATATTGTCTAGTACATATTATATTTACAAATTGTTGTTCTGTGTTTTAGTAGGTGTTTCAATGAAAACTTTACACTTGATTTCCTTTATTTTATTGTAAATGTGAAGTTTTCATTATTATTATTGTTATATATGTTTGTGTGTGTGTATGTATGTATGTGTGTGTATATGTGTGTATATATATATATATATACTTTTTTTTTTTTATGTTCTTAAATGGAGCAGTTACATCACAGCCTTTTCCCCCTGGGTTTTATAAACTTTTCAGGCTGATTCTGCTAAAGCTCTAGCAGCTGATTAAAGCAGCCTGCAGGTCGACCATAAGACGACCTCTGACCCCGTGCTCTCCTTTACCTGTGTTGTTTCGGAGCAGACAGTGGGAATCTGATCGTGGGAATCTTGGTGGCTCTGCTGACCGTCATGGCTGCCGGGCTGGTCATCTGCCTCAAGAGAAAGACGCTAATGAACCTGCTCTTCACCAGCAAAAAGAACCCCATCGAGAAGCTCAGGTGTGTTTTTTGGACGTCATTAGCTTTAATTTGTATGAATATAAAAATGGCGTTAGGTGTGACAGATGCTGAGTGGGAGCTTTCACACTTCGTCACACTCTGAGCCCAATTATTCTGTAATTTGTGTCATTTTATCATTTAAAATATGCATTGCCGTCTAAGCCTTATAATGAATATAAATGTATATTTATCACCGCAAAGCAGGTCATTTAATTATGATGCTGCGTTAAACGTGTAGGTACGATAAGAACAAAGGAACTGGAAGATGGAGGGTAATGTTTCTGGAAAGACTCAGAATATTAAAGCCATAAATTCAACCAAAATAAATAAATAAAAAATACAGATTCTCTAAGATTAAAGTGGTAAATTTACTAGAGAAAAACTCACAAATTTATGAGGAAAAAACTTGAATGTTCTTGAAGATTATAAAGTGTGGTGTACAGCACCAAATAATTCAACAGTACTTTATAAAGGAACTATTTCTGCTATTATAACACATGCTTTAACATTGTGCTGGTGCTCCGGAGGTTCTGTCTATTCATGGAGGTAAAAGCATTAACACTGTTTTTATCGACACTGAATGTACTGAATATATTTATGAAACAGAACAATAGAAAACGTACATCCATATTTTTAAGGTCGTATATTGGAGCCGATGAAAAGTGTATGAGTAGAGTTTTGGTAAATTGTACAATAGAGAAATCACTGTAGCCTCACTACAATATAGTTCATATGATTCATTTGTAAAAAATAAAAAAAAATAAAAAATTAAGAGCAGAATTTGGACCTGATGGTAAGAAACATATGACTTTATAATGTCAGAATGACTGATAATGTCCTTGTACAAATATGACTTTAACCCTCTAGCGTCCACCTATTGTGTGGAAATGTATTGAAATGGGAATATAATGTAGTTTCTGTGCTTCGGATGTGGCTAAAACACAAACTAAACTTCATCAGATTAGTCGTGACTCAGTTTCAATCAAAACCTCAGTCTGGGTCAAGGTTATTATCGTTACAGAAAACTAATGAAATGATGAAAAGTGGAACTGAAAAAACATTTTTGTTAACTGAAATTTTAAAAAAGTATAACTATCCCTTTCATGCTTAGTGGTCACTTCAGTGGACAGGTATTCTTCAGCTGTTCTATTGCATAGTCATTGATTTGATGTCACTAGTCTTACATGGTGTGTGTTGCTTTTTATTTTAAGTTCTTGAAATATTTATTCAGAAATGCACTTTAAGGATTGCACCTTCAATTTCGTTGTTTGTTTATACTAGCAATAACAATAAAGACATTCTATTCTATTCTATTCTATTTTGTTGTTTTAGTTCCATATCAGATAACACAGTGGGCACTTATGCATCATCCCATACTACAATTTATACCATTCGTTTAACTTTATGTTCTTGATAAACCTGATCTGCATTAACATGTTTGAGTGTAAATCAAGTGCTGATTGTTATTAGACTGGGTTGTTTTTTTTGTTTGTTTTTTTCAAAAAAAAATGGGGGTGTTTTTTGTTTGTTTTTTTGCAAATTATCTCTGAAATAAATAATAACTAGTATTAGAATGTGTTAAAATGTGAGAAAACATCATATTAACAGCATTGAAAATGGATTTACTTCATAGTTTTCATGCAGCATTTCAGTAAATACATGTTTTGGGGTTTTTTGTGCTTTCGAAGTTAAATACATGGTGTCCACCTGAGTGAATGAATGAAAAATAGGTTCAGTAAAAACATTTTATCGCGTTTTTTTCTTGCTAAAAGAGGAATAAAAACACTCTTGATTTAAAAAAAATCTTGATACAGGTTTTCATAAATCGTGCATGAAAGGGTTAAAAGAAAAAACAATAACTAACTGAAGCTGTATTGTGTGCTTACAAAACTAACTAAAACAGATAAAAATTATCGATAAAATTTCTTGATTTTCATTTTTTTAATGCCGGATTGATATGAAGTTGATTTATTTCAGCTGGCGGCGCCATGCCACACTTGACAGTCCGTCACTTTTGGTCACGTGTCATTTTGAGTCGTCTTCTCGTCCCCAATCTACCTGGAAACATGGAGACTAAAGCTGGGAGAAAGCAGCAGAGTCCTGTGTGGGATTTATGTAAATACGACAGCAAAGATGATAAAAGATACGAAAAAAGCAAAACTAAGCATTTAGAAAAAAACTAAAACAAATAAAAACTAGCAAACCTGCTCTAAAAACTAATTAAAACTCACTAAATTACAGGGAAAAGTCAAAACTAAATAAAACTGAACTTTAATGAAAAATACAGTTTGGTCTGGGTCACAGGATGTTCTCTGTGCTAATATACAGACTGTACCTAGCATTAGCATTAGCATTAACAAGCTACCATTGGAGGCACTTGGGAACCAACTCCACCAATGTGTTTAGGGACGCCAACAGGACAATTAACCAACATTTACCTGTTTTTAAGGAGTGGGACAGGCAAACAGGTAAATATATACACCTAAAATCCACATATAAAGGCTCTGATCTGACCTGGCTGTGAGGTAAAAGTGCTAACTACTATACTACCACACCATCAAATATACAACCCCATAATTAGCATAGTTAGCTAAGTGTTATTTTTGGCTAAATTGTGATATTTGCATAACTTTACTCTCCTAACACTGACGATTCATTTTTCATCACTGGCTGTGACCTGAAAAATATGACTTGGGGAATTATGTTATGAGGCTAACGATATGTGTGATGATGCATCCAGGACTTAGTCACGTCCAAAATGAGTATGATCTAACCCAACTACCAGACAGCTGTGCAGATGAGGTTTGTTCCAGCCCTTACATGAATCACAGGTGGATCTTAGAAGGTTAATCACTTTTCTCTGAATATGACCCCCACGCCACCTCCGCAATCACACAGCTCTGCAGTTTTTTCTGCTACAATAACCTTACACCCGATGTGTCAAACTCATTTCAGTTCAGGTTCCACTTTCAGCCCAATATGAAAATAATAACATTAAAAGTTTAATTAAAAATATGAATAATATGAACAACCTGAAATGTCTTAACGGTTTCAACCATATTATGCCTCTGTTTATCATTTACACAGATCACAGTGGAACTACAAATACACAGAATATTCAATAACAGGCAGAATATTGGTAAAATTGCACTTATTTCTCTTAAGACATGTCAGGTTGTTCATATTTATTGTTAACATTTTCACATCATTTAACTTTTTATACTAAAACAAAGAGTTGTCATTATTTATATGTCATTATTTAATATTTTACTGGTCTGATCCACTTTAAATCATAATGATCTGTATGTGGAGTCTGAACTAAAATGATTTTATCATCCTGAATTGTTAATATCGTCAGTGTAATCTTTGCATTTCACAAATTCATCCCATGGGCCAGATTGGAGCCTTTGGTGGACCGGTTTTTGTGTTTTCAACCTTGGGATCACCTGGAATTTAAATGGGGTTGGCTGGAATTTCTATTAATTCGTTAAAAAAAACCTAAAAATTCACTAATAAAAACTATATTATGAGTTGACAGAGACAGTCACAGTCCATAATGGGCATGATAAACTGAAGCTGAAACTGAAGTATTTTGGTACTGTTTATCTTTTAAATGTTCATTGTGGTCAGTTTCAGATACTGCAGCTCTTTCATAATTCATAGTTTGAGTTTTTGTTTGTTCAATATTAATTGTAAATCCAAGCTGGACTGACTGTACATATCATGACCAAGGAAAATAGAATTCTCACTTTGTGCAGTAATCTGAACCTGATGTTTCTGCCTCTGTCCATAATAATATACATTATACAGACTAAATGTGTCTAAAATTAATGTTTATTTGCAACATAGTACAGCAAACTATTACATGATGAAAAAAATAATAATTTTAGCAAAAAAAAACAACCCAAAAAAAGTCTCTGTTTTGAGTGTCTGGTGTGACGTTAAAATGGGGTCATGAGCCTAAAAAGGTTGGAAACCACTGATTTACAGTCACATGACACTGTTTATGTCTGTTTACCTGCTTGTTTTCACTCAAAATCTTCATGAAACTTGGTGGACATTCAGGAGGACGTACATAAAAGGGCCCTGGGCTAATGATTTTTATTGCCACATATGGTGTTTAGTTGATCTACAGAACATTGGGCCTTAGTGGATGCATGGACGCCTCCTGTTCGAAGTATATTTCATATTATTTCTCTGTGTTTTAGGTCAGTAAGCGCCGCCATAAGTGGACCGTCCACGCCAAACCAGCCCCCACCTGTGAGCACAGTGTCTCCATCCCGGCCTGCCCCGCCTCAGCCTCACAGCACCGCCATCTTCAAGGTCACTTACCCACAATCCCCTGCAAAACATGTAGAGCCGCATCTTGACATCTTTTATGACACATCTGCACTACAACCAAAAAACACCTTTTTTTTTCACGCGGTTACATCCGACTTGCACTCGGATGGATCACCAGCTGAGGATCCTTCCTTTAATACTCTCCCTGGAATGCGGCAGCTGTTGAGATCGCACAAATCATTCTCGGCAGGATTGACGTGTTGTTTTCACACAAATGGCAGCTCGTTCAAATCCAATTAAATCAACCCTCTCCGTGCGGACATGTGGAGGAGTTCCTGATAATGGAGTCTGTGGCGAGCAATGTGTTCGCGACACTTGAATACATTTCTTGTCATTAACAGCTGCCAGTTAAGAGCAAAATTGATTTATATGCACACGGATACTCACGTGATGGTTGTTGACGCTGCCAATCACTTCAGAAATTGTCATTCGCTTCCTGATTGCAAGACAGAGTAGGAATTTTTCCCATAATGAGCATGTGTAACATCACCGCATGCTTTAAGTACGCCATTACTGCCCTGACACGCTTTGTAATGGGAGGTGACCCGTGATGGATTGAGTAAGGGTTGGCAAAATAAGAGGAGCGGTGTCAGAACTGACATTTTGTACTGCAAGGTGGCGCATGAATGAGGCAACCTGTTGTGAATTACCGCCAATCGGTGTTTTCAGTTAGGAGCATGTGGTTTTCATTTATACTCAACAGTAAGACGAGAAAGGATGTAAGGCTGTTTGATGAAAGCACGGTGCAGGTGAGGTCATTTTCCAGTCGTAGGGAACTATGCTAAACGGCCACAGGAGGGAATGTGTGCACGCAGGCTGAGGTGGAAGAAGTACTCAGATCCTTCACGAACAGGAGGTGTAGGATCTGTACTTCAAATATTCAAATAGGACCTTATTTATTTATTTAAGTCTTTTTATTGAAGTTAGAACAATGACAATATGAAAAGGTCTTGTATAATATCCAAAATATCTGTTTAAGAAAAAAAAACAACATTATACCAGCACTCACTTGTACACATACACTTTTATTTATTTATGTATTTGCACATACAAATAATGTGCTTAACCTGTCAGGAAACAAGAAACATAAATAACTTCATAGTTTATCAAAATCTTGTTTCAAATGAACAATTTCATTGTTATTCATACAGAAAGTGACCAATTGGAATAACAGAATAGTCCTTGTTGACAAATAATCCCCATAAATGTCCATATTTAGTGTGTCCACCTTTGGTGCAGATAACAGTTTCC
>JAQQZY010000019.1:26797061-26807748 GCA_030068375.1 Ostorhinchus rueppellii | reverse complement strand
TCATGTTTTCAGTATATATGATGGTGTGTTATTCCACATATATGCTGGTTTATGTACAGCTATACAATGGTTTTATAAATGTTCCACTAGAAAGAAACGGAAAAGTGAATGTATTGTAATGTGGAGACACTGTTTATCGGTAGATCTGGTGACTCTGAGACAAACTTTCCTTTTACATAAAACCCATTCTTTCATTAATCCTCAGAATTTCGCATTTTGGTCTAAGACTGTATCTTAGAAACTACAACGAACCAGCACTTTTGACTTAATTTTTCTTTATTAATGACCCAAATTTGATAAATTTGAACTACTTTTATTCTGGAAGCATTTTACTTGTAGACCAGTGTAAGCTGACACAGTGGACACTTATGCACCATCTCATACTCTGCACTTCATACCTTTACTTTAACTTTGCTGGTCATCATAAACCGGATCTGCACTAACATGATTGAATGTAAATCAGTTGCTGCACTGGACAAAATCTAAGTCTTACCAAGATGATTTTCATTTGTTCCATTGCCAGAATTTTAATGCTTGAATTAAGAAAAAAAAAAATCTTGAATTAAGCAAAAAATCTGCCAATGGAACAAATGAAAATTATCTTGGTAAGATTTCTTAAAATCAGATTTTCCAGATGTATTGTCTAAGAATCAGTTCTTCTATCATACTGAAAAGTTTCTCTGCAGGGGATTATGTCTGATTTTAAGTGTGATGACATATTTGGACGAGAAATGACAAAAATGCACTTGGCAAGATTTAGATTTTTACGGTGTAGTTTTTTCTAGATGGTAATTAACAGTTTTCTCAAACAAAAAGTCAAACTAAACTAAAAAACTAAATAGTAGGAAGTAGCTGAAACTACACTGTAAAAAGGAAAATATTTAATCAACTTAAAAAAAATTCTTAAATAGGTCACGCATACTGTAAAAAAAAATTAGTTGAGTGAACCAAATTAAATTACATTGCATTACATTTAATATAATTACCTCCACCCAGGAGGTATTGTGATCGCTGGATTTGTGTGTGTGTTCGTTCGTTCGTGCGTGCGTGCGTGCGTGCATTCGTTCGTTCGCTGCAGTAACTTCAGCCGGCCACAAGGGGGCACTCTCTTCATTATTATATTCGATGTGTGTCTTAGAGGGGATCACAATTTCCAGAATCAGTTTCCGGGTACAGTATTTGCAACGGACCGACCGGAACAACGGCTCATTCAGCGAACAATGACGTTTTAATTCTGCATTTAACTAAATCTCGTTGTTCTTACTGACAAAAATCAAATCTGTATTATGTATGAGACGTATATCTGTACAGACAGAGTGGAAACTGGACATTCACATGCTCATATTTGGTCCAATATGCCGGCACCAGTTGTGCGGTTCACTGCAGGCTGATATTTGGGAAACATTTCAACAGAGGTCAGTACTTTCTGCTAATTCAGGACTTGTCACATCTATGCTCTGTCTGTCTCTTGTCCCTTTAATTCTCTCTGTCTCTCTCACCTCTGACCCAGTTTCTGACCTGATTGCATGATCTGATGCACCTGGTGAGCTCACCTGAGCTCATCAGGGGGCGCTGTATTTAAACCTGTCTCAGTCTGTCCCTTGTTGCCAGGTAGTCAAGTCCAGTGCTTCTATCTTGCGTTATTCCAAGTTCCTGTTTGTCTGCATCGTTCTGACCTGATCTGTTTGACCCCTGCCTACCAGTCTCCGTTCCTGAACCCCGATCGTCTGACTAAGTCTCCAGCCTGAACCCCCCTGTGTTCCAACTGCCTTCGCCCGACTCTGAGTAACGCCTCTGCCCTGTGTACAGACCTGTGCTCGGTTCCCTGACTACGTCTCAGCTTCATCCTCTGGTTTTGGACGCCACCACATGCCACTGGTGAAAGACCCCGGACCGACCCCGGACCGACCTCGACCACACCTCAGCCTCATCCTCTGGTTTTGGAGGCCCCTCGTATGCCCCAGGTTAAAGACCCCGGACCGACCCTGACTAAGCCCCAGCCTCAGCCCCTGTCCTCAGACACTATTGCTCCCTGGGTCCGTACTAGGAAGTCTGAACTGACTGAAGAGACTATTATTGGACTTTGTTTATTCACCCTTGTGGTCTGTATCTTCTCTGTGCCCGTTGTTGGGCTAAATAAACTGTGTGTTTTCTATAATTGATCTGCGCGTGGGTTCATTCCTGGTCCGAAACAGGACTAAAATTTTTCCAAATTAGAATATATTATTTTGTTGTCCTTTGTCCTTTTATTACCTCCGCCAAGGAGGTTTTGTGGTCGCCCGAGTTTGTGTGTGTGTTCGTTCGCTGCTGCAACTTCAGCCGGCCACAAGGGGGCGGAGGTCTGCACTCTCTGAATGCTTTTCAAGTTTAATTTGGTTCACTCAACCATTTTTTTTTTCTTATGTGTGACCTATTGAATAAAAAATGTTAAGTTAATTCAATACACTTTTTACAGTGTAGTAAAGCAGGTAAATACACAACTATCCCTGTCTGATGAATGAATGATCTACAATAACTGTATGTGTGACAGTGTGAAACTCTACCAGTCCATAAATATAGGTGATGATTGACTGGATGATGAGGATTTTTCTGAATGGCTGTAAATGAAAAACCATTGTCAGTGGGTCACGGACATAGCTGTGACCAGAATGTCATGTGTGGGTGGGCATTTTGCTTGTTTTGGGGGTCCAAGAACAATAATGTTGAACCAGGGGTATGTGTGTCCCTGAGTGTCGGACTGGAAGGGTGTCAAACAGGGTCTGTTCAGCTCTGGTAGGCTAGACAGGACATTTCACAAGGGGCTTGTCCCTGGGAGGGGCACTTCCTCCCCTGGCCACACCCCTGGTTGCAGGCCTTTGTCTGGGTAAAAAATGATATAAAGAAACCTTCCTGCACCAATCCTGTGCTTTAGGTTTTATGGAGCTGAGCGCCATCAATTCACACTCCCTAACAGTAGGTGGCAATAATTCAATTTAATGCTAATTAACACCAGACATTTTACATCATAAAAGAAGACCCAAAAGACTCTATTTATATCATGGTTAAACTCAGGTATGACAGCGACTACATCAGATAAGGTTTTACCTACAACCTCAGTGTGTTTAACGCTTGAATAAGTGACTGAATACACTTACAATTTTTAACTGAGTTCAAATTTTTGGTTTTGGTTCAAATTTACCAAGTTTAGCCTTGAAGGGACTATGTCCGTATTTAGCATCACCACCTGCTGGTCAGTTTGGTTTATCATTAAACTTGTCCTCTGTGTTGGTATACTGTGATATTCTGTATTATCTGAGGTTCAAATTACACCATCTTTTTATTAAATAAATTTAGGGGGTTTAACTTTTAGCACTTTGGGTCATGTCTTGTCATTGAGGGGTGATAGAGGGTCCTGAACCCAGACCAGTTAAGAATATTACTCTCAACAATCTTGTGTGTGGAGCTTATGCTGTAGTTCTTTCTTTGTTTTTGAGGTACCATGGACAGCTCCACACTGTGACTCTGCTCTTCTTTTCATTCACACTCCCCTTAGTTTGTGCTACAGGCAATGTGGACATTCTGAAACACTATTGTCTTATTTTTATATTTTGGCTGCTTCTGTATTTGGCCTGGATGGAAGATTTTGTATTTTTCTCCTCCAATAAGATAAGACAGTTATCAACTAACATTCCCAAAGTAATCAGAATTTACAGGTCTTTACTTATCAAATGACAGTCCAATGGTTTTCATGATTCATGCAGCGTTAACCCAGGACAGGGCAACTAAGGATTAGTCAAAGAAAACCTAAAATTTCAGAAGATGGATATGCTGTATAAAAAACAAACAAAAACAAAAAAGATACTATAAAGAATACAAAATGCACCAAATAAGTTCAACACCAGACAATTATGAAGATGGCTAATTTTATTATAGTGAGTTAAAAGCCAAGAAAACAGGATCAAAAGAACGATCATGTAAAAAACAAATACAGTCATTTATTTTCATTGTACTCCAATATATGTCTTTAAAATGGTGGAAAATCCATAAAGGGCAGTGCATTTAAACAGTCTCTCCACTGTGTACATTCAGGATGAATGCATTCATTACACATGAAACATTAATAAAGGCTTTTATTGTACAGATTCAGTTCATGTGGAGCTGCTGACATGAAAATCCTACAGGTTGCAGCTTTAATGAATGAGACAGTGACTCATTCTTAAAGACACGCGTTGATAAAGAAGCCTCCATGTCACAACTGGATGGAGATTCTTTCTCTTGGCATCCTGGGAAACCAAATACAGACGGTTTTTGCTCCTCAGAGCTTTTGTGTGTTTGTTTGTGTGTGTGTGTGTGTTTATGTTTTGCCTCCTCGTACAGTGCTAGGCTACCTTGAGCAGAGAAACCCGCAGCGCGAGGCATGTTGAGAATGGGAGTTAAAAATAGCATCATCGGTCGGCCAAGCGCCGCTCCGTTACTACGCGTTTCAGCATTCTGCCCTGTGCAGGGGGAGTCTGCAGGACTGACACCGCGGCAGCCCGGAGTCACACACACAGACTTATGTCCACCTTTTGTGTGCTCGGAGCACTGCATCCTCACACCGAGGGCCACGTTTGGCTTACCTGGGGGAGCTGGGTGTAGGTGTGTGTGTGTGTGTGTGTGTGTGTGTGTGTGTGTGTGTGTGTGTGTGTGTGTGTGGGTGGGGGGGGGGGGTATCTGCTGGAGGGTAGACCTAACTGCTGGAATCAATTCAAAACTCATTCAACATACACACGTTTATGATGAGGAGGGAAAAACAGAAAATAGTGATTTTTTTTTTTTTTTTTGGTATTATAACCCACAGCGATCACTCAGATTCACTTCAATGGCTATTTTTAACACTGCATCACTGTGTTAGTAGGCT
Organism: Ostorhinchus rueppellii; assembly: GCA_030068375.1. Lineage (NCBI taxonomy): Eukaryota > Metazoa > Chordata > Actinopteri > Kurtiformes > Apogonidae > Ostorhinchus > Ostorhinchus rueppellii. Next base: position 26,802,869 of record JAQQZY010000019.1, on the reverse strand, counting down.
AAGGAGGAAAAATGGCCTCACAATGGACAAATGATCAACTGAAGAAAAAAAAATCACATGTGACTTAGTTTCTGTGCATGGTGTGGTTTTCAAAATATATCTACAGGGGTCCCCCCCATCCAAAATCTATGAACATTGATAGTTTTTCCATAACATTAGCCTCATAGCATACCTTCTTGTTCAGACAGGCTTTTACTTGGGTGTGTGTTTTATGACCTATGCCTGTGTATGTAGTTGTGTATTTTATTTTATTTTTTTGTATTCTGATTTTATTGCAAAGCCCTTTATGAATTCTTTCTTCAATAAGTGCTATATAAATACACTTTATTAGTACCTAAGTCATATTTTTGCCCAAACTGTAATATCAACATAAAATGACTCAGCAGTGTTTGGAGCGTAGAGTAATACAAACATCACAATGTAGCTAAAATTATGACTTATGCACTTATGCTATGAGGCTAATGACATGTTCATATTAACTGAGATATAAATAATGAAAAAATTAGACCAAAACCCTACAAATAACAAATTATCCTGAGGTTCAAAGATGTTTGGAAAAAGGCAGTGGAAATCACTTCACCCTGTATATACATACATAGAATCATGAAACTCCCCCCCAAAACCCAAATATAAACATAGAAAGGTCTTCAGCTTTTGGTGTTAAGAAGAATAGTGTGGGGCCACTTTAAGAAGGATTCCTACTGAAATGTTGTTGCAAATTGTGCATTTGTTTATAGGGGAGCAGGCAGCTTTCCACTCACATAAATACCAAGGAATTTAAAAAAAACAAAAAGAATTCCAAGATTGAACTCTTCACAATCTTTATAAATATTCATCTTTTATGGACTGATTTTCAAATTAAACTACAGAAATCAAATCAGTTTTCAAACAACTTCCAGTCTGACCAGATGATTAGAAATATTTTACATTTGCATTCATTTACATTATAAATATGCTTTCACAGATTACCTCGTGTGTTTTTCAACTTACACTGACCTTTTTCATAGTCTCACTTCAACACACATTCATAAATACATGCTGGCTTTGAGTGCTAATGGAACAAAATGCTGGTGCATGTTCATGCAAACCATGGCTACATGTAACTGAAAGATCTTCCTTTGGTTTAACTGTAACTACAGACAACATGAATCTTTCACATGTTGGTGGAGTTTTTCTTCTTTGATTTTTTATGTTTTTAGATTTAACCAATAAAATCCCTTTGGTTTGTCATTGATTTGTAAAAGACAATATTGTGGGGTGGCTGTGGCTCAGTAGATTGAATGGGTCATCCACTCTATCAGGTCGGGGTCAGTTGGTGGATAAATCCTTGATCCCTGTCTGTATGTCAAAGTGACATCAATCAACTTTATCAACAGTGTTGGGTAAGCTACTTTGCCACTACTTTGTATCTCATAAAATTACAAGTAGTTCAGCATGGCAACAGTTTAAACAAACTACATTTCTACCCTGGAGAATTAGAAGAGTTTTAGCAACTACTTTTTATTTTCAGTGTTAAATTGAGAATGTGCATGTGGTGTATATAAGATACAAAAATATGGCCATGGTTGGGGCAGCACATCCCTATTGGGGGTGGGGGTGGTGGTGAGAGGGTCGTCAACCACACGATGTTAGTGATGATCACACATCTGTGAAGCATTTGAGTGCTACCAGGACTAACCAATCAGAGGCAGTGTTGGTTGGGCTGTCATGACATGATCATGCCTTCAAAGCAATTCAAACTGAAAGAAAATGGGACTGTGTTGTATTGAATGATGAAATACAATTTATATTACAAAATATAAATCCAGGGAAAAAAATATGTTGTTGCCCAAAATTGCAGTTAACAAACTGAATAGTTAAACTACAAAAAATTACCCCAAAAGTACTTGAACTACTTGATGCAGCACAAAATATGAATGTAGTTTAACTACCAGCAAGTTACAGCAAAATGTAGTTTAACTATACGCAGTTCAACTAAATATAGTTTAAGACTCCCCAACACTGTTTATCAATCATATTCAATCCCAACATGAGCTTTCCCCATAACCAAACCATGTTATCTTCCCCTAAACCTAACCACCTATCCTCCTGTACCTGACCTCCCATCCTTAGTGTCCAAATCCAACCTCAAAACCTCATAACCTCTCTGCCACAGATAGTTGAAAAGCACATTGAGCTGTTAAAACACTGTAATGTTAGTAGACACATATAGAGAAGTCACGGTGTGAAACGTACATTGGCAACACGCCATTCCAACAGCTCATCTACCTACTGGACTCTGTAGCCTCTGCAGCGATGTTGTTACAGTATTGGTGATGTGCATCCCCTCAGTATTCATATAGGTGCTTTCAACTATACATAATTGTAAAAGAAGTTACAAGCTGCAACAGGCAACCATGCAACAACCTCTGACATATTAGCAAATGTAATCATAACTACACTCAATAAATTACCATTATTATTATTATGAGTCTAGTTTTCAGTCACGGCCAAAGGTTTTGTGATGTATTTGAAAATGTAAGTCAGTGAAACTCATAAAATGCTTATAATGATTCTTCAATATCCTAAAGAAACATGTGACGTGAAGCTTTCAAAAGCTTTGTGTCACTGTATGAATGTATGATTACTTATTTATTTAATCAATCAGTGTTGTTTTCCTGTGGGTTGTACAGCTTATTTTGTGCAGTTCTCTGTATTCTGTGATATTTGGGTTTATTTAGAGTCTTGTCTTCATGTCACACTAATCCTTAATTTCTGCAGTTACAGACAATTTAAACAATGAAACATACAAAAACACAAAACACTACAGTATACTACTAGAGATTATATTAAAAGAAGAGCAGAATCCACTAACATCCCATTTGAGGCTTTCTTTAATATTCTGGAATGGCAGTAAATCAGTTGATTTGTTTTCCGATTGGGAAGGCACCTGATTTGATCACCACCAACAATGACTTCATGTCTGCATCCTTGAGACTACAGATGATCCTAACCCTCAAATTACCCATAAAACCTTGTACATGTTTGCAATAGTTTTCCATTTCTAACCATTCTGAGAGTATTTCCTGCTCATAGATTGCATCCAAATGGCGTGAAACAAAGAAAGGTTTGATTATAGACAAACAACGAAGCCTTTTCCAGTCTGGAGGAAGAGGAGGAAGCATCTTCCTCCTCTCCTTTTTAGATTTTCCTTTTGCAGCCGCTGTTCTTACTGGTTTTTCAATATAGGCAAAGGAGCTCCTGCTTCCACCTTCAAAGTGGGAGATTCTCCACCTGACGTCAATGCCTAGTGACTGACGCAGCCCCCTGGAGAAGGAAGTCTGTTTTATTTATCAATCCCTTTGACTTTAAATCTAAAACAGCCCGCTTGGTTATAAATAACCTACAGCGCGTGTTTCGGAATTACGGCTTCATGTGAATTTCAGTCAGGGTTGGAAAGGGTGGCGGCGCTCGAGCGTGAGTGTGCGCGTGAGAGAGCTACTAGTGGTGCGGGAGACATAAGGGGAGGCTCGCTTCAGCCGCCGAAATAACAGAAAAAGCCAAATTCAGCACACTTCCCATCCTTCAATCGACGAAAAAGTGACATGCAGCTCTCCACAGCATCATTATTATTAGGAGATGCTGGCGTGCGCGCGCGTTATAGGAGAAGGGAAAGGGAGGGAAGCTCGCGCCCCGAACGCTCGAAATTCCTCCAAGGAACCTCTGTGAGCTTTTCTTTTTTCATCACGCGCGAGCTAAAAATAGAAACGGGGTTGGATCGTGATCCAGAAATAGATAGGGGGCATCACTCCTATAAAAGGCACACCATTCAAGAGTACAGTGTGTGCACAGTTTGAAGAAGCGAAAAGACACAGCTTGATTTTATGGAGAAATGGGCTTTTTGGTCCTTTTTTTATGTGGCACTTTGCGTGATTTTAAAGGAGCCTCCGCTGCTACAATGGTGAGTTGTGAAAACCCTTCTCCTGCTCTACCTGTTTCCCCTTTCCTCTCCTTAAGGCTTTGCTGTCTTATATTTTCTATTCGCATATCCCTGCAAAACCTAAAGCTGTAGCACATGTAAATGTTTGTACGGAAAGAAACGCACTGTCATGAGTGTTTGTGTGTGTGTGTGTGCGCGAGTGTGTGTGTGTGTGTGTGTGTGTGTGTGTAGGTGTGTGTGTGTGTGTGTGTGTAGATTTCTATTTTTGCACCAAATGGATATCAAACCAATCTGTCTTTGCAGCTATGAGGGAATCACCCTCAGTCCTGATGGAAAGGGCGGTTGTGTGTTGTCGGTTTGCTGTAGTTAACATGATCTCTGCTGTGAGTTCGTGATTATTTCGGGATGATTCGGATTCTTTTCGGTTCAAGATGAATATGAATTTATAGTGAGAGGGGAGCTGTCCTCTTGTTGTGGTGCTGAACTACTACTGTGGGCATTTCTGAACTTTGATGCACCACATTTCACACAAAATGCTTTGTACCTTATGTTGTTTTATTCTATAACGCCAGGTCTCCAAGTTGTGCACATTTCCCACTGCAAAAAAAAAAAAAAAAAAAAAAAAATAGAGAGAGAGAGAGAGAGCTAGAGAGAGAGAGAGAGAGCGAGACAAACGACCCTTTTCGGTCGATCTTTGCCAGGAGCAGCTCCTCGCCACTGAGCCAGTGCTATATTTACAATTAGAGTCTTGTTTGCTGCTTTTTTCCCTTTTTGTGCACGACGAGACTCGAGTCGTGACTGCTAAAAGTGAGTAAGGCGCGTGCTGCGTCAGTGGCGTCTGGCTCCGGTGCGCTCGAGACAGATGGGGGGAATCGTGACCGGCTGGTGAAGACGCGTCCACGAATGAAAGCGCTGGACGACCCAATGAAAACGGAGCGAGGGTGGGGCCCTTTTTTTGTGCTTCGGCAGCTGGAGATTTTGAGCCAAATTAACCCTTTATAAATGAAGAAAACTTCGGACGGAGTGTTAATGAAACTGCAGGGAGAGCTCGGTGTTGCATTTTTCATCTGAAAAAACGATGAGCGAAAAGACATTAGGCGTCAATGTCCTCCAGTCTCATCAGACTGTTATTGCTTGTTGGGTGTAAATTTGCACTAGTGACCAGTGTCTAATGTTTAGGGGGAGTAATGAAACTGTCAGGTGCTCTGGCCTCCTGCTTAGGTGCTCTTTTCCTCTGAGTTTTCATTGGTAGATGACGGCTCGTGCTGTCCAATGAGATCGCGGCCACCCCTCTGCTGCGCGTTAAAGTCTATAACGGCAATGAGATACCGCCTCTCCTTATCGCCGCTCTTTTTAATAACAAGGCTGCGTGTTGCCGCAAAGCAATCCAATCCGGTGCGTTTCAATTTACATCTTTTTTTGGGATTAGAACCCAAACAAACGAGCCGTTTGCGCACAAACGCTCTCCTGCACAAAGGTGTTTTTCTTCTCCTTTTTTTTTTATTTATTTTTTTTATCCGGGAACACTTTGAAGATGAAGACCTCCCTCAGGAGTACGTGGACTGGAGTGGATCTGGATTTGGGAGCTGTGCTTGTCCGTCACGAATCTTTTTGCGGTCTGGGCTTGCTGTGCATACATGAATCTGGGAAGCCCTTACCCCAAAAAGCATTTGTGGAGGACTCGGACGTCGTTCGTGTTGTTGTTGTTTTTGTTGTTGTTAGGATTTGGGAAGTCACACTCCTTACTGCTCACTGGTGTCAAGACAGTGGACTATTGTAACACAAAGAGCAGCCCTACAAGTGTGACCCGTGTCCCCTCACACACACACACACACACACACACACACACACACACACACACACACACACACACACACACACACACACAC
>JAQQZY010000019.1:26600061-26611522 GCA_030068375.1 Ostorhinchus rueppellii | reverse complement strand
CTACCTCTAAACAGTGTCTCCACATTACAATACATTCACTTTTCTGGTTCTTTCTAGTGGAACATTTATAAAACCATCGTAAAAATGTACATAAACCAACATATATGTGGAATAACACGCCGTCATATATACTGAAAACATGAGCTAACCAGCACTTTTGTCATTTGTTTTCTGATTCATCTTATTAAATCATGTCAGATTTAGCACATTTAATGTCTGAAGCAGAGATTTTCTAAGAAATTGTAGAACAGTGTTACATGTCAAGTATAACATAACATATTAGTATCGTAATTTACTTAATTATTCACAATTTGCAATGGATTTCCATGAAAAAAATATTTATTTTATAATATGACAAGAACTGAAGATACATCAAAAAGTAACAGTATGATACAGATTCATGAAACTGCCTGAGACAACATGATGAGCTGCAGTTATTAAACCTGACCACATCAGCCTAGTTTCCATTTAGACATGCTGAAACAGCAACATGTGCTTATTCCAAAGTATTTACATCAACCTGTAGGTATAAGATGACAGAATTTTCCTTCAGGGTGACTGTGCGCATCAGGAGAGATTATTCATTAATCTTATACTTAAAAGGTCTATGAAATGCCACTTTATTGTTTAGTTGAATAGGTTCAGTTAATTTACTGAATTTTTTTGAGCAGGTGAACAGACCTCACATCACACTGTTTGCATATAACAAAAGTCTGCACCGTGTAACAGATTTTATTAGTCATCCACACTTTTAAAATACTGACCAGTGAAGTATTGACAAGTTGTGGAATGGAGATCAGTGACAGTCTCAGGAGACTGTAGTACAAAGACACCTGTGTGTTATTTGACATAAAAATTGTTTTGACTTTGGCAGTTTGTTTTGGAAAGCTAAAAGTGATCCCCCTCACTGAGAGTAAAATTTGATTGGATGTTGATATACACCATCATGAAATCTGTATGAATGAGGAAAGGCAGCAGCCAATCAGATGGTTCCTTCAGATAACAGAGGGAGGAGATGTGCAGAAATTTTAACGAGCAGGTTTGGCTATCACACTAATCCCTTGAGTTGAACCAAAACCAAACTGAGAACAGAAAGCTTCTATTTTTCTAAAGCCAAAAACCCGAATTTCCCCTTATTCAGTTAATTCCATATTTTAGACTGAATGTTTTAATAATTGACAGTGTAGAACTACTTCATTAATGTAAAATCCATTGAAATAACACCATTGTACAGCATCTTTCTCCCTTCATAAAGGGAACCTCTTCTGTGAACTACAAATTTTCAACACTGCCATCAAAACATCAAGTAAATATGATATAGGAAGCACCTTCTGAACTTCTACCCATTAAGAACATTTAAGGTAGACATCAGCGGGCAGTGATTTTTTACGTGCTTCAGTAAAACAAAACAAACAAAAAAAAATTCACCAGCAAGTGGAAACTGAATTTTAATATTTCAACAAATATATAAACAAAACAAAGATTTTGCTGAGAGTTCAGAACAGAGTTCACTCTAGAAACTATTGGGCTTAGTCAGCCAGTTACTGCGACAGGCCAGTAAGTTTACATTATCAGGGACCAACCTTTAGAGCCTCATGTCACATTATGCTGAAATTCTTCATTCGAAAAACAAATATTTAGACTCCAAAAAAACCCAAAACAAACAAAACAAATAAATTAATTTATTAACGAAAATCATTTCCATTAGTCTTTTTGGGCCCTGGCCGTTTCACCTGAAATTACATTGAACCAATAAACTACATTAGATTAGGGGAATTAGCTTTTCCTGTTCAGTCAAAACTGATCTTAATCAGGTGTTACTTAATGACTGTTAGCCCAAAGGAACATTTTCAAGTTGATGCCTCATAAAATTACAGTGCTCAAATTAGCTTTACTGTAGTATTTTAAAGCCATTTTATGTTTTCTATTTGCTTTAATAAGCAACACAAATTTTAAAGTAGCAACCATTTTTTGAATAAAATTTGTCCAATTAGATTTCCTTGAGTCTTTATTATTATTATTATTATTATTATTATTATTATTATTATTATTATTATTATTATTATTATTATTATTATATTGGTTATCCTTGTTTATGCTCATGAACAGTTGCAGCTTTTCAGAAAGACATTAGTCCAATCACTGGTTTTGTGCAATTATCTTTAAAAATTTTGGACTATAGTTGAATGTTTGAACACATTATATTCACATTTGTTTTGTCAGTTGTCTAGACGAAGTTAAAATAGAGTATATAAAAAAACTAACCTGAGAGAGAAATATCAGTTTCTGTTTGTTGCTTTGTGTGACTTCCAAATACAAAACAGTGTCCTGAAACAGGTGAGATCTTTAGAAAATATGTTCTTCAGACTCTACTTTTACACTGCCTTTCAGTCCAAAGCTGAGGAAACTCTTCTGAAAAACTTGAAGCGTATTTAAGCTTCTTGCAGTAGCTCAGGTTGAGAGCATGTATTACTCCCACAGCAAAACACAGCACCATGGGACATTCTTTCACCACAGGGCTTTTGTTCCCTCTACCACAATGGTTGTCATCCAGTGGTCAGACACAGAGGTCCACTGGTCACCAGCGATAGAAATTTTCATCACTTGACTTTCAAAGAAAAAAACAAAACAAAACAAAAAAAAAACCCAAATTGGTTAGTGTGTAAGAGATAATGTATTGGGTGATTACTGCTTACTTTCGGATGATCAATAGACCTATTATTTTAATTTATCCCTTATAAACACACACAAGAAAGTTATAAAATCATGCTTGTGCACTAAATTACTTACACCATACTGCACAGGTCTCACTGCACTTATCTCTAAAGGTATACAGCAAGCCAGGGGATGGATACTTTTCTGCAAATCAATGGTATTTGTGTTATATGAGGAAAGAGGGGTGGGGGTTCAGGAAAAAGTGTTTACATGAGTGTACATTTTATGGGCAACTACCCACATATGGGCAAGTAAAGATGGCATAAACTGTCAGTCTGCCCCAGGGCAACTGTGGCTACAAGTGTGGTTTACCACCACCAGGGTGTGAATGTGAGAGCGAATGAAGAATGGATCAATAATGTAAAGCGTTTAAGGTGCTTTGAAAAGTGCTTTAGAAATGTTAATCCATTATTATTATTATTATTATTATTATTATTATTATTATTATTATTATCATTATTATTATTATTATTATTGTTGTTGTTGATATTATCATTATATAGAGTACATTTCAATAATAAAGTCTAAATAATTATCAAATTTCAAGAATTCTGTCCTTAAACGGTCTGATTCCAACTTCTGAAGCCCCTGCTCTTGATGAAACCACATCCAACAGTTTTTGGGTGAAGTGGTCAAGTTTGGCCATAAAGGTACATTCAGGGTTCACAGTGGTTAATTTCTTAAACTTGTCATAAATCTGCGGACCATAAAAGTCACATTTTACATACAGTTAGCTTCAGGCTGTAGCAGTTATATTGTAATACATTAAAGAGGAACAAATCTAAATTTGTGTGGGCTACTACATAAAACTTTTTCTTATTTTTTACCTGTTACATCAGATAATGTGGACCAGCTCTGCATGAAGTCCCTGATTGAAGATTCCTCAAGTGATTTCTTGTTTCTGAAGACGGCGTGTCTTGTAGAGAGGTTCCAAATGCAGCCTTTAAAAAAAGTCTTTATTAGTTCTTTCACAGATGCTAAAACAAGTGGTGGGAGACCTTTGGTGAGCAGGTGTGTGTGCTGGACTCAAACCTGGGTCTCCCACGTCAGGCCACAATACTGTTGCTAGGCCAACAGAACAGGCTGAATTGTGGCAAAAGGCAGAAGTGGAATCAGAAGTGGGTCGAGGAAGCAAAAGGACAAAAGAAGCAGCTAGCACTCTCACCGAGTGGATGTCAATGTAACAGGGGGCTTGGACAGCAGCCGAGGATACAGAGCTCACTCTCGGGGAAGCCAAGAATGGGAAACACCAAACAGTGACAGGCAGATGAGAACCAAGGAAACAAAGAGGCAAAAGATTTCTGGGTCATTTATGCTCACTTTGTGTACATAAATAGGTAGGTCTGCTTGTAACATTGTCAAGTGTCACTGCCTTTATTCTTCTGTGTGTCCAGTGCATTAAAATCAATCTGGTGATAGTACCTGTGTGACATCAAAGCTTCAAAGCATGTGTTAAAAAAACAAACCGATTTTCAGTGGAACTTGTATTGGAGTGCAATTCATTTTTTGCTGATAATGTGACCTGTGATGTCCGAAGCTTCTGTTCTGTTCTAGGGAAACCTGATCTGCAGTGACATAGTTGAATGTAAAAAAATAAATAAATAAATAATTGAATGTAAAAAAAAAGAAAAAAAGAAAAGCATTTATTTATTCATTTGCACATTATCTCCGTGCAGGTGTGTTGAAATGGGAGAACTCATCAGATTAGCAGCATTAAAGGTATTTTAATTACATACTTTTCACATCGTATATCATAAATACATGTTTCTTTGCCTGTAATATTAAACACATGGTTTTGTAACTGTAAATAGGTTCTTAAAAAATCAATCACATTCTTTATTTTTTCCATTCCCAAAGAGGAAAAAAAAAAAAAAATTAGGTATAGTGGGAGATCTTTTTTTGGAACATTTTTACCATATTGCTTGAAAACCTCTTCGCAATGCCATTGTACCCACTGAAATAGAATGTTTGCAATAAAAGAGAAAAGTTTTAGTCCAGTCTCGAGGGTGTAACTAGAGGAAAACTCTGACCAATCATTTTACTGATCATCTTTACACTTATTGGCTGCTGATACGTCCATCAGATATCAGTCCGCTAATGTGATATTACTATTACTATTATTATATTACTATTACTAATGTTGATATTATTAAACGTAGTTGTCTTAAACATGTTAGTAGATTTTCATTGACTCACACAGTTGCTCTTTGAACAGACAATTTTTGTAAATCACCTGCAAACTGCATTTTAACCCCACACATAAAAGTTTAGATTGTGCATGCAAATTACTATACACAATTTGGGATCCTGGGAGATCCAGCCCGATGTGGACAAAACTACTGGGATGTATCACACCTACTGCATGGGGCTCTACATTCATGCTGATTTCAAATATTTAATTAAACATGTCAAATTAATGTTTATTTAAAGTTTAATGGCTGGTTTTTCTTCTTGAGTGAGAGTTGAAGAAACTAGACAGTTACTTGTTGTTGTTTTTTATCATGATCATTTATATTATCAAATATAATATCAAATATTTGACAAATAACATTGAAGAAAAAGTAACTGAACAATTCAATAAGCTGATAATGACAACAAAATTAACTAAAGATGAAAATTGTTATTGCAATGATATTCATGGCAACTTCAGATTCTGTTCTGACATTTGTCATTATGTTTTATTTTTGTTTTGTTTTTGTCCAGCCCTTGTTAGTAGTGGAAACCTTGAATTCAGTTTGTCAAAGTCAGGGCAGGGTGTTCACAGTGCTACATTCAACAGTATAACCCAGTACAACCTGCTGCAAAGATGGACAATTGATAGAAAAACTGGTTCCCCCACCAGTGTATGCGGCATGATTCAGTGAGGACTGTGGTATGTCACACAGGAGGGGAATAAATAAATAAATAAATAAATAAAGAGGCCTCGGAGGCTGGATGACCTCCTTGTGATTTGAGGCAAACATGCAAACACCAGGCAAGGAATGTTCTATAGCCTTGGTCAACGAGTTCCCAAGAGAACAGAAAACTTGCAGCAATTTTTACAAAATGAAAGGATGTTTAGAACAGCACAAAAGCACACCTGGGCTCCAATCACTGCTACACATCCAATATGACTTAATAAGTTTGTGCATAGGGTGCATGTTGCCAGGAGTTGCATACAGTACATGTCCATGTGTGATGGCAGATCACACAAGTATATGTATCTATTTGGTAGCAGAGTGCACGCAGAAAACAGGGTGAAAAGGCATTGTGACACCATTCTTTCATAGTCTTTTCCTTTTACCTATCGATACAGACACACAAAATCAGAGGTTTTAAAACTCTTCACTCTAGAAAGTGTTAAACACAGTTTAGATGTAGACAAGAACCACAGAGAGACAAATATCCATCTTGCAGAGTTACAGTAGATATTGCATTGGTCGTGCTGGGGAAGTTGCTCACTGCTTCATACAACAAGGCTGTAGTGTGAGAAAATGACTGGGTGTGGACTCAACCATTCCTCTGCACATAATGATTATCCTTTCAATGGAAAAGATTTATCTCTCTCCAAAAAGGTGTTTTAAGTGTAAAAACCTGCTTTATGTTTAATTTGTAAAGATTTGGATTTTTGTTTTTCCTGACATTAATTATTGTGATTAAAGCTGATCTTTGACATACTTTGGCGGAAACTTCAATGAACAGAAATCTCTGGGGTTCACACTGACGTCTTTGCCTTGATGTTTTTAATGCCAGAGTATTTGTAAATATTTTGGGTTTTTTTTGTCTTCATTTCAACTGACCTATGCTTTACCACAGCGCTAAACTGCTGTTATTATAGTTAGTCTGTTAGCCTGCAGTTTTCTTCTCTCCCGGTTGTCCTTGACACCTTTCAAAAGCATATGCAGCACAGTTTACATGCACACTGTTTTAGTAATTGCTTATTGCAAAGCTTGAACATTGACAGAGTGAAAATGTTGTGCATGGGGGAGAGGAGCTAGAAGTTACAGCAGTTAAATCTTACTGTGCTAAATCTCACATTTTGGCAGCTCCAGCTGTCGTAGCATTTAACCCTTAAACACTCTCTGCCGCTAAGTTTGTAGCAAATCCTCCACTGTCATTTATTGCTATTTGAGAAGATTGAGCTTTTTAGTTTTCGTGCTAACATAGCCACAACAGCCACTTCACTACTATTGTACTGTATGAGAGTTTATAATATTATAGAATAATAATGACAACAACAAAATCTCGTCAGCATTGCTTTATATGTTTTTTTTTTTTAAATAATACTTTCCAAATATAGATTTAAAGTAAAATAACAAGTTATTGTGCCTTCTCTGATCCAGAGCCCCATTTATAAATGATATAAATGAGCGTGTAGGATCCATACTAAAAGTGTATGTGTACAAAACCAAAAAGGCGTGCGAAAAAAATGTCCTTTTTTAAAAAGCGATACGCACAAACACACACCTGCAGGCGATGCTCCCTTTATAAATCATGGTCCACCTGGAAATGTGTGCACATGGATCAGTGTCATATCCCACTCTCTGCGTGTCCACAATCAGACACATCTGAGGCAAAGTGCCTCAACATTTTTGAGCAGAAATAAGTCGACTGCTCAGTGTTTCTTTATAATACAATACAGCAACAACTGAGAGGAAGACATGCAACACCATGCAAGAATAAGAACAAGTATTACTGCAGTATTTCAACAATGATGGAAGCCCACCCCCCACCTTATGGTATGGTTTGTAACTTTAGGCTGAATAAAAATTACTCATTTATGCAAGTTTTGCTGTAAATGGCCAATTTATGTCTACATCCACTTATCACTTAGTTTTACTAATTATTAGCCCCATGGAATGGAGCAGTAGGGCGTAATAAACGTACTTGTAGTTTCTGAAAGTACTGATCATTGTTTTTAATTGGAGATAACCCACATAAAAAGTGGAGGACACTCCTCTTCAGGAGGAATCAACAGATAAATAATCTTAAAATGAGAACATTTAAACAATAGTTATTTAATCACTGAGGGAAAACAGTGCAGATAAAATAACATCATCCAAAACAACAATTTCATGTCATGACATGAAATTGTTTTGCAGTTGAACTTGCTCAATTATTCCTTACTTTACCAATATTTTTGTGATGCTATCTTCTGCTTCTTACTGTAATAGCTTAGATTGTACCATATCCACTGTTAGCATTATCAACGTATTCTTATATTATATTTATTTATGACTTACCTAAATGTTAGAGCACAGTGAGTAAGATGAGGAAAGGAGCTTTCAACTATTCTGAAGATTCAAGATTATAAAACATAATATACAAAGATGAATTATGATTGCATGACTTCTTAAATACATTAACCTGGATATGGTGTTTATCCAAATGTCTTTGGATTGTGCGAAGTATCAATGTTCTTAATATGTACAACATGTAATTAAGTTGAGCTTTTCCTCAAGCTTTTGTCACGTAAAGTTTCGAAGAGTCTTCATCCCATTTACACATAGTCTATGCAGACAGCCTAGTTAAACAAGACTCCATGTATTCATGGGAAACCAGACTCTCTGGAACCCCTGCACCTGCCACATCCTGGCATCGTCCTCACATTTCAACGGCTGAGGTGTGCTCCACAACTGACCCAAAGTGTCAGTGATAAACAGTTGGGCCTTCTGCCCTGTGCTCTGTGGATGGTAGCTGTGATCACAGACGGTGCTGATGGATAACTGAACTGAATTTAACCTGAAACTCTGTTGGTTTATGTCTTTTAAAATTAAAGGTTACATAGTTCTTTCAGTTCAAACTGATGCTTTGAATATTTGTGATGAAATACTTCTATAAAATATGGTTTATTTAGAGCAGAAATCCTGCATCTTCCGCTGTGTTCCATGGGTTGTACTGTAAGTGCAAAAAACCCAATATATCAATAATGGTCAGTGATGGAAGACAACTATTTTTTTTTTTTCATATTCTATATTTTATATATTTATTTTTTGTTAGAATTATGCCAGTGTGTCAGTTTAACATGTTATTTTTCAAGTCAAGACACAGTTTGTGGTGAAAGAAAAAAAAAAAAAAAGAACCGGATCTCCTGTTGTTTGTGATATGTGGCGCCAACACCAAAATGACTATTAACTATTAAAAAAAGGTGATCACCACACCTCTGATCATGTTGAAGCTGCAGAGACAAGTTATAAACTCATAATAAATGGTGGAAAGAGGGAGAAAGAGAGTTTACAGTCTCATGATGAAACTATTTTACAAGAATCTACAACTTTCTTGACCTGTAAGATTATCGTTTGACAAATATAATATGCGTTAATGATGATGATTCAAAAAAGGACGAAAAATTACTTGTCTATTACTAATGACTGCAATTTTCCCCCCGTGGGACACCAGATCAGAGGGGTCAGGACTTAGATCTGTGTATCTGAACTCAAATGAAAGTGATGTACGAAATGTCATATTAACATGCTAATTAGTCAGCTAAAACAGTATGCAAGGTTTTTCAGCATGTCTAAAACTGTAGATTGAAACCACTAATATGTGAATTGCAGACTGTTTGCAGGTAGATATTGAAATTATCCCATAATGAAATATAACTATGGCAATAATGTTCTATGATAAAATAAGAACATAGTTAATTTGTTGGTAGTCAGTAATATTACTCTGTTCCTGCTACAATACATATTATTACACATGTATTGCCACACTCTGTATAATATTAGTCACATGGTGGTAGGGGTGAGACTGGCTGGTTACCAAGGTGATATGCCCCAGCTGGTAAGGGAGCTTTCAGGGAGTGACATGTGTCCACAACAATACATTCTGATGTTGATTAACATGGAAAGATCCTGAACATGAGTATAGACACTGTTTGTGCTACATAGGGTGTGATTTTGGACACAAATATATGAGACGCGTCACTATAAACATACAGTAATATCCTCTCACATTTAATCTTTCTCACCACGTCACCATCTGCTTTGTCACTGGGACATTTTCTGTGCACGTGCATACACTCACCTGTTGAGTTTTTTAGAATCCAACTTTTTTATTGTAAAGTGCATGAAGGCCTGCATATGCATCAGTTATATGAAAGCCAAAGTCATTCTAGTCTACCAAGAAAGGAAAATGGTCAGACAGACAATATTATTATTTCACTAACCCAACAATAGCAAAATATTACATAATTTAATATTATGCATATTATGAATATTAGTGTAAGGTTGTAAAGTTAATCAAGTATGTACTACAAGAAGAACAGTTAAAGGAATTGTAAGAGTGGGCCCTGAATGCAATGTGCAAGAACATCCTGTGTAGAGGTCCTATTGAATGTAAACATATATGCTGATGTATATACAGACAAGGAGTTCCATATGTTGGGACCAGGAGGAGTACAAAGAGATATGGGAAGAAAGTCAAGGTACTATAAAAGAATGTTGAACAAAGAACTCAGTTGAGAATGATTCTGCATTGCTTGATGATGTTCTCCCAGATCTGTAATAAAGACTTCTTGGAAGATCCAGAAAGTGTCTGCTCTGATTGACTACAAGAATATCACCTATCAATTAGTAATAATAATAATAATAATAATAATAATAATAATAATAATAATGAGAAGAAGAAGATAGAGATGAATCTGTTGGTGCTTGCAGAAAAGTAAAACAATGGAAAATCTTGTTTGCATGCATAATTTTATGTTGAAAATTATGTTTTTGGATGAGCTTGCATGAACACAGATTAATGTAGAAAGATGAAGAAAATCATCAACACATACAGCCGAATCATGCACAGAGATAGAAAGGAGAACCGGTTTCTGAGATATGGGACATAAACCAATTAACAGCTGTATCTGCAATTTGCACAAGATCCATAATATAATTAAGAATTAGTGATGATAACAATGCCAAAGGCAGCACTTGAAGAGGAAAAATATCAGATACTCGCCAGAATCTCCTACTAAGAGGTCAGTTGTATCTAAGTCAGTGTGGACTATTCAGTGGGCCTTATGTTGTGTTATAGACCTAGAGGGGATGGTGTTGAATGACACGGCCTTTATGTTTAAAGCCTGTTTTTACCAGAACTTTTCATTAAATTATATTGTTTCTCTTTAGGTTTCATAGCAGGTATTTTTTTGACACCCTCAGGGCACAATTACTTTGGAAGAACTATTAATAAATTTGCTCTGGATTTAAACTGGATTGAAATCTGATATTAAGTTGTTTTTTGTCCATGGGGAACAGGATTTTTTGCTGGATAATTTAGCCCATAAAGACTTAAACATCCATCTCGGACCAAATGCATCCACTGATGTAAAATGTTTAATACCTGTTGATCGATTAATTCAATCAATCCATACACATAATTTGAGTAAAATACAGTTTTTCATCTTTTCATGGTCATCAGATATGACCCTTTTGGACGTTCAGAGACTCCGTAGTGAATGTGGGAACACCTGAAATAGTTATTTTAATTTAGACAGTTTAAGACTACAGTTTGATCTCAGTATTAATCAATGTTTTAAGATAGGATTCTTTGTTTCAATAAGTATAATACGTTTTTAGCTTACCAAGATGACAAGATTTATGAACACAAGACTTAGGGTTTTCGTTAGATACACTTTCAAATATACACTCAAGGAAAAAAGAAATGCAACATTTTCATTTTTTAAAAGAAATATGGGTGCTTTTGGAAAAATGGCTTAGCATCATGATTTCACTCCAAATTAGGCTGAAGACAGGTGAACAGATTTCTTGGTTCCGCT
>JAQQZY010000019.1:26524643-26537732 GCA_030068375.1 Ostorhinchus rueppellii | reverse complement strand
TTCCAAGCCCCCCAAAATTTTGCTTTTATTTTGAAGCTAGACGGATGTTCCAGGTCAATAGAGGACTTCCAGGTTACGCAATATGTTGTCATGAAGCATGTGGTTGAAAAGAAAAGGAAAGGAACCAGACAAACTCTTGTCGTTAACTCGTTATTTTGAACCCACATGAACGCGACAAGCGAAAGCTGAAGAAAACGTTCCTGCTTCACTGTTCACTCTAGCGTGAGACGAGCATCCAGGGGGCCGCGCCATGGCCAATGGTGGAGCAGCTCCGACCGCCGACTGGAACAGTACCGTAAAGTATGTAATAATTACGCCGTTCATATCTTGAGCGCTGAGTGGAAGTGTACTTTACCGTAAAGCATGTAATAATTGCACCTTTCGTAACTTGAAATTTCTTTCATTACTAGAGTCAATATTTTATCATAAAGGATTTTCGTAACCTGGGACTTTCGTAGGTAGAGTCGTTCCTAAGTAGAGGTACCACTGTACAATTGACTTTGATGATTTTAGAACTGCACTCTCTGCACACTTTTGTAACTCTGGTCAACAGGAATCTGTTTAAACTTATTCATTTAGGCAAAAATATGCATAAATACTTATGATATAAGACATTTACTGAAAGTGTCTGTCAGTCCTCTTCCAGAGGGTTGCAGGGTTGTTGGAGCCTATCCCAGCTACCTATGGGTGAAGGTGGGGTACACCCTGGATGTGTCTCCAGTTCATCAGCTGACATATAGAGACAAACAACCGATCACTCTCATATTCACACATATGGCCAATTTAGCTAAACCAACTAACCTATTAGTGCACAGGTGTCAAACATACGGCCCGGGGGCCAAATCTGGCCCACCAAAATGAGTTTGACACCCCTGTATTAGTGCATGTCTTTGGACTGTGGGAGGAAGCTCAGGTACTTGAAGAGAACCCACACAAACACAAAGGGAACACAGAGCTCGAACCCAAGACCTTCTTGCTGTGAGGTGACAGTACTATCCACCGCACCACCATACCACCCTTTCTAAAATTGTTTTAAACTGTACTTTTTTCATTTCTTCATGTTCATGTCCTAGTTGCAGTGAGCTTTTGGAGAACAGGTGACATGAAGCTGTGCTCTAATTGGAGGATAAAACAATCATCTTAAAGTTTTGCTAAATCTGTAATCAGAAATGTTTTTGTTTATTTGTCCTCAGTGAATTGGTTCCATGTGTCCTTGAGTGAGATACTTTCAGGACTCCAGATTAAATCAGACAATTTACCTGCTCTAAATATCACAGGTAAAGTTTTTGTTGTTCAGCTCATTACATCTCCATTTAACCATCTCTGTGTTTTATACAGGTACTTTAGTCTAATGGAGTGTGGGGCACAGATTTTTAACATCCATCTCAAAGACTTATGATAGCATAATCAGCTGTCTGACACACCATAATCCTGGTGCTGTTCACAAATGCATGACTACTGTGTGCATACACCCCCTGAAACATGTTAAACATAATATATCTAGTGGTAAATACTGAAAACATACTGTATGTAGGTTTTGTTGGAATACACTTTAAAGGAATACTCCACCCAAAAATGAAATTAAGTCAGTCACAGCCTCTCCCAGAATTAGAACACTGTGGAAAAAATTGTGAACATCCATTCAGTCATTTTGCTGTTTTGTCCTGTTTTAGGAGCAGCGCTTTTAGCTTTAGCTTAGCACAGTTGCTGTAAACCTGCGGTGTCAGTTAGCATGTCCTCCAAAAAGAGGGACTGGGACATCTATTTTTTTTTTTTCTAAATATATCTTGGGAGCCGAGTGTTCAGAACGACTACAAATCATAATGCAAAACTGAACAAGGCTATTACCTGGGCAGATATTTATTTGGAACTATTTTCAGCCTCTGGGGCCAGGTCGCAGATAAGCAGAAGATGAGGAGTACGAGTACGAGTATATTCAGCCTCATCATAGGCAAAGCACCGCTAGATAGGAGCAAAGTTCTCACGCAGCACCAGAATAAAAAACTGAATGCGTGCCAGCCTGATGTGCATACATGTGCCGAACTAAATCATGAAATAATCAGGCATCATATAACTTACTTTGTGGACAGCTGTCCATTTGGTCCATCCGGCGTAGAGTCTTTTCTTCCAATTCACCTCATCAGACCGGGAAAAAAATCTGAGTGTGGAGTGAAACATAACAGAGACAGCCTCGGTGGCTGTAACACATCTTGGGGCAGGCTCCTCCTCATCCAACTCCGAAACATTGGGCCTCGTCATAGATGTCAGTACCTTTCCCCACTCTAAACACACAGACTCTGGTTCGGTGGGCATTGTAAACTCCACATTCACACCACCAGTTCGTGTGGACCCTCTCCCTCATGTCTGCATCTTGACAGGTCACAGCCTGCTCTTGCTCCTCCGTTGCACGTAGCTCCTCTTCCGTATATTCTGGCTCAAACAGATATGGTCTTGGATTTAGATCAAACAAGAAATCATCATCTTCGTCCAGCATGAGGTAAGCCGTGTTGATCGCAATTTTACTGTAGAAGCATAATTATCTTTGCCGGTGTGTTTATGGAAGTTGGGGGTTTTCAAGTGCTATGTGAGAGCTTTGTGTCTATCTAGCGGTGCTTTGCCTGTGATGAGGCCGAATATAGTTCCAAGTAATTATCTGCCCAGGTAATAGCCTCATTCGATTTTGTATTATGATTTGTAGTCGTTCTGAACACACGGTTCCCAAGATATATTTAGAAAAAAAATAGATGTCCCGGTCCCTCTTTTTGGAGGACATGCTAACTGACACTGGAGGTTTACAGCAACTAAGCTAAAGCTAAAAGCGCTGCTCCTAAAACAGGTCAAAACAGGACAATGACTGAATGGATTCTAACAATTTTTTCCACACTGCTCTAACTCTGGGAGAGGCTGTGACTGACTTAATTTCATTTTTGGGTGGAGTATTCCTTTAACACCTATTGCTTTAAAGATTCCTAAATAAATAAAACAGTAATAATGATTTTTTGCCTGTCATATTTTGCCTGCTAGTGCTTTTTGAAGTAACAACCACACCTACTACAGATTAAGGGAAGCAGATGTCTCCTTCCACCCCTAAGGATAACATTGGCTGACATCAGCATGTTGTTTTAAGCTCTTGCTCGCTCAAGGAGAGCTCATTTCTGGAGCTGCAACACATATTTTAGATTTTCAGCCCACATAAGTCGAACAGGCATGTTGAGCGTGTATCACATTCAGGCAGCCACCACATGTCTCTGCTGCTGCCAGTTTGCTAAAATCGACTTTCAGGGTCATTTGTCACAACACCTGTTACTGCATTAGCTCATTTAGCACATTTGCCTGTTTTTCAGCATTCTGTGTGTTGTCATCTCAACACACCACTGCAGAGTAACCTCTGTTATTTTACTCTTGACAGTCATTGTCAAAAATGAACTTCTTGGCTCCATCGCATCGTGTAGAGAAAGCCTCACCCTGTCCTTGTAACTGAAACAGAAACAGTTCTTTAAATAATACCTGTAAAACACAACATCCCTGCCTGCTGTGAAATGAACCTTTAAAACTGAAACACTGTTAAGTTTTAATCAATTGTTTACCAGCTGTTTGCATTTGTTAGAATATGTGATAAATTATCCAATAACTACCATATAAATCAAACAAATAAAAAAGCATCTGGTATCCTTACACACACAAACACACAGGGTGTGAAAGATCCTGTGGATTCTTCCTCTTCTTCCTAAAATCATAAGAAACTTGGATCCTTCTTCATATCCAGTCTGTGCAGACAAATGTCTGCAGCTACTGTGATCACATGAGCTGCCAAAACTGTGAGAGCTGCCAAATTATATTGATAGGCAACTCGCAGTGCCTGGAAGCACACTTTCAAACCTTGGCTTATCCATCTATTTTGCATTGATATTTACAGATATAATTATGCATATTTTGGATAAAACGTGAGTTTACTGAATACAAACACTAGATATCATGTAGGAATTCAACAAAGCTATTAGTCATTGTTCCTCTGCATTCTGAACACATGAATAAAGAAAGACCTGTGTTTGAGTATCGCCTACTTTCAGTTAAGTTTTATCATTGAAGCATCCTGTGCCCTGATCCGCCGTGTTCCTGCTGAACAATATTTGGTTTGTATTTCTGCTTTATTGGAAAATTCCTAGTGGAGAAACAGGATGCAACAAGCAACCACAGCTGATTACTGCCAAAATGCTGCTGTTCCATGGCTGCTGCCTGAGGCGACTAAGCCACCAGCACTGTCCAGAGGTCGCCCTTTTAAGAGATTTTTCCTCCCTTCACATTGCAGCCTGTTAAAGCCACAGGCTGGCAACCTTAGGCACTGGCTCCCTCCTTTCTCTTCCGCTCTCTCTCCTTCTCCCTCTCTCTGTCCACCTTTCATATAACAGGTGTTATTAGATGCTTGATTGTCGACAACCACAGTCAAGTGGGAAACCATCTGTTTCACAGCTTGCCGGTGGTCCGTTTAACCTGGATGTCTTGTGTTAGAACCAGGTTCCTGAACAGGGCTTTTCTTAAAGGAGACAACACTTCAACACTTAATGCATTAATAAATGAATTCATCTTTTCAGTGCTTATGGTATCCACAATATCATAGCTATTGTCATACACTTTAAAGTAAAATCAAAGCAGCAACAAATATGACATTGGCTGCTTTTTATGACTCACAGCTACTTAAAGAAATCATCCTTTATTGATTAATTCCTCCTCCTAATGCCGACTCCAATGGCAAAACAGATTCAGACTCATTTTATTTTAGAAAACATATTTTAAAGTATTGTTAAGTGTAGAATTAACCTCATTTCTAATCATCTGTGCTCTGTAAACCACCACATCAACTGGTTTTATGTTTAAAAGGTTGTAAACTGGTCATTAAGTCCAACTGTAGCTTAAATATTCTACATTTTCTTCTGCTTCTTCCAAAAGAATCATATTTTAAAGAGGGTAAATAATGTCAAATAATCTTCTGTTGTGTTCCTTTCAGTGTAATACAGGGAAAAGATGATTTAACAAAACCAATTATTAATTTTAATGTATAATATGTTCTGGCTTTCTGCTTTTTGAGATGTACATTGACCTTTTCTTTCTTTTTTGTTTTTTTTAGAAGAAAATACAACACAGTCTTAGCTTGATTACTTCTCTGAAAAACCATAAGGATATTTTTTTCAAAATCACATCAGTTCATAATTCCATACTTTTTTCATGATTATGCAGAGGTAGTGAGAATGAGCAGCCTACATATATTTTCAGCTGGATAATGGATTCCAGTTGTAGAAGCAGGAAGCCTAATGGTTGTTGGTAACGGTGCCTTTTCTTACGGAATGCCCATTAAACGATGGGCGACTGTGCTGTTACCTGGGCTTTCTCCTATAGAGTCCAAACATGATAATGGGAACTGGAGTGGATACTGAGCTAATGCTTCAACCCGTGGCTCAGGTCAGTGCCTCCATCAGGACAGTAACACACACTGAATGTTGAAAGATGTTCTGCTCATCAGAAAATGAAAACAAAGGAACTTCAACTTTCTCTAACTTCTTTTTTTTTTCTGTCATAAAATGTTTAGCTCACTGAGACAACCCGTTCCTCTTGTTTTTCTTCTACAAAAAGAATGTATTTTGAGGATCTGAACATGACCACTAACAAAAACAAAACAAAACAAAAAAAAAAAATGTACATTTTTCTGAGACCCAGGGAAGTAAAAGTTTGGGCCCTTTCACATTAAACAATCATCTTGATTGGAAACAGCATGACACATCAGTTTTTTCTAGATACATCTTTTTAATGGAATGTCCTTTGCTGTGGACTGCATTTGTTTTTGTTTTTTTTAAATAAAGCTATGAAACTCTTGTCTCATACAGAGGACACAAATCCTGCTGCTTCTCAGGAGCACACTTGGACATGGGTATAATGAAATGACTCAACAGCAGAGGTGGGAAGTAATAAAGTATAATTACTTCTTACTTAAGTAGATTTTTTAGGTATCTGTACTTTACTTGAGTATTTATTTTTCTAGTAACTTAATACTGTTACTCTCTACAGTTTTGCATACATATCTGTACTTTATACTAGTTACATTCTCAGAATAGGCTTGTTACTTTTTCAAACTAAAAGGATGTGACAGTACATAAAATATATCACTTCAGAGGGAAAACCAGTGTGGTGGAGAGAAGGAGTACAGGCTGTGCCCATACCTGGAAAGCTGAGTACCAGAGGCCCTGATCAATGATTAAATGCATTGTCTACCCAGTAACTCACTTTTAAGGGCTTTGTTTTTGGCTAAAATGCACGCCATCAAGAAATCTGTCATATATGCTGCTCAATGACTTCTTTAAGTGTATATAAAAAGAGGGGAAGTTCACTTCAAAATAAAATAACTATGGTGAAATTACTAGATCATCATCATTAATTGTCCTGAAAATTATTTTCATCCATAAATCTTTTTTATTTTTTCACTTCCTTACCTGCTACCCACCTGGGTTGAATCAGTACTTCTACTTTTATGAGAGTATTTTTTCAACAAAGTAAATGTACTTCTACTTAAGTACAGAATGTGAGTAATTTTCCACCTCTGCTTAACAGTAACAATTAGACATTTAAAAAAAAAAAAAAGTTAACATAAGGTCATCAAGACTAATAATGTGTTAGATACGTATATCAGATCCAGTCTCTTGTAGCCATGCTCTATGCTCATGAGGAAGGCTGGTATTTTGGTTTGAATATGCAATTTTTACCTGTTTCCCTATTCCAGTCATTGTACTTTTGACACAAATTGTAAAATTTAACCAATAACCAAATCCAAGAGCCCATTTGGTTCCAAGAGCCCAGTAATTGCCTATTCCAGCTTGAATTTACAGCCATGTTAGTTTGGCCATGTTCTTTTAAGCTCTTAATAGTCCTTCCTGCATGTTTTATACAGTATTTTTTGACACAAACTTTAAATTAAGGCTGACATTTCACACTTTAGGCACATCCTGATGGTTTCACTATATGACCAGACCATGCAGAATTACTACCGTGAAAATGGTGAATCTGTCCAAGCAGTTGTCCTCCTTCCCCTGGTTTTGACAGCTGCAGGTTCAGATCCAAAGAACTCCAAAGAAAATGAAATTAATGAAAAGACAGCCCTCCCATTGAAGCTGTCTCATATGAAGCCAAATCAAAAGAGAAAATATTTAAAATAGCTGACTTGATTCCTGTCTGTGTTGTTTATGGGGAAGCGAAGACACTTTTTCGAGCCTCCGTGTTGAGACATGGAGTAGAACCGAAGAATCAGGGTTCTAGCTCATGGCTCACCTGAGTCGGATCAGGTACTAGGGAAAAAAAGCTGTCCATCACACATTCAACACCCCCTCACCTGTCTAAAAATACCTGTTATAAGACAAAAACTGCATTTTGAGGCAGATTTTCTACAGCCTCAACACAGAGATGATAGAAAAGCCCTGTGCCCTCTCAGACCACTTGAATTATAATAAGTTAAATATGGAATTTTTTTCCAATGATGCTAAAAACTCGCCAGACTCTGCAGTTTTGTTTTTTTTTATGATTATACTTTTTATTTGCACATTCAGAAGAATACAAACACAATACACAAACAATTACAGCTTGGAAACCCACACAATAATAAACAAAAATAAAATAAAATAAAGGGCAGATCAAATTATCAAAACAAACAAACAAAGAAACAAAGAAACAAACACAAAGGACATAACAAGGACATCGTATTAAAGAAAAGTTTAACTGCATAGAGCGTTGATTGATTGATTGATGAACAAAGTCCCATCCATGCATTCACTGTGAACAAACTAGCATTATTCAGTCGAGCTGTGGTCTCCAATGATGCAACGTTAAGTAAAGATCTAATCCTGTAACTTTTTAAGCTAGAAAAGGACTCGGAGAGTGCAGACCTCTGCCAAGGTAGTGTTTGTACTTTCCTCCACTAGATGGTGCTGAATGATCTCATATGCAAAATTGTGCTATCATGCCCTATCTTGCAATGATAAAGAATCCTTTAAAAAATTACTGGATCCAGACGGTGTTCCGGATCGCCTCCAAAATGTAATCATCTTCCTTGACCCAGAGTGGACATATCCTGAAAATTTCATCAAACAAACAAACAAACAAACAAACAAAAAACAAACAAACAAACAAACAAACAAACACACAAACCATGGCAAAAACATAACCTTCTTGGCGGAGGTAACAATAATATTGGGTTTAAACCACAGCTCGAGGATAGTCTTTTTGGCAGCAGTGAAGTCGCAAACACCAGACATTTTTCACGTAAAGAGAGTTCAAGTGAGGAATCATCATTTAATAAACAGAAGCAGGGATCTAACACAAGAGTAATGTAAAAAAAAAAAAACCTTGGATAACATGCTACTAACATATTTCCAAAATATAATTATGGTGGGACAATCCCAACACATGTGAAGGAAGGTGCCTGTGGAATTCTGGCAGAGTGCAATACGGACTTGGAGAGAGATTCATTTTAAAACATATGTATGGTGTTGTGTAAGCTTTGTGAATCATCTTATAATGAATTAATTGGTGTGTCAAGCATTTAGATGTTAATGGCAAATCGGACCACATCTCCTCCCAGTCAGGCTGAACACCAGGCTCTGCAGGTTTAAATAAGCCATTGCAGAAGCAGTACATACTGTAGGTATTTAATGAAGACTAAGTGAACTTCTATGTATCTGCGTAACCACTTGTCATTAAAAAGCACCTCCTATAATTCTTTTGTAACCTTCTCCCATAATAACAAATTCGACTAAACGCAATCCCTTGTTTTGTTTTTACTGAATGATTTTCCTCTGAATGCTCAATTTATCCGGCTGAGAAAGTCCACTTCAGGTTCCTCTGTCTGCAGCTGTCACTTGTTTTGCTGTAGTGCATATACTGTCTGTGCCACAGGGACTGGGACTCAAAAACATTCAGATGCTGACTGTCGTAAATGAGGAAACTTTAAAAACCCCTAGCAACAAACCCAGTCTCAGAAAACATGCTGCTGTTTCATATACCTGCAAACCGTGGATGTGTATAATCTTTCCTTAATTTTTCTTTGCAGGATGGGAGAGGATAGTGTTGAGGCTGGTGGTACATTAAAAAAAAAAAAAAAAATCCAAAATTTTGTCTTCAGAGACCAAAAGTTGCATCTGACTCATGTAAACTTTGAGGTTTTGGCGAGTGTCGCATAGCCAGACCAATCACTTTGTGCCAGTGCTGGAGATAGGTCTGGCATCCTCCACTATCATTCTGGAAAGGGGGTTAAAGTATTTGGTTTGTTTAGTTTGTTCTTTAAACAGATTACACTCATCTTGGGTTGTGCTGACTGACTGGTGGGAAATTTATTCATGAGGAAGGGCACCATGGTGATAATGAAGTACCTACAAAACAAGAACGCCACAAAAAAGATGTGTCTCTGGCCAAACTTACCATTCTGCAGGTTGATGTTCTTTCAGGAAGTGCATCAGTAACACTTTCCTTAACCCATAAGGACCCAATGTGACTCTCGTGTAAGCTCCCAAATACATTTTTCTCTCTATTTAACCTTTCTTCAGTGATTTATCATCATATTATAATCTGAATTTTGCATTTTGTCAGTAAACATCATCTATTTTCCTATATATTATTGACTGATCATGTAAATGTTCATGAAAGCCAAAAGTCAAAGGTCATTATATCAGAAAAAAAAACCAAAACAAAAAAAAAACAAAAACTGAAGACAAAGTGACTTTTTTGGTCAAATCTATCATTAACTGAACACTGGTGAATCAATGTTGTAGAAGATGATGGTGTTTCTAGGTTCACTACAGAGCCTTTAAATGTCCGAATGGGTTGTATCTGATGACAATGAAAGGACGACAAACTGTATCTTATACCAATTATTTACATGGATTGATAGGGTTAATGAAGAGTTTAGATTATTTTATGCTTTTGGTCGACAATGAATGTTTGAGTCTTGATGGGTTAAGCTTTGATTTGTCTTAAGATCATGACGTTCGTGCTGGAGCCTATCTCTGCTACCAATGGCCCAAGGATGTAAACGTGGGAAGACATATTCACTTTCACATGGGTGATTCTGATTGGCCACTTGATCAGTTGAAGGAATGATATTTAGCTTTTTTTTTTTTTTTTTTTTTTTATGGAATTATGCATTTTGGAACTGTGGTCTACATAAACTGTAAATGCTCTGCTTGGGTCTGAATTCTTCATTAATTCAACTCCACAGGTCCATCTTCAACCCTATTTCTCAGTAGTGACACCTGAAAGGTGGTTTTGAGCGCTGGCCCTTTAAATGCACATGACTCCACCCCCTCCACTTTGTTGGCTGTGCTGCTCTGTCCCGTTCAGCCACTTGTGTTCATTAATACAACCAAAACCTGAACAATTTAGGTAATTGGCTCAAAGTTTGGACATTTTTTCTGTATGGAGTACAATCACTGCTGCTGACAGTTATGGTGTATTCGGAGAAATATTTGTCAAAATGTGCAAATGTCATGATGTAACTAGTTTTAAAACATAACACATTAAGAAGGAATTGAAACGAGTTGTAGAAATCCACTTGATTTTAGCCAAAATTAATATAAAGCTAGCTTTGCAGCACCTGGAGGGTTCAAATTCAAACTGTATGAACTATTAGGGTCCAAATACACAAATAAATGAATGAAAGACTAATAAAAGTTGGTTCAAAATATGACCCCTTTAAAAGGTGGGGTCTGACATGTTAGAAAAACGGCTTGAGCAGGCTACATTTTGAAGAAACAATTCAAAAGTCCCAACCCCTTTCTTCAGCCTCCCCTTCGAAGCCACACCTCCACATAACCAAAGCGCGCAGTGCTTGTTCCTGACAGTTTACGTTCATGTGCACAGCATCAGTATTGATAAGGATTATTGTTTCCAGGTATATTTATCAGTATATGAGATTAGAAGTTGGACCTTTCACTTATTTGAAACATGTTCTAAGTCATCTGGGGCTAGTAAGAACAGCTAACCGCCGTCAGACTGATGTCAGGCTAACAGCCACTAAAGTTTGTTTTATCCTCTATAATCCTCTAACTGACTGAATACTTGTTAAAATGACAACATAATGTCGGAAACAAATGAATACTTAAAGAAAAAACATTTCTGGTCAGCTTTCCGGTCCTTCTGTTAACCCCCCCGCTCATATGCCACACCCATGTTCACTCTCCTCTGCTCTTCTAAAGCCTTTTTCTTGGCAGTAGCCTTACTTCTCTAACACAGTTTTGTGTTTACAACCCATTGTTGTCACCTTTTCAAGTTTCTACCTATTTTAACTGTGTATGCTAGCTTATGCAGCTATCCAAGCTCTGACTCAGTTTCCTCAGAAGGAGCTCCGAGCTTTTAAGGATGCGCGATTCATGCCCGGATAGGGGGTGCATGCGGAGGGGGAAGAGGGCAGGGACAAATGGCAGTTGACGTTCATACTCATATCACTGTTCAAGCATTTCGAGTGGGAGCTCAAAATGATTGGATGTTGTTTTCTCAGTCCTGTCTGTCCCAGAGTTGACTAAAACTTTTTATTTTTGTGTCAGAGCATTTAATTAATTGTTTGCAATCGGGATGTGAAGGAGATTTTTAGCAATATAGTAAAAAATGCTCCAGGAAAACATCTCATACCCCACCTTTAATTGCATGTCTTTGGCTCATACTTTTCCTTTCTGCTACATTGGAAGCCCCTATGACACCTTTTAATCAATGAAATAAGTTAATGTACGTTGAATAGTTATTTCAAGTAATGTAACTTAGCTTAAATATGACAGTTGGACTTGTCTAGACACTGGTCTTATCACTCACAGTGTTGAGGTGGGCTTTTATACCATTCCCACTCATGACACAGACTCATCACTTGGTCAAACAACTTCATTTGGTCATAATCTGAACTAATCTAAAATCCAATATACTAATTAATTGAAGGAATATAAATTATAATCCTGCCACTGTGAGATCAAACTTTCTGGGGTCTGGAAGGGAATGTTAATGGGCCAGGTCTGACCGGACAGCAACGCTGTGGAACCGGGCCACAGTAACAACCAGACTGACCTTGTTAGGGTGTGCTCACTACTGTATGATGCAATTTTAAAAAGAAATAACTCCAAAAGTATTGGTTGTAACAGTATGTAGTATTCGCCTCTCTGATCTCTGACCCAAAATGCATTAGTACTCTAAAAGGCTCTGTCCAGTATTTTCAGATACATACACACACAGAGGTCACTTTGCTTTTATAATATATACTGAGTGTTAATCCATGCATCAAGTAAAACATACTGTTCTTCACAATGTCAGAGAATACAAGAGGGTTATTTCTTATTTTCATGTCTTTATATGTATTTATGTGAATGAGTTTCTTAACATGTTATTATTGCTTTGAAGGAGTATGTGAGATGTTTGTTCCATTATCCACCTGGTGGAAGTGAAGACTAACCAGTGGAATAAAGACATGGAGACAGGCATAATGTGCACTCAACACAGGTTATATTGTCCTCCCTGCAATGTAGAGGCTGCAGGTATACAACCAGCTAAACTCTTCCATGCATGAAAAGATGATTGCGTCGCAGTACGCTTCCAATAGCTGTTTACTTTGGCTCTTTACAGCGTCAAAGACGGAGTGAAAACTGAAAATACAAACACAGTTTATCATCAGTTAGATGCCTCTGTGCTTCTTAAACTGTGCATTTGCATGTAAATAAGTTTCAAGACACAACAAATCTTCTTAAGTGTAAATAATGTTTCTAACTTTAACTTATAAATTTTACAATGAACTAATTCATATTTTACATATGACACTGTGTCTCTGAAGTGCACAATAAGATAGCCTGAGGTAGAACATTCATCTAACATTTCCCAAGATGCCCGACAGGATATGACTTAGGCATGCCAACAAATATCAAAATAAAAGTAATTTCAAAAATAAAAGTCAATTAACATTATGCCTGAAGAGCAACACATAGGTATCAAAGTTATCTGTTTCTATCTATTGATTCTAGTCCTCAGTTTTCAATATATAAGTAGACAAATGGAACACAGTGACATCTCAGTGCATTGAAA
>JAQQZY010000019.1:26501135-26511860 GCA_030068375.1 Ostorhinchus rueppellii | reverse complement strand
ACACCTATGGGCAATTTAGATTAGCCCATTAACCTATCAGTGCATGTCTTTGGATTGTGGGAGGAAACTGGAGTACCAAGAGAAAACCTATGCAGACACGGGGAGAACATGCAAACTCCACACAGAACCTAACCCAATAATAATAATAATAATAATAATAATAATAATAATAATAAAAAATGGTTTAAAAAGTGTTTTTGGCATTTTTAGTCTTTATTGTCCAGTAGCTTTCCCAAATGTGTATCCAAATAAAAGTCGTGTCCTGTTTGGGGAAAGACTTAAATACCAACATCAATCAATCCATCAATCATATCAAGTTCTTTCTATACA
Organism: Ostorhinchus rueppellii; assembly: GCA_030068375.1. Taxonomy (NCBI): domain Eukaryota; kingdom Metazoa; phylum Chordata; class Actinopteri; order Kurtiformes; family Apogonidae; genus Ostorhinchus; species Ostorhinchus rueppellii. The sequence goes on along the minus strand of JAQQZY010000019.1, from coordinate 26,511,530 downwards.
GGGCCAAATCATAGACTCACAGAATCCTCCATCGTCACACACATTTCCTTGTATGTGTGTGTGTGTGTGTGAGACTACATTAATATTTCACTGTTCTTCAATTACACATGTTGACAAGCACACAGACACAGTTTCACTCTTTCAACGCTCCAGTTTAGTCTACACATGGTATTGCATGAAAATCCATAACCATTTTCATGCAAATCGTATGCGGTTTAATTTAAGCAAGTATTTAAATAAATGTTAGTTTGAAAGAAAGCCTGTTTGTCATCATTACACCAACACAGAGAGGAGGGGAAAGGATTTTTATTTGACGCAGGGGATAGGTTGATAACCTCTGATTCTTGAATAATCAAATGACATTTTGTGATGAAATTAAAAATACATTTCAAGTTTATTCCAGCTAACTCACGCATAAAAGGGTGGAGAAAAGAAAAGTCGCATATACTGAAATAGAACCAAACTGTTTGGAATAAACCCATTAATCGCTATCAAAATTTCACTAAGCTGTGGATCTGACAACCACTCAAAACACAAGATTTAAGACACACAGACAATATGTAAATGCTTTCAGGCTAAAATTACAGAAACGATCTTATTTTTCTGCTGGGATATTACACAAATTGGTTTAGCTTGTTACTGGTCAAATGAAATTCAGAATTAATAAAAAAAGAAATTAGATATACTTTCACAAAATTAAATGACTTATTTTATGGCAAACATGCTTGTCAACATAATTTTTTCCCCTCTTTAGAAAAATATGATAAAATATCTTTTTGGGGAAACTAAACAGACTGTCACTAATAACCAACAGTCAGTGCAAATGAGCAATGGAAAAACAACACACAGACCTTTATTGCCCCTCAGCAACATCTGGTATTGGAATTGCTTTGTCATCTGTCTGTTTGTCTGTCTGTCCATTCATCAATGTAACTGCATTATCCAAACACTGCACTGACATACCTGCAACGAGTTTATACCACGGATGCACCTCGGCATGTAGTGTCTTAAAAATCGGTGACCTTGACCTACTTTTTCAAGGTCAAATGGAGACACGGCCCTTTTGTTGAGGTGAGCCTGAAACAGCTGAGTGCACTTATAATATCTGAGTACTTTCCAATATAAACATGTGTGTCATACATTCAGTTGTTTTATTTGGTATTGGCTTTTTTAATTTAATTTGTTGTTTTTAACTGTACAGATTTTATGTTTTTTTTTTTTTTAAACTATTCCTGTATTTTATTCTGTCATTTATTTGTTTTCCTGTCCAGCACTTTGGTCCACTGTGGTTGTTTTAAAGTGCTTTACAAATAAAGTTGGAATGGATTGGATCAATTTTACACAAAGACCATCTAATGTAGGTTATAAGGCAGTAACTTGCAACACAATCTTACACTATATTTGGCTGAGGGGGATTTAAAGTGTGCAGTGCGTTATGTTAACCTATAGAAACATTATCAATACAGAGTCATCAGGCCTCAAATGTTTTTCTGCCTGTTTATGATTTAATATTGACGCCTTCTTAAAATAATCGCCAAATTAATTTTTTTTTTTTCCGATTTTTCAGGAAACACAAAAAACTGAACCATTTGTTGAATATATAACATTTACTAACAATTTTAATGAAAACAGTTATAACAACAGAAGCATATTGACATATAATGTCAGTCAAACATGGAACACGAGAGAAATAAATGACTTAGGCAATTGTTTTAAGAGGGTGATGATATTAAATACTGATTATTTGTGGCTTATTTTATTTTATTTCATTTTTTACTCCGTTTCATATACTCGCCCCTGTCCTTGATGATTCTTTTCTCCACTTCTACATGTTACATTTCAGACATAGTGACAAACCCAGCACTAAATTTTATGTTTTTGTTTTTTTTTTAAATTTTCTTGAAATTCCTTGTTTGCTGTCTATCTATAAACTATGTACCATATGTGATGATTCATCCACAGGCAAAGCCAAATTGTTGAATTTCAACTAATAAGCTTCTGAAATGTTAAAAATACTCTCTGTAGGTGGGCTACCCAAATAAAGTGTTAGCATTTATCACGGCATAATTCTTCGTCATATCAGTATAATGCATACAAAAATTGAAGGCTTTTAGTCTTTGTTGGTGCAACATTGAATGGATTAATTTCATAGGCTCGCTCACCATGTATCCACAGCCACTAAAAGCAGTTGGTGCTTACATCTAAAATCCTGCCAGCAACACAAAAACACACCCACCTGTACTTTTCAGCTTGTGCACCAGCAGCCACCGGCATTATGTCTGACACCACTGTGATTTGCCAAATTCATTTGTTATAATGACTTTGTTGGAAAAGTGCTGGAGTACCATATGTCTCAATCAGGGTGTGCATAGCAAGGAGCCTGTATAGAAAGCTGAGTATTTCACGGCACTTAAATTACAATGTCAGATGATTAGACTCTGTCAATGTTGTTCACTGCAAGAGGCGAGGCATTCTATTCCAACCAGCAGCATGTGCACGTCTGGACATTCCCACACACCAGGGAGGCAAATTTAGCAGGTCTGAGACACACATGCCACAACTAATCAGATCAGCAAATTAACAAACACCTCATGCACTGGTAGGAATTAAAAACTGCTCAAGTAAAGTTTGCTTAAATTCATAAACATTTTCCCTGTGAATGATTTTGTTAAATAAACGATTTCTCAGTGTCTCAATACACTTTAAATATATGTATTCCACTTTTCATATTAACACTAGAACAACTGTCGGGTCAAATTTACCAAAAACTGTTTATCAATTTAACATTTTTTTTTTTTTTTTTAAATATTGAAGCACCCTACGTTTTGATTTTTACCTGCAATTGCTTTATCTTAGTGTTAAATAAAATCAAGGTAAATCCAGTTTAAAAATACATCTTTTCATATTTTCATACACATATACATATTTAGACCTATATCAGCCACTGGGGAAAAATTACACTTATACAAATGCACTGCTTTTTACACCATTTATGATTAAATATTCTAGGTTTTTAGGGAACAGCATTTGTTCCTGTCAGATCTCAGTATGAGTATATGTCAGGTCATGAACAGATAGAACATGTATTTTATTATCCATTTTTACACTAATTATTTACTGATACTGATTTGTAGACTTTTCTTAAAGATGATTATAAAACAGTGGTGGGTCTAAAAACTTTTACAGTAAAGGATCTTTGCAGACTGACATGGGAGGAAGGTAAATGAGAAGCTTCATATGCATTATATGGAAATAGATTCAATAAAAGGTCACCAATAATAATAATAATAAGTACTGTGTAAGTAATACGTTTACGGTGATGATACATAAGTGTTCTAACTATACAACAGGAACCAAATCAAACCAAACTTAACTTTGCTGCTCTTTAAAAAAATAATAAATATTAACAGCAACATGAATATATTGCAATACAATTAAAAAACAGACCTGAAAATACAATCATTTCCAAGAGGCAGAGGTTTAGATAAATAAAACACTTTCTAACTCACTTTCGGTCAATTTATTGTTTGTTTTCTGGCCCTTTGAGAAGCTTGTCAACACAATGGGGGTTTGTTTTTTCCCCTTATAGTTTTAAAACCACAAAAATTAGGGTGGCAGCTCAGGGAATCTGACCCTGTTCTAAGACCAGACAATGACCAGAAGCACCTATTAATACTGACGTTTTGTGTCTAAAACAAACAAATTAAGGATAATAATAATAATAATAATAATAATAATAATAATAATAATAATAATAATAATATAACAATAATAATGATAATAATAATAATGTTAATAATGATAATAATAATAACAATAATAATAATAATAATAATAATAATAATAATAATAATAATAATAATAATAATAATAATAATATAATAAAGTATGGTTGTTAAATTGTGTTTAACACATATTAATAGTTTTGTGTTCTTTATGCCATTAATAGCTCTAAAACAGAGAATAATGTCTATTTAACTTTTCTAAATCTTGCATTGAATGGACTGATGCAATAGTTGGACAGAGTTCCAGTAGTGATAAACTGAGTAGAGGACCAGCTTTGCATTTTATGGATGAATAGTTGTAACATTTTAGCCACAGCTGCCCACGTTCCTAAGCATTTACCATCTCTTAACAGCTCTCTGCAATAAAATGAAAAAAGAATATAATCTAAATACATTTATGTCTGTATAGCATGGGCCCAGATACTACAAAGTCAAACTACAAGCACTTTTATTCGATACATCAAGAAGAAAGACATTTATTTCTCCTCAAACCTCTTGTTATAATAGAAGTGACATTTTCACAGTGGACGACTGTTGTATGTTGTATTCTTGAACATTTCTGATTGTTGCCATTTGCAGTCAGTCCAGTAAGTGTGTGCAATTGATTGAGTGGGTGAAATATGAAGTGATATGAAATCTGAAGAACCTTTCATCATGATGGAGAGAAAACAAAAAGTCTGTAGCCACAAGGAATGCTGTCTGTTGAGCTGAATGTCATCTAGATAATTTTTCCAACACATTAGTGATTCATTACATTTGCATACATTTGGTGTATAGCTTGCTTTTAACCCCTTAGTGTGTACGTAGTAACCTCCTAGGCCATCTGGATATGATGAGCGATTGTACACAAGAGGCCAAAGGGACTGAGATGAGTAATACATTTGTCATACAGTACATGATACATATCATTACTCTCATACCATGACTGCCAAAGTCATACCGTATATGGACATAAGTATTGGGACACGTTGAAATCAGGTGTTTCTTTTATTAACAGGGATCTGAAATAGAAAACAACGACAAATGTTATAATATAGTTTTATATTGTAATTAATATCATACTGATTATATATATATATATATATATATATATATATATATATATATACACACACATTTTTAAAAAATAAATTTAGAGGTAGAACATTTAAAATCATAGTCATAGATGAAAAAATAAAATAAAAAAATAAAATCAGTGCAGAAAAATTCAGTTCAAACCATCTCTGAGGCAGTTTAGAAGCAAAGATAACAATTCAAACCAAACCAACCAAAGTAATGATATTTATTACAATATTAAACTACATTATAACATTTGTCATTATTGTTTTGTATCCCAGACCCCTGTAAGAAAAACAAAAAAACAACCTGAATTCAGCATGTCCCAATACTTTTGTCCATGTAATGTATGACTTAGACAATTATGCATTGAGGTTAGTATGAGGTAAATACTGGTTCCAAAACACAGCACAATACAAAATAGTCGCACATACCATAGCTGTGGACAAAATAATAAAATGGCCTGAATAGGGGAAGTTTTACAGCTGAGAGGCAGCAGATACAAACAACATGTTGTACTCGAGCCCGTTGTCTTATGAATACCTGCTGGAACATAAAATAGTTCAATATCAAGTTGAAAAGGCCACGGCATTACGATAAGTATAGTGATAGAAGCAGGTTAAATGTTGCTTTAGGCCAGTAATAAGTAGCTACGTCTAGTGTTGTCGTCTTATTCGGACATGCAGACTAAGAGCACTTCACTCTGGCTCGGCTGCACCTGAAAAGAGTCACCTCCCCGCCCCCAGCTTGGCCTCGCTGATATTGTCAGCGCTGGTGTTAGGGAAATAAATCTACAGTCGGTGGCTGTTGGGTGCTGCTGACTTATCAGCCAAACTCCATTCTTTTAACAGAGCAGAAATGATGGTGCTTTCAATGACTCGACGAGTCTCACAACAGCAAAGAGTGTATTTTTTGGGGACATTTTTCATTCTCCTGGGAAGGCGTTATCCAACCATTTTTTTAGTAGTGTCACTCCTTGCTTGCTGCAGCCAATTTTAAACTATGTTTACGCCTGTAACCAGGGTATGTCCAGACTGTTTGGACTTCATCTGTAGTATGCATCAAAATGTTTGGTTCATTACTGCAACATCTATGTCTCCATTTGTCCTGACTGAAAATAAAAATATGCATACTTCTAATTTACATTTGCACATATGTTTTAATAGTCTGACTTTGTATTGTAGCAGTGATGGATTAAAATGGAGGAGTTTTTGAAGCAATAACCTTTAGGAAGTGTTAAACACAGGGAGTGTTGCCAACGCTGCCGCTCTGGGTTTCCTCCTTAAAAGGAATAATGTGCCACTGCTGCAGTGCACAACAGTCTAGGTCACACAAAAGGGAGGGATGCAAACCAGGTTTCAGTGATGTTTATGGCTTTAGTTAGGGAGAGAAAGGGGAAACATCTGACACGTTTTACATTTGGTGATTATTCTACAAAAATAAAGATGTATGTTTCAAGTGTAAATACACATACTGCATAGAGTGTTGTGGATCAGGAGCATGGGCTCAGGGTAAACACAACGACCTGGGGATGCAACTGTAAGAGAAATAATCTGCTCTCTGACTAGTTTTAAATGAAATGCATATTGTTTATTAATGCTAATGTTCTCTGTATTTTAAGGTCAGCCCCAATAAATCTGGTCTTCAAACAAAAGACTGTTCTAATTAGATAACTGTCTTTTACTTGATGAATCTCTTCGCTGTCATTCTGTCAATAAGAAACCAGTCAACAGAATTAACTTTGCCATTGTAGTGCACATCTAGACCTAATTTGTCACTGACTAGATTTTTTCCCCTCCTTTTTCTTTAACAGCAGGAGACGGTTGGATTAAAAGGAGGATTTAATAAATCCAGGACCTTGGGACCAGAGACTGGGGTTCACATCCTGAGTCCTGTAGGTTTTTATGATTAGACAGTAAAAGCATGTCAGTTAGAGCTACAAAAACAGCATAGATCATTTAAAATATGAGTAAATACAGTGTGAATTTTTTTTCATCTCATCCGCACACATATTTTCTGTCTTAAACCAAAAACTGGGACATTCCCCTGAATCTAACGAAGTGCTCTCACTTTCATGAATCCCATTATTAGTTATAGTATTCATCATTATTAGTATTTATTATCACTCTCAAGACCATTTCTGAAGGTCCTGGACTTGTCTCAAACAAAAAGGACTCTGGATTTGATCTCAAAATGACCAAACACCACCCCTTCAGGGATATTACTACAGTACCTGCACATTGTCTTAATTATTTTTCTTAACACCATCACTGTGATTTGGAAAAAAAAAAAAAAAGTCAGCAAACATTTTTTTTTGTGTGTGTGTAAAAGACATTTTGCCTCCTCTTGATTACCTTTAAAGGGCTCGTATTTATCTAAACCAACTTTTATTAGTCTTTGGTTCATGTATTTGTGTATTTGGACCCTAATAGTTCATAAAGTTTGAATTTGAACTCTCCAGATGCTGCAAAACTATCTTTATATTCATTTGGGCAAAAATCGAGTGGATTTCTACAACCTGTTTTAATTCCTTCTTAATTTGTTAGGCCTATAACTAGTTACTGTGGGTCTGAATTTCAGTTCTGAGACCACTTAAAGCCTTATTATGGTCTCAGGTGGATCTACAAGTACAAAAAACATTTAGTAACAGGCAGAATATTGATAACATTACACTTACTTTTCTTTCATTCCAGGTTTTTCATATTTGTTCAAATGATGTGAAAGGCTAGTTTGTAAATGTTCATATTTTTACATAATTTCACTTTTTTAGAGTAAAACAAAGAGGACAAATTTGGAGTTGTCATTATTTATAGGTTATTATGACAGTATTTTACTGGTCTAATCCACCTGAGACCATAGTAAGGCTTTAAGTGGCCTCTAAACTGAAATGATTGACTGCTCATATCTTCAGTGTAATTGTCACATTTCACAAACTGGCTAGATTGGACCAATGGGGGGGCTGGATTCGGCCCACAGGTTGTATGTTTGACACCCCTGATGTAGAGCATGAATGGGCCTTTACATCATATACACCTACTCTTTGTAGGAGTTTAAATACACTGAAGGCTGTTCTTTCAGTGATGTGGTGAGAATATGAATCTGCTTAGTCATATCATACAAGGGCATTAGTGACTTCAGATTTCTTCAGATCAACTTATTTGTCAATAAAGTCGAAGTCGAGTCGACTCATCGTGTGATAACGTCATCACATTGACAGCGGAGGAACAACCCAGACCCACAGATGTTTAACAATGAAAAACCAGTACTAATGTTCACTGGACCATGAACAATGTACAGTAAAAAGCAGAATAAGTAACTGTAAACACACAAGCATTAACGGTCCTTCTTGGATATTTACCCAAAACAAAACACAGGCTAACACTTTGAATTTTCTTTTAAATCTAAGTGAACAACATAAAGTGGGAAAAGGTTAAATGTCGGCAGCCAACACACACAATTAGAGAAAAGATCGTATTGTCTTCATGAACTAAGTGTACAGAATAATCCAAACACAGTGTGTCCACAGTATTATTCAGTTTTGGTGCTTCCATGGTTCACAGAACATTACTAAGACCGGAGTTTTTCTAGATCACAGTCAGTTTAATCCTACTCTGTGTCGTCTTCTTCCTTTACAGCCCTTGCGCTAGTGATGCGTGAGTCAGGGTTGTTTTTTTTTTTAATTTTTGGTCAACCCGCTTTTGTGGAATTATTTGACCGACCCCGCAAATAAAGCAACATTTTTTGGACCAACCCAGCCTGGGTTCGCTGATCCGCACATCACTACGTTGCACTCCATGTAGAAAGATGAAAGTATGGACATGAAGTGAATGAAGGCTCTGCACTGTTGGGTGATGGAACAGAGAGAGAGTAACACATGACGTGTTGACTCCTCCAAAGTAATGTCAACTTCAGCCACAGACGTCGACGTGGCTTTCCTGTTAATGCCCTGTATTATACCATAATCTCTTTCCCACAGTGTATTTTGTATCTGCCCTCCTTTGGCCTTGGTCTCCATTTAGTCTCAGCCCTTCAAAGTCTTAGCCTTGTCACTCTTGATACACTCTGGTTCTGGTCATGACTTGGTCATGGTGTAAGTTGTCTTGACTACAATACTACTAACCATGAAACATGACAATAAAATCTGTGAAACATGGTTGAAAAGAAGCGTGAGCTTTAAACCGCTATGACCCAAATCCTACATGACAAACAAGCATCTAGAAATGTTGAAGTGACATTTGATATATAGATGTACATATAGTCTGAGGCCACATTTGGCTTAATTATTTCTGCAGGGTTGAAATGAATATAAATATTGAGTTCTAACTGTGAACCTCCAGATACAGTGAAAAAATACAGGAAATCTGTAAAAAACACACACACACACACAAACTCAACTAAATGGATTCTAAAGATTAAAGTCCTTATTCAGTTGTGACCTCTGACCCCATGACAACAAGCAGCACAAACAGTTAGAAACATCTGATGTGTGTTGAATGAAACATGGTATAAAATATCAGAAAATAGATGGAATAAATCTCAAATTGTCTGAACAAAAGGGTAAAGACATATTGGGTGTAAAGGGAGGTTACAGTATATACAGCCACTTTGGTTTACACAGTAGAAGCTGTTGAAACTGTTTTTTAATGGTGCACATACCGTACTCCAGATGTTGGCCTTGTACTTTTGTATGATACGGTATATTCAGAATCTGCACCTCTTTGCCACAGACTGACTGAAGCATGATATTTTTTGTCGTGGTTTGCGCTTACCACTGTCTCCATGTTGTTGAGCCAAAGGTGGGATGAAGGGTGTGAAGTACTCTTCTGTAATTTGTCGTCACATAATTACTTTTCTTATAATTGCCTAGTTACAGGGGACGGCTCTTCTTATCCATCGTTTCAAGTTCCCTTGTTCTCCTTTACACCTTAAGTGGAATATTACTTTACTTACTTAAATATTACTGTACTGATAAATTATTGTTAAAGCTCTGAGTAAAAGCAAATCGAAGTGATTTCCCAGCTTGTGTGCTGGTAATTCAAAATATGACTTACTAGAGCCACAGCTCTGCATTTATGACAAAAAACATAACACAAGCATCTGAGTAAAATGAAGTTAACGTCCCAATATTTAATTTCTAGTGGATTGGAGGTAACATGGGCCTTGTTGTACATAAAAGACAGTGCCTGTTCAATGTCAAACTGAAGGCAGACTTAAAAGTCACCTTAACCCATAAAGACCCACTACTACTTTTGTAGCAGTTCCCAGAGGAATAATTCTCTATATTTAACCTTCCTTAAATGATTTACCACCATTTATTGCAACATTATCTTCTGTATTTTGTGGGTTTTTTTCCCCAGTGAAAATCAGGTGTTTCCCTACATTTCATTTATTAATCATGTAGATGTTCATAAAAGCTCAGATTAAAGTTGAGAGTTATTATATCAGAAACAGAGAAAACTGAAGAAAATGTGACTTTTTCAGCAAATCTATCATTAACTGAACATAAACTAAGTGTGTCCATCCACTGTCACTGATCCAACTCCATGGGTTTTAC
>JAQQZY010000019.1:26487225-26498859 GCA_030068375.1 Ostorhinchus rueppellii | reverse complement strand
GAACATAAACCCAGTGTGTCCATCCACTGTCATTAATCCAACTCCATGGGTTTTACTGGTGAATCAATGTTATAGAACAGCGGTACTCAACCCTGGTCCTAGAGGGCCGCAATCCAGCATGTTTTAGATGGTTCCCTCTTCCAACACACCTGACGGTCGTTATCAGGCTCCTGCAGAGCTTGTTGATAAGCTGATCATTTGAATTAGGCGTGTTGGAAGAGGGACATATCCAGAACATGCAGGATTGTGGCCCTCTAGGACCAGGGTTGAGTACCCCTGTTGTAGAAGATGATGGTGTTTCCACAGTAACTATGGAGCCTCTGAATATCCAAATGGGTCCTATCTGATGACCATGAAAAGATGAAGAACTGCATTTTACACCAATTATTTCCATGTATTGTTAGGATCGTGAGTCAACAGGTATTAAATAGTTTAGATTAGTGGATGGTTTTAGTCGATGATGGATGTTTGGGTCTTTATGGGTTAAATATACAGTAACTGAGGCCATATAGGCGGGTTCCACTCAACGGGGTTTTCTTATGTGTCTTTACATAATGTACATTATGAATGAATGACTATGTACAACACTAAGTGGAAGGACTGGCCCTACCTTTCCAGTAGTCTATGGATTTATTAAAGCCTTCAGTTAAGTGCGCACCCATATCTGTCCAAGATGATTGCCTAGATAGAGTTAAAAGCTTTATTTCAAACTGCAGGCTTGGTACTACTCTATGATTTCACCACTTTAAGTAATTTCTCTGATATTACTTTGGACTAAAACTGCCCATTTTTAACTTATTTCATGCTGTGTTGGAGCGAGTGTCTCAAATAATTTATAATATAAACTGTTATGACTTTTTTCCTGAATATGACTTAAAGGGGCCTGTACGAAGCCAAAGAAATTCTGTATATTCTGGAATTAATTTAGGTTTCTTTATTGTGGTAAATAAGGAAATACTACTGTAACACACTAGAGTCGACCTTTTGTCCTCAGTCATCCCCTCTAGACAACAGATCTTCCATATGGCACAGTCCTAATTTTGAAAATCTTCACAATTTTAGACGACCAGGCATATTCTCTCCAGCCCAGAATGGACGACATTGAATAAAAACAAAGGCATATCTGAGAACAATCAAACTGCCATCTGGAATTAGTCAGAGACAATCAGTGTCTAAAACCTATCGTTTTAATTTTGTTATCAGGCAACATGCTGTTATTATGCCGATAAGCTGCGCAAAAGGCACTATTTTTAGACATCCACCGCTTTCCATTAGCAATTGATTATTATTAAATATTATTATCAGCCAGCCACTTTGCAAATTAATTTTATCTTACTATTTGGATCATAGTTATGAAATAGCCATTATATGCATTGAAACAGGCAATATAAAATACATACATTCAAGTAACAAATGGCATGAAGTGCTCTTAAAGGATTTAAAGAGAATGGATGATTCCATTTAAAAGCCTCTCAGTAGCTTGTAAATGAAATTTCCAGCCTACTCCCACAAAAAAAGCTCCTAAATTGCAAATCCATTTATTATTATAACCTTTATTTAATCTTGAAATATACTGAGGTGAAGGCTTCATTTGCAATATAAGAAAAAACAAAAACAAAAAAAAAAAAAAAAAAGTACTGAGTTACATTTTTGTAATAAGTGCAATGATGCTGGGATTACATCATGCTACAAATGAAGACAAGAAAGCTTCACATTTACTTAAATTTATCCTCTGTATTTAACTCCTAATCTTTGTTGATTAGAGGCAGTGGGCTGCCACCCCGCAGGCAGAGATGGTTGTGGCGAAATTGGCAGCGGACCAAATTTTGTAGACAGAGAACTCATGCTGATCTTTACTTGTGCCTTTCTCTTTTTTCTGCACCTTGTTTTACCCATGTTTTTTTTTTTTTTTGTTTTTTTTTTTTTACTAAGGCTTATAAATTAAGAGCAAACCAAATGAACCAAATGATGGTACTTTTCCCTAACCCTAACCGAGTACTAGATTAATGTCAGCTTTAATAATACTGTTGTGTGAAACAGGAGAAAACCCACTGGTGATGAGTGAAAAGTGTCAGAGGAAAAGCAGTAAAAACTACTGATTTTGGGTCTCTAATAAAGAAAAACTAAGTAAAAGTGCTGGTTGGCTATAGTTTTCAACATACAATATTGGGTCAAAATGTGAAATTCTACAAATACTGAGATAATTAGTTTTATTCAGATAGAGTGTTTGTGACTGAGCTACCAGTTCGACTTCCAAACGACTTAGAATAGATACACTTTTCAGATTTTCCTAGCATAAGATTCATAAATGTGTAATGTAAATTCATATAAACCTACAATAATACATAATTATAATTACACAAAACTATATTTTGCACACTTATATTTCTTTAATTATATAGACACTATATTGTTTAATTCATATTGTACAAAATTCTGTTCTAATTTTGTGTCTTAATAGAGTGTTTGCATATATTCAGAGCTGTATATGTATAATTGCATATATATTTAGAGTTGCCCTGCGATGAACTGGCGACTTGTCAAGGGTGTACCCCGCCTTCGCCCTAAGCAGCTGGGATAGGCTCCATGCGACCCCCGTGACCCTAATGAGGATTAAGCGGGTATAGAAGATGAATGAATATTTAGAGTTCTATATACATTTTTTTCTTCTTCTTCTGTTGTATTGATAATTATTTCCTGCTACTTTTTATCATGCTTGAATGGGGGGACTGTAACACCCAGTAAATTCCCCCTGGGATTAATATGTATATGTCTGAATATTTCTTATCATACACCTTGAAAACATTAGCTGACCAGTACATTTGTCGTTCCTTTTCCAAATCATACTAGCAAAGTATGCAAGATTTAGCACATTTTATCTTTAAACCTGTGTAAATGAATTGCGCTGATAGTTCAAACCAACTGCATCTGTGAAGAGTTACAGGAGTTTATTTCGGCATTCTATTACCTTTGAAATGACAGTGCTATTTCTAGGCTGGAAATTGCTGTTGTGGCAAACTGTTGCACACTACTGCCGCTGTAGGGGAGCAGAATATGAGGCACTGATGAACCCTTTCATGACCATAAAAGTAGAAACTCCATATGGGATTTTGATGTTTTAATTGGTGCAGCTTCTAATATGTATACGTGTGCAGGTGTTTTTCTAGGCATTACACTTTAAAGAAAATGACAGTGCATCACATTACAGGAATATGGTTTCCTTGCCAAAATTCAGGTGAGTAGAGAAAGATATTATCTTGTGCCAGTAGTGAAAATGGGCAGGGAAAAGAAACACCTTTTAAGTGATTATTCAATTTCTATGCACGTATTACCTTATGCTGCTTCCATTATGATAATTGCATGGGCTAAATAATCTGCAGGGAGCTCCATGTTCAAATACACTCTGCCAAGGCTGTGTCTGGTCTCTGCAAAGGGATTAAGACAGGATGCCCTGGGTGGCAGACTGACTGAATTGGAGGGCACTCTTAGTATTCGTGTCACTTGTCTAGCCCACCAATCGGCTGCCACGACTGCATTCCTAAGAAGAGATCTAAAGGATCAGCCAACTGTAGGTGGAAGGGCGACATGGCACAGTGGAGGCTGATAAATGATGGCACGGTACAGTATGCTGGCATGACTCTGACTCTGAGGACAGTTTTGGTAATTGGATACATAAATTTGGACTTAACACTCAAAAACGTTTTTGGTTTAGTGATCATAAAGCTGTGTAAAACACATTTCCTCCTCCTTGAGTGAATAAATGCAGGTGTTAGCCCGAGGGGGAGGTGGGTGAGTACACAGCCAGCAGCAGTGGCAGAATAATGAGCAGCGCAGACCTTGCCGTACTGTAGCTGAGCCCATGACCATTTTAGCAAAGGATTTGTGAGGTGGTGAAAGAGGTAAATAAGCAGTTGCAGACCAACACAAAATAATTCTGAAGGAACCACTGACATTCATTTTGTCTCAAAGATGAATTATTAAAAATTTAATTAGAAGGTTCCACATCATGGGGTCGGCCTTGTTTATTTTATGCTTCATCATTGGGACGTTGCAGTGAAGCTGAAAAACAGTCCAGTAAGTTGTGTTTCAATGATATACCACCGCACCCATTCAATTTTAATCTACAATTTGTAGTTAGATTTCCATCTGATCACTGCTGTCCTCCATGCTAATACCTCCAAAAGGCCAGTGCACTGTCATTCATTGTTAGTACTGCGAAAGACAACAGTGTCGTATTAAAATTGACACAATAGCTATGTCGCTTCAATGGCCGGTCTTGGCAGGTTGCCGTTCTCTGCAAAATGCAGAGTGCTCGAAGGGATTAGTTCACTGGAGTGTCCTCTGTTCAGTCACAGCTATTTGCCAATGAATTCTGGCCATAGTTTGCAAATTGACTGAATAGGAGAAGTTGTATGGAGGCAGGTCTCTCTGGAGCTTTTGTGTTTTCATTGGGGTGACAGGATACTGACAACAGATGGCACCATACTTAGTGGAGCCTTTTGTTCTTTTGTTTAAGATTGCTGCCCACCAATGCTGCTATTTCTCGTTGTGAATCATTGTATTGCTTGTTGTCAGTCAGTATGTGAGAAGTCATTCTCATATTGTTGTAACACAGCCCTGCATGTACCCTGACACATTTTAACCCCCTGATGCACAAGCACTATCAACTCCATTATATTACACAATATGGGTCAAAAAGGCCTTGTATTCATTTCCTATGTTGAACAATGCCTGAGTGCTTCTTTGTTGTGTCTCTTTAAATCAGATGTGCACCTACGCAGGCATTACATTCAGGCGTGCAGGAAGCTGTTTGATGGTGGGGAGGGGGGCTTAGGGTGGGGCTGTAATATGTGACATTACAACGTTATTGTGCTGGTTGTGGCAGACGTTTTCAGCAGGTTCAGGACATTGTCCCCACTGACTGTCATTATAAAAACAAAATGAACACAGTGTGACATATTTCTAATGACTTTAAACTTTATTTTTCCGTAGCATGCGTTCACTACACAATAACAAGAACGCAGCCCATGCAACATCATGAAGAGGCCAACATTGTCAATGATAGTTAACTACAAATAGGTAAAACAAAATACCTGTAATGATAACGTAGCATGTTCCATATCTTGGCTACATTCAAAACTACACCTTTTACATTTCCTAGGCTACGTATCAAGAGTCAATACTGCTGACAGATGCTGGCACACTGATGTGGCTTGAGCCAAGTTTGTGTCAGCCAAAACGAGTTCAGTCCCTGTGTCATTACTGTCGTTGCTATTGATGTCCTTTTTACGTTTATTAACCATGTTGTTACTCGAAAAAAACAGTCTGAAATGTGTTTCTGTTTGTTCTTGCTAGTCATTTCAAGAACACTGAGAGTCTGGATTTGGTCGACTCTGTATGGTGTCATGAAATAAGTTTTGTTATGATTTGACGCTATACTGTAAAATCTATAAATAAAATGTGATGGACTGATTGATTGCAGTAGCTGGAAGTACTTCCTGTAGCTAGTACTTCCTGAACACTGGACTCATTCCAAGAAAATACAGTAAGTTTTTGTCTTACACTTCAAATGACTACAAACTCACCCAAAGCACACTACGCACAGTTAATATATATATATTTTTATTATTATTTATTTGTTTCTCTTTCTGATACAATATAAGATGTTAATCCACCACCCCCATTAAGAGAACTAATGAACTAAGTTCATGTGCATATGAGTACATTTAAGTGATAATACATGAGGAATGGTTGGACTTGGCAACTAATTGGGCACAAATATTCACTTGGACTGAAGGATGGCCTGGTTAGAATTTGGTGGCCAAAGGTCAAAGTCACAGTAATAATGACAGTCAAAGATGTGTTTTTGGCCGTAACTGTTAGTGAATAGAAAACTGGCACATTTAAAATAAACTTTAGGTTATTGTGTCATTATTTAACCCCTAAACACCTGAAACGATTTCCAATGGTGGAAAAAAAAAATTAACTTGCATTTTTTTCTTTCAAGTAGATAGTATTTTGGTTGCATTTTGGAGTGTGTGTGTGTGTGTGTGTGTGTGTGTGTGTGTGTGTGTGTGTGTGTTTTTGATTATTCGTGTATCATTGTTTTCATTGTTCCTTTCTTTTAGAACTGGTCCATATCTCTGGTCATTTTCATATAGATAGTTTGTAATTAAGACTGTAACAACAATTTTGTTTATAGCAGTGATATGGAGCAAATAATAGTTTATTCATTTTACATTTAATATCTTATATTTTATCACTTCATATCCTTGATAACCAACAACCCACTGACACTGAGCTGTAGCAAATCTGAAGCGAATGTGACCACATAAAGAAAAAATAATGAAATAAAATTGTACGGACACAGTGTAAGTTGCCACATATGCATGAAATGAATGTAGTTGTCATTTTTTCACCAGTGTTGTGCATCAGAAGTAAAGGGAAAAGTAAAATAAAGATTTGTGATGCTCCAAAAGAAGTTTACTTAGAGTGCTGAAAGATGAAATGAATGTATTGTAAAAATATAGAACATTATGCAGGTCATGTGTTGTGTACCAAGGCTTGATTGGGTCATATAGAGTAACTAGCTGTTAATGGCATTAGTATAGTATTATGTATATGTTGTTTAAGTATAAGTAAGCAAGTAAAGTTTATTTATATAGCACCTTTCAGAGACAAAGGAGGTCACAAAGGGCTTCACAAGGGGTCAATAAAATACAAATACAATAAAAGCACAGATAAAAATAGACATAAAAAGAATAGATTAAAAATAGAGATAAAAAAGATGCAGTAAAGAGATAGAAAATGAGACATGAAAGACAGAAAATATGGAGAACGAAATGCAGTGAAATGACATTTACACTATTCTGTGCAAAAGCACCATTAGGTCTGCTGTTTTAGCCAACTTCTAAAGACCATATTTACCATCTATTTCCCTGCTGCATACAACTGTAATACACAGGAAATATACAAACAGCATCAAAAATAAAAAAAAGTACAGAAAAAAATGGGATCATAGAAGCTGTATGTATAATCTGCACAGAGATGATGGATAAAACACAGCACACATCTGAGGAAAAACCTTAGGATGCTCTGAAGGAAACTGTGCATAATATACCAGAAGACGATTAAAGAAAACCTCCAGAAAGTCAGTCCAGGAAAGTGCACGTTGTACTACAAGTGTTGTGCCAGTTATTTCCAAATTGTAATCTATTACTTGTTACTGTTATTTAAAAGTAATTCCTTCCTTTACAATATTACTGTCAGAATTGTAATGTCTCACCTGACTCCTGTATTACTGTAGAGTTGCATTAGGACTGTCTTCATAAATGGCAGTAGAACCCAACCCCCAACAAAGTCAAACAATAACCTCCACCAATACACAAGATAGCAGATAGGAGAGCCTTGGGATGCATAAATTTGCAGTACACATGGATGGATAGCTCAGTAAGTAACGCTACCATCCACAATGTTCGAATCCCAGCAGGAACGCTTACATTTTTTTTTCAAGATTTTACATATTCAAACAGTGGTGCCAAGGACGCCGGTAGATAAATCCACAATTGCTACAGAATTCTAACCAGACCTAGAAATGTTAGCTTACCTTGTCATTGCTGATCACAGAAGTCATGCTAATGCTAACTAGCATCTTAAAGCAGGGTTAGGGTTAGTAATGAACAGACGTCCATGTGGACAATGGACTGGCTTCTGCTGTCTGCACCCATTGGCTGAACACCAACAGGAAATAGAACTTTACTGACACATTTTTGATTCCTTAAGGCAGGGGTGTCAAACATGCAGCCCAGGGGCCAAAACCGGCCCACTGAAAGGTCCAATGCGGACCCCGGGATGAATTTGTGAATTAACTCATTTTAGTTCAGGTGCCAGACACAGACCAAAGTGATCTGAAGTAAAATAATAACATAACAATCTATAAATAATGACAAGTACAAATATTATTTTTGGTCTAATGTGGAAAAAAAATAACATTACACTATGAAAATATTTCCATTTAAAACTATCCTTTAACAGTAAAATGTGAATAACCTGAGACATCTAAAGGAAATTATGTGGAATTTTAACACTATTCTGCCTGTTTCTAAATGGTTTGTGTGTTTGTAGATCCACTGTGATCTGTGAGTTTTGTTAATAATAAGCTGAGATGTAGTTACTTACTGTAAAAGTTAATACATTTTAACAATATTCTTCCTGTTCGTGTAACGTTGTGTATAATACACATGTATAAATGACAAGTTGAAGCATAATTTTGTTAAAATTGCATTTATTTTTCTTTAAAAAATGTACGTTTTTTTTCAGGTTATTCACATCTTTTTTTTGAGAAAGGGTAATTTGTAAAGGTTAATATACTTTTATTGCACTAAAAGAAAGAGGAAAAGTTGTTGTTTACAGGCTATTCTGCTGTTATTTTACTGGTCCGGCCCCTGAACTGAAAAGAATTTGAGACCTCTGCGTTAAGGTCTCACGGTCTTGCTGTCTTCTTTATTTCTTTATTTATTTATTTTCATTTGAGCAGCTAAACTATGGGCGAAAAATGTGTTGCAACTCTAGTACTAATGAACATGTACTGGTATATATTATAGTAAAAAGAAATCAGATACTGTAATGCACTACTTTGGTAACACATTACTTCCAACACTGATTAAATCCAAATAGAGGTAACACTAAATATGAATGTTACCTGTAGAACGTATGTAGACCTGAGTAATTAATTAATTAATTAATCAATTAATTTAGTGTGTGTTTCAATACTGTGCACATATTCCCTGAATATTCTTGTGGGTTTTTAAAAAAAATTAAAACCTTGAAAAGACCAAAGCTAAAGGTGATCTGAGACTTTTGCGTTGTACTGTTTTTCTAATGATATATCAGCAAGAACAATAAGAAAGACGGAAAGGTTGTTTGTGGAACCTGTCTTTCCAGATAATTCCTTAAAGTACAGTATTACACCAGACTAAAGCTACAAGACAAAACAGCCAGATCTCAGCTGTCAAAGGTAAAGTGGGTGGAAACATCTGTTGCTTTGCTGGACTTCCAGAGTCCACAGACCTGATAAAGTAGCTTTAGTCCATCCGTCCTATATCACTGTGTATTCCTTGTGCTGGGGTTCGTTCCAGTGACGTTTTAATTTCATCTCTGTCTTTCTTCCTCTGTTTCTTGAACTCTGTGTTTTTGACCTGGCTATAGTCACACTGTGATAAAATGCTTTCACACATTTGCACATGCTGGCATTTCTTGAAATCCATCGACAAATTATCCTGCAGCAGCATGCGGTCCACAGTGATATATCAGGTGCAGGGGCCATTTGAATGAATTTCCACCTCCATATTTTTTTCTCTAACCATAAGCAGTTTATAATATGTAGTGCATCAGATTTAGCTCTCAGTTTCCAACAGATTTTCTTCATTTTGGTTCTGAAAAACCTAGAACATAGAGAGTTATACATTTTCAATGCCCCGCTGCATAAAGTGAAGGAAATACTGAATAATAAATATGGATATTTGTCTTTGTTTTGAGTGTTTTTGAAGATTTAAAATGACAAAAAAATATTCAGATATTTACTTTGGTTTAAGAGTTCAATGTGTGTATAATATGTGTGTGTTATTTTTTCTTGACTGTTTTATACTTATATATATATTTTTTTAAATTCTTGACTGTCTTATAATTGATATGCATATTTTACTTGAGTATTTTCTATTCTATTCTATTCTATTCTATTCTATTCTATTCTATTCTATTCTATTCTATTCTATTCTATTCTTTATAGAGTATGAGTCTGATATATGAACCTAACCAGTTTGGTTCTACTGTCAGCCATTTCCGGGAAAACATCAAAACACAACAGCACTGTTCAACAAAAACACTCTATTTTGATCATGTTTCACTGCCAACACCTCAAGATGAAACTCATCACATTTGAAGTCACTCAGGATGATCCTCTAGTGGGACTTCAGGCTGGAAATGGCAAAAACTCTGCAAACATGACAGTTTTTGGCTATAACAGTAGACTTCTTATTGGAGATACGGTCCAATTTGAGTTTAAACCTCATACATGTATGTTAGTTCAGTTCCACATTCAGCCAAGTTTGATCTGAAGTGAAATATAATAATAATAATTATGATAATAATAATAATAATAATAATAATAATAATAATAATAATAATAATAATAATAATGTCAACTTTTCTCTGTTTTAGAGCGAAAAAAGTAAAATTGTTCTGAAAATGTTTACATTCATATACTCAGCTTTAAAACAATAATGAACAAACTAACCCTTCTGCAGGTATCAGCAAATCTGATTTAATGCTTTTTAATTTAATGCCCTTTTTAATCCCACTTTAAAGAAATTTAATGCCAATGTCCAACTGCAGATAGTTTTATATATATATCAACAGGCTTAATCGGGTTCTGAATAGTTCCTCCTCCAGTCACTTCTGCTGAAATATTTTCTCATTTTTCCGACCTTTGCTAACATTCCCTCCTGCTCTCTCACCACAGCATGAGCACGTACACAGCATATTGCATTCCAAGCATCTGGTGTTGATGATTTCATGTATTGACCATAAACAATAGTCAATTAAAGGGTTCCACTTGTCAATCATCACACTATGCTTCTGACCAAAATTATTAAATGTTTATATAATCAAAATAAATCATGAAGAACAATACTTTTTCCCATCTGTGTACTTTTTACTGCCTCTGGACATCGAATTTAATGCTTTTTGATGCCATTTAAACCCTTCATTTTCACAAAATCTATTTAATGACTTTTAATGCTTTTTAATGACCTGCAGAAACCCTGATGTATCCCCACATTTCTCAAACCTAATACAGATTAAAAATGTTTCTAAGTTTCTAGTCAGAGGTATTGAGTGCAACAACATTTTTTTGTCAAGACTTTTGTGAGGGAGCATGGTTTAGCCCCTTACATTTTTTATTTTTATTTTTTTCTGTAAAAGAGATAAAATTACTTGTCCATGGTGTACCCCATGACCCTAGTGTGGATAAAACGGGTACAGAAGATGGATGGATTCATTTAACAAACTAAACTTTATGTGAGAGGAAAAAAAATCACAGAGAAAGTTAAACTTTCCAACTTTATAATGACCGACAGAGGCAAAAAGTGGGTAAAAGTCACATATTTTAACTAAAATGGCAGATTTCCTGTTGGATATTAGCTGTGGGTCCAAGAGACCGGACCTGGTATACATGTCCTTTATTTTTGCCTTGGTTCAGGTTTTTATAAGTGAACAAGTTTAGCTCCTTAAAAACCCATGAAATTTAAAACCTGTTAATCCTCGGATCTCATCAGTCCATGTAAATAACTGGTGTAAATACCATTTATCATCAACATTGATTCACCAGTAAAACCCATGGAGTTGGATCAATGACAGTAGATGGACACACTGTGTTTATGTTCAGATAATGATAAATTTGACTAAAAAATGCATTTTTTTTCTTCCATTTTATATGTTTGTGATTCAATAGCCTTTAACTTTACGATGAGCTTCTATGAATATCTATATAATCAGTAAATTAAATATAATAATAATAATAATAATAATAATAATAATAATAATAATAATAATAATAATAATAATAATAATAATAAT
>JAQQZY010000019.1:26411908-26425708 GCA_030068375.1 Ostorhinchus rueppellii | reverse complement strand
GCAAGAGTTTGTCTGGTTCCTTTCCTTTCCTTTTCAACCACATGCTTCATGACAACATATTGTGTAACCCGGAAGTCTTCTGTTGACCCAGAACATCCATCTTGTTTCAAAATAAAAGCAAAATTTTGGGCTTGGAACAGATTAGGGCATTTACATGGAAAACACGTCTCTATTAACAAAATTTTCTACTTACAAAACTACTTCTGGAACGGATTAATTTCGTAAGTAGAGGTACCACTGTATTTAATTACCTCCGCCAAGGAGGTTATGTTTTTGCCAAGGTTTGTGGGTTTGTTTGTTTGTTAGCAACATAACTCAAAAAGTTATGGATGGATTTTGATGAAATGTTCAGGATATGTCGACTCTGGGTCAAGGAAGAGATGATTAAATTTAGGAGGTGATGTGGATCACCGTCTGGTTCCAGGAATTTTTTTTAAAAGATTCTTTATCATTACGAGATTGGGCATGGTGACACAGAGTTGCATTTGAAGTCATTCAGTGCCATCTAGTGGAGGAAAGTACAAACACTACCTTTAACAAAGTA
Organism: Ostorhinchus rueppellii; assembly: GCA_030068375.1. Lineage (NCBI taxonomy): Eukaryota > Metazoa > Chordata > Actinopteri > Kurtiformes > Apogonidae > Ostorhinchus > Ostorhinchus rueppellii. The sequence continues at coordinate 26,425,164 of JAQQZY010000019.1, read as the reverse complement.
CAAACACTATCTTAAATTAAAAAAAAGAACAAACACTACCTTGATGGAAGTCTGTGCTCTCCGAGTGCATTTCTAGTTAACAAATGTTTGTTAAAAACCACAGTAAATTCTAATTATTTGTCAGAAAACTGAGAAAAGTGAGTTTTTCAGCAAAGACATTATTAACTGAACATAAAAACGAGTGTGTCCATCCACTTCAATTGATCCAGCTCCATGGGTTTTACTGGTGAATCAATGCTGTAGAAGATGGTGGTGTTTCCATGGTATCTATGGAGCCTCTGAATATCCAAATGGGTCATATTTGATGCCCATGAAAAGATGACAAACTGCAATTTCTACCAATTATTTACTCGTATTGATAGGATTATTGGATCAACAGGTATTATTGATCATTCATTTATCAGACAGGGGTAGTTGTTTGTTTACGTGCTTGAGTAGTTTCACCCACTTCCTGTAGTCTTTGTCAGAAGTGTGACATGATGCTACTGTGTGTGTGTGTGTGTGTGTGTACAGGAAGCACCCGAAACTAGTCAAGCAGGTAAACAAACAACTACCCCTGTCTGATAAATTAATGGTCTATAATAACTGTAACTGGAAGACAGCATGAAACTAGACCGGATCAACAGGTGTTTAACAGTTTATATCAGGGTCAAAACACAGTAATGTCCCATCAGAGACTGAAATTTAATTGATTGCTATTCCAACATTTATTTCAATATAAAGTAGCTCCTTGTTTTGGATAATCCCTTATGGTCCAACTAAAGCAAAAATGAATTTAAAAGTAAAAATGTGGGTAATTTAGCAACACTAATCTGTCAAATTGTCTCTAAAATGTCCCGTCAAAGAGATTTTGAATACCGTGTTCGTTTCATTTTCATTCTTTATTTCATTCATTGTAAAATAAAAAAGACAATTTCATAGAAATACAAACGTTCTCTGTACTAGAATGAAAGGGAGTAGAAAGACTAGTCTTACATGTTTAGAGTGTTTAGACCCATCAGTCGATACTTTTGGTCTCTATCTGCAGAGTTTGGTTTCAATTAAGCTTTTTAACTTGAGGGGAAAGTAACTAGAATAAGTTCAATCACATCCCCTATCCTTGAATCATGATATATTTATCCATTTCTCTCACTTACTCACAACCTACACCTGAGTAACACATGAACAGTATTGTTTAGTGGACTTCAGTTTATTTGGTTAGTGACCTGGCTTAACCTTTGGCTAACAAATTCTAATTAATTCATCACTGAATGTAAGCAAATGCATGTATCAAATTTAGAGAAATTCCCTCATGGCATTCCTGAGATACTGTATGAACTTGACTGAACAGTCCCCACAGGGACCTTGAGCTATAACCTATGGCGACTAAGTTCATCCTCGAGTCCAAGTAAACACCTGTAATCCAGGGTAGAGTTTCATTTCATTGCCTTTTTCTTCATCCTGCTTCACGTAATTGGTATTATTCAGCTTTTAAGAATCACATAATTGTAGGATGTATCTAAGGATACAGTTTGTTATGAAATGTTTCAAAGAAAAAAATGTGACATAAGACACTGAACCAGACTAATCTGCCAGGTATGACTAGTTACAGACAGTAAATAAAATGAACAATTCCACATGCATCAGAAGATTTCACTGTGATTTCATTCATTTTCTAAACCCACTTTATCCTCACTAGGGTCACGGGGGTCGCACGGAGCCGATCCCAGCTACTTAAGGGTGAAGGCGGGGTACACCCTGGACAAGTCACCAGTTCATCACAGGGCTGACATATAGAGACAGACAATCACTCTCACATTCACACCTACGGGCAATTTAGATTAGCGGATTAATCTATCAATGCATGTCTTTGGATTGTGGGAGGAAACCGGAGTGCATGGAGAAAACCCACGCAGACACGGGGAGGACATGCAAACTCCACACAGAAAGGTCCCAAGGAATTGAACACGGGACCTTCTTGCTGTGAGGCACGAGTGCTAACCACTGCACCACCTACTGTGATTTCAGTATAAGAATATAATGCAGGCTTCTATCAACGTCTGCCAGTGACAGTCACATATTGGTTTCCATGGTGACAGGACTATGTATTGTCTGAATTTTTACAAATGCATCACACTGTCAACTACAAGATAAATTAGTGTAATATAACATACAGTGTGTATGTGAGTATGTAGGGTCCAGTGTGTGAGTACAAACAGAGCTCATAGTTGTGTGTCAGTGGTTCTCTCTGGAGTTGATGGCTGCTTCATGCTGCAGGCCACCACAGACACAGAGTACACAACACAGATGGTGAAGTAAACCACCGACGGCTGCAGTCAAAACACTGCATGTGTCATAATGACATTTGTGCCATAAGTTATGATTTCCTCTTTTTTTTTTTTTTTTTATAGCCTGCACGGCCACTGTCACTGCACATGAGACACTTACCAGAAATGAACAGTAACAACTCCACACACACACACACATACACACACTCACAGAGGGAAAAAGCTGCTTCATACATCACCACATTAATATTTGTTGATTTAGAAATGCAGAGTCGTGAATGACACAGAGCAGGATTCGCTGAATAATCCTCTTTCTGGTGCACAAAGGCATAACTTAAGCTGCTACAGTGAATACTAAGTCTCTCCAGCCTGGCATACATTGGACTCTTTCACACTCGAGCGGTCCAACTCGTTCAGATCGGCCTGTCTCTTGACTCGACACAAACACATGTTTTGTGGCGGCACTATGGAATAGATACAGAGTGCTATCTATCAAAATGGAGTCCGCTGGAAGTCTCGTCTAATCTGAAGCTGCATCCCTTTTGCCTTTTATTTATGTAACACAGACATATGCTGCGCGTATTGATACTGAAATTCACACAATTTTTCTGTATTAGTTAAGATAAAAGACACAGGCCCCTGGGGAAGGTGGGAGGGGGGGGTTGTTTTTCACTTTATCCTGGCAGAACCTTAACCATAAATTATCACCACTCCCAACACCAATCCTCATATCACAGAGTATGCAGAAGGCCAAGACGACAATATAAATTGATGAAATGACAAAATTGTACCCTTGTATGGTAAAGCATATCCCTCAAAAACACAGACTGACCCCCATCAGCTGCCAAAAAGCAGAAGTGCAACAGAAAAAGATAGTAATATGAAAATGAATCAGCATTTTTGCGGCTGACAAGTTGAAAAGGAGCCTCTTAACAATGGACATTAATCGACCCCATTTATTGGCTTCTGCAAAGAAAGATCTGTTGCTGTTTAATACGCACCATCATTACACACAGAGGTCTATAGTCCTGTCAGATGGTTACGCTGCCATTAAGTAAATCCACTTTAACAAAATATGCTAAATACAGTTTCACAGAGTAAATCCAGAGGGGATAAATCTTTTATCCAACACAATGCAACAATGCAAAGTTCTGTTTTCACTGTAGATATAATGCAATTTAAAACAGATGATGTCATTTGCTAGCCCTTTGAATATGAAATGACATGTTCTGACATCTTCACACAAAAAACACACTGACTGTCAGCTGCAGCATCTAATAATTGTGTTTTATACTGACCCATAAGGGACCAAGGAAAGGCCATGTTAACATCCATTCATTCATCTTCTCACTGCAAAAGTCTAAATCTTACCAAGTGTATTTTTCTCATTTCTAGTCAAAATCTCATCATACTTAAAGGCATAAGCCCCTTGAATTACCTTAATTCAAGATTTTTTTTTTTTTTTTGGCTTAATTCAAGCCAAAAAAATGAATAAATAAATTGCCAATGGAACAAATGAAAATTATCTTGGTAAGATTTCTTAAACTAAGATTTTCAAGACCTTCTGTCTAAAAATAAGTTCTTATATCTCACTGAAAAGTTACTCTTCAGGTGATTATGTCTTATTTTAAGTGTGATGAGATATTTTGACTCGACTTGTGAAAAATACTCTTGGTAAGATTTGGATTTTTTCCAGTGCTGAACCTGTTTTCTCCTCAAAGTTGTCACTGAGACAAACAACTGATCACTCTCACCCATGTTAACATACAACAGCAAATTTTATGTGAATTAGGAAAAAAAACAACAACAAAAAAACAGCAGAAAATGTAAGTCAAGCATGTTTCCATAAATTGCTTTGGTTGCACAATAGAAGCTGATCTAAAGTGGGTTTTTAAAGGTTAGTATATGAACATAGCTTGGAGTGGGAAAATGTGGGTTGAGAATTTAATTGGATGAACAATTTGAAAAAACTTAGATGATTTGGAATTTATTGGAAACTCATTAACTGTGGAAGAGTTATGGCGTAGTAATAAGTATCCACATGAATAATCTGGATTACTTATCAACCTAAATACAGTTTAGGACCTGATGATGAAACTCAGAATCAGTTGTGAGTGATATTTAGGAGTAAGTCTCATTGAGAAGCCTAACATTAGCCACCAGAGCCAATTTATGCCTATACTGGTTCTTAAAATGCCTTATCAGTATTAAATCTGCCAAATGCAGTGTTTTCTGAAGGTGGGAGTGTTGGCTGTTTATGCACAGTAGAAGAAATTGCTGTTTTCCATCAAACATGACTGAGAATCTTCTCTCATGGATGAGACAGTGGGATAATTTGCTCCACTCAGCCATGTTTACACACTTTATCAAAGTTGAAACCAGGGAAACACTCTATTTTAATTACATGTTCAATAAGTCAGGTGTTTCCATCTCCAATTAAACATACAATATGGACCATTTGCACGTGCTTGTGTCTATGTCATGCTGGGAGCTGGTTGTGTGTTGATGCTAGCTACCTCCATGTCTAATCTAACGGTAATTAGTGTTACTATTTTGCCAGTGTAAGGGAGTGGAAAACCTGATCTACGAGGAAATCAGTCTGTAGGGGGTTATCATAGATGTGGCCAACTAAGAAAATCAGGAAGGTGCTCATTTTTAAGCTGAGATTCAATCTGTTCACACTATGGGGAAAAATAAATTAATGCATGCAAATGTATTCACATATGTTGCATAATGTAGCTTCAAAGGTAGGTGGGAGGGTTAAATATGTGACTGACAGCTATAATTACCAATCACTGATCAGATTTTATTACAAACCAGCTGGATGTGATTCTACTCAGTCTTGACATGGATGCTTGAAGGGAGGGTATATTTTTTCATATTAGCACAAAACAGTATAAAGTTCATGTGTCCGTGTGTGTATTTACAAACCTTGGTGTTTGGTGTGAAGTGGTAAAAACAGCCTCAACCACATTTGCTGTTTCCCTCTACCTTTTACTAATGCAGTAGTTTTAAAGGCTTAAAAAAATATAAGGATGAAAACAGCTTTTGAGGAGTCAACCAATCAGATAAGGAAAAGACTGAATAGAAATGCCATTTACACGTGTTGCTGCTCCTTCAAATGAACAAAAAACACCAGCATTATTTGTAAAAAGCCTTGACAGGCTAAGACAAACTTTACTTTAGCTGTCAGTGCCTTAACTCATAAACACCCAGCGGTACTTTTATGTCGGCTGCTAAATGAAATGTTGTAACACAATCCTCTACATTTTGCATTTTTCAGTGTAAACCATTTTTTTTTCATTTATCATTAATCATTTATTTTCCTAATGTTTAATTAAACACTTCTGAAAATCCACAGTAAATTCAAAGGTTATTATATAAAAATAGAGAAAACTGAAGAAAAAGTGACTTTTTCTATACAATATATCAATAGCTGAACACAAAACAAGTATTTCCATCCACTGTCATTGAATTTTATGGGTATTTTTTTGTGAATCGATGTTGTAGAAGATGATGGTGTTTCCACGTTTACTACAAAGCCTCTCAGCGTCCATGAAAAGATGACAAACTGTATTTTACACCAATTATTTACATGTATTAATAGGATTAATGGATCAACAGGTATTAGACAGTTTAGCTCAATGGATGCTTTTGGTCAGCAGTGGAGGTTTGGGTCTTTGTGGGTTAAAAAAACATGCATGATTTGTATAATGGGCTGATGTGTGAAGCATGATGTGGCTGCAGATTCCACATTTTGTATTACTCTACATAATTCTGTTTGATAACTGTAAAATGGAGCTAAGGTGATTGAAACACTGAAATACTCTGTAAAGACATAACCACCTGTGAAGAACAGATGCATTCTGTGATGTTTGTCTGTTATTTCCAGATGGAAGAAAAACGCAAATTGTGGCAGAATTCTCTAGCGGAAAAGAATCATCATGTTAATCCTGTTATAGAGCCTGTCTTACCCGTCAGGTTGTGCAGGAACAAAAGCAGAGGTTTACTGAGGAGGAAAGAACTTTAGATGGTTAGATGAGTCACCATGCCCCCCCTGTTCTGCAATCGTTTTGGACTACATGTGTGACATGCATGAAAAGAAACCTATACACCAGAGTGCTTATTTCCTGTAGTGAAGGTTCCTGTCAGAGCTGTTCTGGTGACTGCTCCTGGCATGGTTTACATCCATTCAGTCCCACAGCAGGCAGGTAAATGCCAAAAGCCTACAACACCTGTCTGAGTGAGCACATTTCTAAATGCTTTAGTGTGATCCTCGCAAGGAAGAAATATTACAAGGTGACAAACCCACATCCACAGGGCATGACGGGTCCCCGAGTCGTCAGCGGAATAATCATGTTTACCGCTGAGACAGTAATGCTTACATGCTAGCAAACAAGCTCAGCACTGCAGTTATTCTACAAGAAACAATGATAGCAACCACTTTTAAAGTTCACATGATGGAATTTCTTGTAAAGGAAAACAGCCAGATTTCCACAGTGGAGCTGTGGAGTTTTTGAGAAATCTCAAAGCTTAGTACATATGAGACTCCAACTGGTGTGTGGCTTCTATTTTAGCAGTGCGCAGAAATGAACGGATTAGGGATACGATGGACAGCTGCTTTGATTATTGATTACAGGAGTATGTAAAAATCTGGTATCCCATTAGAATAATACAGGAGTTACACTATAATTTTGATGTGATATGCTGTGATAGTGGAAACGTGGTTTTTGGTATCAGAGGTGGTGTAGATTACAACATCACCACCTAGTCCACCACTGTTTTTCAATTCCCATGTTATGAAATTCAATGACTTGTTTTATTGTAAAACTGCAAATAATGTCCCGAACCAAATAAAAGGATCTTCCCAGACTCTGTTCAAAAGTTCTTTTTGATACAAGAAAGTAGGTATGATTTCAGAGGTGTTTGTACAAAAACTGATTGAAAGTAACAAAATAAGATGTGTTTCTGTTATTGAGGTGAAATTATGAAATGACATAAATATTCATTCATTCATTCATTCATTTTCTATACCTGCTTTATCCTATGACATAAATATACTTCTCAAAATGCACAATTCATTAATGAGTTTCAAAACATTGGTTTGGAAATATATTTTAAAGAGAAACAAGCAGGAATGATTTTTGACTGTTTGGTAGAATAAAATTTGGTAGATTTGGATTAGAATGTAGGCGAGGCGTATATAAGCATTTAGCTTCTGCCTGAGCCTTTTCAGTCTCAACACAATTCACAGTCAGTTCATTTAAAATTAGCCTCATTGTTTGTATTTTCTCTATTAAGGATGATGACTGAATAAACATAAACCTATTGATTTATGTTTTGAACTACAGGTCAAACAATAGTGGGGGTTTTTTTTTAGGTTTTTTTTTTTTGGCAGTTTAATAGTTTGGGGGCAGAAAAATAAAGCCAATAACCTGCCTCATCCCTCAAAAATGTTGGCATTGACTATCATTATTCTTATCTGAAATGAACTATTTTTGCTTTATGACTTGTTCAATAAATCAGGGACTGAACGTCAACTTAATGGTGGGGTCTGAGATGTTTTTCTGGAGCATTTTTTACTATATTGCTAAAAATCCCCTTCATACCCCGATTGCAAAAAAAATAATTAAATGCTCTGACACTAAAATGAAAAATTTTAGTCAACTATGGAACGGACAGGACTGAAAAAACAACATTCAATCATTCTGTGTGCCCACTCAAAATGACTGAATGGTGATATGTCAATCAAATTCAACTTCCATTTGTCCCGCCCTGCTCCAAGCATTGCACGTTCTGGTAGGCTGGAGGTGTGGCTTCAAGGGAGGAGTCTGAAGAAAGGAGTTGGGACTTTTAAATTGTGTCTTTTCAAAATGTAGCCACTCGAGCCATTTTTCTAATATCTCAGACCCCACCTTTAACTGTTAAAGATCTAGGTGGGAGCAAAGTTTATCTTTTGACCTACGTGTTTCCCCTCAAAGTCAGAATTTCTGATTGAACAACACAATCTCCTATCAGATTCAACTTCAGCTAATTGAAAAATGTCCTGTTGCTGCTGATTAATCATTCAGTCTCATGCACCAACTGGACTTTTTAGCTCCAATACCAGTTCCCAATGTCTTGAGTACTGTGCCAGTACCAATGTTGGATTTATAAGCAACAGTACTTACTGTGTGAAGAAACGAGCTTTATTCTGGCCTGTGTAAAGACGAGGCCTGGACTTTGTACCTTTGCAAAATAAAATATAACCAATAATTTTAATAAAATGAGAAATAATCATGCTCCAGCACCTTGGTACAAAATACTGCTGAATAGCTCAACCTTTGAATCAGAGGTAACCAATGTGATCCTGCTTTAGGTCCATATCAGACCATTATCTGACACTGGTATCGAATCATGCCCCCCAAAATGGACCACTGCATGTATCCTATTAAATAATAAAATAGACATAGAAACTGTATTTTTGAATCTACCAGGAGCATCTGATTTGACTGTAAACACATAAATATACTGTAATACTTTAAACATGAAAATAATAATGTCTTCATGCTGAAAACCCTGTGGGATCTGTATCTGCATTCATCACACTCCCTGTAACATCAAATATTTAAACAAACACAGAATGAACGTCTATCTGATCTGACTTCTGCATGTACATCATTAATTACAAATCAATAGTGTATTTAGAATCAATAAAATATCACAATAGCCAAGCCTGTCAGTAATTCTTTTCATACCAATTCATTAATATACCACATATTTCCAACCGTGTGCTCTGACCATGATGCAAAATAGTTGGCACAAGTGCTCAGAGCTCACAAAGAAGTGCTCAATGAAAAACAGACAAAACATCTGTGTTAAATGGTTTCATCATTTAAAATGAAGGCACTGGTTGTTTCTATCCAAGGCACTTGCACAGGAATAGGTTTTCTGTTTATGTGCCTTAAATAATCAAACACTGCCAAAATTAGCAGCCAATATATTCTGAGATGATGACTAATGATGTAATTCTGGAAAGGGTATCTGCTGGAACTAGATATAGGTGACAGCACTGAAAACCCACTTTTAAGGGTAGATGAAATTCTATAAAGAACAGCTGGAAATCAACTTCTACGGTAAATACATGAACTGGTATAGTGGGTTAATTTTAGAAATGATAAAATAATCCAAACACAATAGGTGTCTAAAGATATCATTCACTAAAATATAAAGTTATTTGAGACCATTTTAAACCGAAGAAGCAGAAAATCTAAATTTTCTTAGCCATGAATTGCAATTAAATGTAAAGCTAAGCAGTATTTTGTACATACACATGGTCCTCATAGGAACATTGTTATTACACTGAGTTAGACGTATCTACATCTTGCCAACAGGTAAGTGTCAACCCAAATATAAAGTAAAAAGGCAATATTAGTTTCAGTAGTGAGTTTAAAGCTTTGGGGACGTTTACACAAAAGATCTCGACTCCCCCTGACATTAAGATATTAAACCTGCAGAAATGAAATTACATAGCGTGTTTGTGGCAATGAAGATCTCTATAATACAAATTTAATCAAACCCTTCCTAAGACATGATATTTGTAATAATAGAAGATAGTCTATGCCCCCCTGACACTGTCAAATATTCTATTAAATATTCTAAAAATCCATTATTATTGGATAAGACCCCCGATGTCCTGATAAAGTTGCGACATAATAGTTTACCAGTATTTTCTTACCCCCCCCCCCCCAAAAAAAAAAAAAAGTATTTCCAAAATGTAACAGTGAGTTAAACAGTAAACCATTAAGCCAGTAAAGGAGCTCTGGGACTGACTGAGTGGCTAACCAACCCTAAATGACAGATGCCTCTTCTTAAATACTCACTCTATGCCCTTCATTTCACAGGCAGGTCATAAAAACACCAGATGTTGATGTGGAAATGTGCACATGAGGACAAACCAGTCTGCGTCTAAGTAAGTGGAATATTCTGGGGGTCCTACAGCAGCACTTAATGATTATTTATTTATTTATTTTGATGACATGCTCCAAATGCAGCAGCACCTATGTCTACTCCAGCCAACCAACAGTATTTTTAAGCATCAGGGCATTTTCAGCTTCAGCACCTCCCACTGATGGACAGCTCCTATTGAGAATCTTCACAGACTGAGCTAAAAAAAAAAAAAAAAAAAAAAGAATGAAAAAGGGTAAAAATCAAAAATGCAACATCAAGTGTAAAGAATATTTACTTTATAGCCAGGGGCAGACATGGCAACCTTCTGTATCGGGTGGAGGTGTATCACCCTTGAGTGTTTTTTTTTTCTTTTTCTTTTTTTTTTTGCAGACATACTGGGTCAACGCGCACAAGCGGGTGCACACACAGAGCAAAACGTGTACACGAGGTGTGAATGAGCAGATTCTATCAAATAAGGCTTGACCTGAAGCTTTCGATATGCCACATTCCACACTCAAAAGCGCCCTTTCCTGTGGGCCAGCCTGCCCACCTGGCCAATCCAGCGCTCTTTTTGCTGCAAACGTGCATGCTGAGAGTACCTGAACTGAATGTGAATTACCATATGACGTAGGCCTTTTCTAGCAGTAATGTCCTGTTGGCAACAGGGACTACCACAGACCTATACAGTCTCCAGCAAGCGCTCAAACATACAATTTGTTGCACCAGCATACCCCCCACACCTCCACATACACCCCCCCTCCTCCTCCTGCTTTCTGTTCCTATCTATCTTTATCTCTATCTGTATCTCTCCGTATATGTGGGCACACACACATTTGGACACACACAGTACACGAAACAGGATGCGACAGCTATCTTAACCTACCTACAGATGAAAAAGGGGGACAGGAGAAAAAAAAGTGCATCGCTGTACGTTGAAGTCACGCAGATCTGAACAAATCGCGATGAATTATCGGTGTGAATGAGAGAACACAGCAGTATGACACCACAACGAGCTCAAATGGGCTACATTCAATGCAATACTTACGCATTTTCTCGAATAAATGAAATCGAGGTTGAGAGAAGAGTAGGAAAAACCAGCAGGGCCACGGTCCCCGTTTTCAAGATTTGCAATGCGACCGAAGCACAAATCTCCATGTGAAAGGGATCGGAGGCTGCTGCAGTCCGCGCGTGTCTCTCCTCTCTCCTCCTCTCGATCACACACACAAGTCAAGATGCTCGAAAAATGCCAAACATTCAGAAAGAGTTGCGTGGATCTGCGGTCACCATTCCCCTTCTAATGAGCACCGATGAAAACCTCCAACACGAGGACCAGCAGAATCCTCCTGGACTTGAAGATATTCCTCTGGTCTGAGGAGGGGGGAATCCTGCAGAGTTTCTGATGGGAAATCAAGTCTGTATAGTATAGGCCCCCTCTTTTTTTTTCTCTCCCAAAACCAGTCACCAGTCCAGAATGACTTCAAAACGACGCTTTCCACTTTGAAGAAGGTGAAAAAAAGAGAAAAGAAAGAAAAAAAAAGTGGGGTATTAGTTTCTGATCCGACAGTTAAATAGTCTGGCACGCGGATATTTGAAGACGAATAATTGTCTCAAGAAAAATTAGTAGAGAGACAATCGACAACATTTAAAGCATCGTTAATAAGGTCAGTGGAGAAAGGGGTGCAGAAACGTCCTACAAAAAAATTTAAAAAAAAGAAAAGAAAAAAAGAAAAACAATGAGAACGCCTATTGGATAAAATTAAGGATATCCGTCCCACTGCAACAATCACACGCGTCGCATCAGGACAAATGCGTTGCCATAGGCTGCTCTAAAAATCGCAGATGGCATACAGTATTTCCAATCAACCTGGAAGAATCCACGGGTTGCTCTTTCCCCCCCAAAGCAATCCGGTGTATCGATTACATAAGCGCGACTATTAGTAATAATTCCGCTTGTCAGGGAGAGTGTGTCCGATCCGGGTAGTGTGGCAGCAACAGCATCATCCGTGTGTTGCAAATAAAGCGGGTTTTTTTTTTTCGTTTTCTTTTTTTTTTTTACCACCGGCTTCTAATGGTTCCCCCGCTCGCTGCAGTCTATGACTTGAATGGCGAGCACGTTGAAATCACGGTCTCCAGGCACAAGGCTACCGCGCGCGAGAGTCACGTGTGCGCGGATCTTCCAATAAGTGTCTGTGCGCGCGCGCGAACTCGTGCGCTCGTAGGCGTGAGCCGCGTGTATCGCCCAGGGACCACTTTAACTTTGACCACTTTGCTGCGCGCGCGTCCATCTGCCCATTTAAATCACCCCGGCGGTCGTTAATTATCAGGGATCAATAGCATTTAAGCACAAAGCCCGGCACGGATTGGCTCGTGTGTGTGTGTGCGTGTGTGTGTGTGTGTGTGTGTGTGTGTGTGTGTGTGTGTGTGGTTGTGCAAGCGTGCGTGCGCGCGCGATCGAGTCGTTGATGAGGTATGGTTGCCACCTACAGGCGTTAGTCTCTATCTAGTCATCCAAAACGTGCCATTTTCCACAGTCTGCTTCCACAAATAAGTTAAATTCAACATGTAGAGATGTCATAACTTACTCACAGTTAAGAAGCACGGGAAAACGGCCACCATGTTGAATCATCACCATTATATCAAAGAAAGAAGGAAAAAAAATGACTAATGCTAGGTCACAATGGAAGAATACACTTTCCTCCTGCTATTTTCAATAATCATATTTACTGTACATGCAACCAATTCATTCCTTGCTTTCAATATCAGACAAAAGTAACCACAGCAACCTGTGTGTGGCAGGAGCTCACTTTCCCAGCAGTGGTCTCTCACACACAGATAAACACATTCTTTCACTGTACATGTTAGAAAAGGAGATGCAAAAGGTAGACAGACAAGCATCAACCACTTGTAAGGTAAATAACCTGCTTCATTAGAGGATACAGTGGAAGGCAGGTCAGGCCCAGGGTCACAGAGGTCATCATGTCAATAGATCTATCTATCTATCTATCTATCTATCTATCTATCTATCTATCTATCTATCTATCTATCTATCTATCTATCTAT
>JAQQZY010000019.1:26322735-26337798 GCA_030068375.1 Ostorhinchus rueppellii | reverse complement strand
GGGTACCACCCCCTTAATAAGTGTCTTTAATTTCATAAAGATCGGTCAGTAATTATTCGAAATATTGAGGAACAAAAGTTTACGCTCCATTTACCACAATGTTAACAAAAATTTCAAAGTGATCCAGAATCCAGGATTCCTCCCGGATCTTCATCAAAATCTAATCGATTGGTACTTGTATCATTCCCAAGCTGTCCTGAAAATTTAATCAAAATCCGTCCATAACTTTTTGAGTTATTTTGTACACAGACAGACAAACAGACACTGGCAAAAACATAACCTCCTTGGCGGAGGTAATTATCTGCCTCGGAGATTAAATATGCTAAATGTTACATATTTTAATCAGATTAATTGAAAACAAATGACAAAAATTCTGGTTTGCTGACCTTTTCCAGGCATAGGATAAAGTGTTATTCTACATATATATTGAATTATGTATATTTATACATTATATTTATTAATGTTCCACTGATAGAACCAGTAAAGTGAATGTACTGTCATGAACAGACAGTGTTTTTAAGTAGATCTGGTGGCTCTGACACGAATATTCCTTTGGAGTAAAACCCATTCTCGCACATATGTGTATGTACATGTGCATGTATATGTTGAGGAGCTGCTGTATCAAAATGGAGGATTGTCTTCCATCAGAAATTAGGGTTAGGATATATTTCTTTTGGTTCCGATCCATTCCCCTTTTACTGTGGCTCAGCATTTGAATAACTTTTGTCAGATTTGATGATTGAGTCACAGTGTTTTTCCTATCCCCAAAACTGTATGCTTTTCTTTCACAAATTGTCTGACATTGCATGAAAATGAACAGAACAATGTAGTTTCTCTTGCTTGGCCAGTCAGTACTCTGATCCTAGAATCACCCCTGGAGTTGTGATTTCTTTAAACCGGCCCCACTGTGTCCACGTGTTCCTGAATGCCAGATGTCACTATCATGTTCTAACGGACAGTAATTTGTACTACACTGATCAACAGAATAAACTGTGTGTGATTTAATATATTGTGCAACACCTATTGCTGTGTGTCACATGGTGCATTTATATATTTTTGCTCAGTGTATATGGACAACAAAAGGAAACTGTAAGTTGGCACAGAGCAATAAATGTCAACATAACTTGGGAATACTCTTTTCTATTTAATATTTGTTTTGCTTTTGTTGCTCTGTTCACTTGTTGTTGTTGTGTATTTTGAATTTCAACATAGAGGACAAGCGGTGCTTTTGGGCCACATACCATCTGATCCATCAGTCTCAATACGCTTAAGTTGATTAGATATTACAGTTCACAGAATACACATTAAACATTAAACACAGCAAGAATTATCTATTATATATCACAGCCAGTATGGATATTGAAGAATTATGAGAAAATAGATATTCAAGCAGGACTTACATTGATTTGTGTGTGACGTGCATTTGAATAACTACATATGAAAGAAAACTTACACTTCCAATCCTCGTATGCATATTATCCAATAAATATGATTAGTAAAGCCCTCAAATTGATTTAAAGAGATTCCAATTAATCAGGAAAAACCGTGAGAGAAAAATAAAGAGTGAGGTCAGTTCTTTAAAAAAAGGAAAGCATGACACATAAGTGAAAGAATGACAAAGGCTGACAGAGAGAGTGAGTCAGCGAGAGAGACAAATGGAGACAGAGGGAGGGTGAACAACATGGAGGGATTATTAGCGACTTTGTGCAGGGATTAGGGAGGAATGCTGAGGTCTGACACACCAGAATGTGATCTTGCTCCAGCTTAGTGTCACTTTTCTCTCCTCCACTTCCTCTAGTCTGTTCTGCAGGTACCCACCGGTGAGCAGCCCATATAAGTTCACTCACCGTCACATCACTCACCTACCTCGGACTCTCTCATACACGCATAACTCACAGCTTGCCTCACCAAGCTTAACCATGGGGGTGTTCACTGGTTGGTACAGAGTGCAATTCGTTTGGATTTTCCACCTTGGATGCTGCAGCAGAACAAATCCAATGTATTTTTCCAGCTGGCTGGAGATCATGAACACCGTATTCTTTCCAGATGAAAAGATTCTACCGTATAACTGTGTTGAGACTCTACACACACTTACACATTGACACGCCAGTTTCTGTCGTCAGAGTGAGATTTTGTGATAACATCTCAGTAAAAGTATATAGGGTTTTGACAAATACTTTACTAACCAGCGCCTCTGTCTTCTTCCTCTTCTCTCCCACAGATCTGAGTATGACCTGGACTACGACAGCTATCACGACGATTACTATGACAGGTATCATCAGAAAGCTACACTTGGCAGCTCACACACCTCATTGCTTGTCTGTGTGTCATATGAGGCAAAAAGAAGAGGCACAAGCAGTTTTTATCCTTGCATTCTCCCACACACCTGCCAGTCATCCTGTCTTCTCTCAAGCCCGACAGCAAGGCACACAAAAATACATGCAGTAGATGTTCAGCTGTGAGAAATATCCAGTGATCGCTTGACAAAATATTCAGTTCATTTCACATTGTTTCAGCCATAATATTGCACACTTTATATTTATTGTTACCCGTTGAAGTAAAAAGTCAAGAATTGATCTTCAAAAGCCACTGTTGTAATTTTTATAAAGAATATAGGGCTGCAATCAAAGCTAGAGCTCTTCACTCGTAGTTAATTGTATTTTAACTAAATGTCATTTATTATGACTAACTAAAAGTGAAGCACAGTAGATTGCTGTGCAGTTTAAGGTTAAATGTTGCAGTTGTGTAGGTGATGTAGTTGGATAGACCTCTCTTCAAAGTGGTCCTCTATTGAAATTGTTCAGGGACCTTCCTCCCACAGGCTTCACTTAGAAACACTGAGCTCAGCAGATCTGAATAAAAATGGTTGTCACATTGCAAACACAAACACACTCACTGTTGTCCCCATTATATGTGGGGAATTAAAATCTTTTCCATGAGATTTTCTCTCCTTCTAACCTTTAAGGAACGTCTTCTCCATAAAATTGAAAGATTTATGTTGTGGAATCCAACATTTTGGTCACCACAAAATTGTTGGACAGTACACGTACACACACACACACACACACACACACACACACACACACACATATACAGTCGATATAAAAACTCTACACACCTTTGTTAATGTCAGGTGTTTGTGATGTAAAACAGTTAAACCAAGATAAATCATTTCAAACGTTTTCCACCATTAATGTTACCTATAACCTCTACAAATCAAATGAAAAACCAACTGAAATCTTTATGGGAGGGGAAGTAAAAATCAACAACTGAGATAGTGTGGTTGCACAAGTGCACACACACCCTCTTATAACTGGGGATGTGACTGTATTCAGAATTAACCAATCACATTTACATTCCTGTTAAATGGTAGTCAGCACACACCTGCCACCATTTTAAGTAGCTCTAATTAAGCCCAAATAAAGTTGGAGTGTTCTGGTAGGCTATTCGTGACATTTTTGTAATCACATCTTACAGTACAAGCCATGGTCCACAGAGAGCTTCCAAAGCATCTGTGGGATCTCACTGTTCAAAGGAATCAGGAGAATGGCACAAAACAATTTCGAAGGCATTAAATATACCATGGAACACAGTAAAGACGGTCATCACCACCTCCACCAAAGTGGAGTAAATATGACACAACAGTGACATTACCGAGGACTGGACATCCCTTCAAAACTGATGAATAGATGTGTGGAAAACTGGTCAGGGAGGCTGTCAAGAGGCTGACGGCAATACTGAAGGAGATGCAACAATTTCTAGTAAATACTTGCGATGTAGTACATATGACCACAAATCTCACACGTCTGGGTTATGGGGTAGGGTAGCAAGACCAAAGCCTTATCTCGTGAAGAGAAGTTCCCAAGCCTGGCAAAACAATTTTTAAAACACATTTTAAATCCCCTAAACACATGTGTGAGAATGTGTTATGGTCTGATAAACCCAAGGTTGAATTTTTTGGCCATAATTCCAATAGGTATATTTAGCACAAACACAACACTACTCACCACCAAAAAGAACACCATACCTACAGAGAAGCATGGTGGTGGCAGCATCATGCTTTGGGGCTGTCTTTCTTCAACTGGAACTGGGGACTCAGACATGGTGAAGGGAATTCTGAACAGTTCCAGATACCAGTAAGTGTTGGCACAAAACCTTCAGGCTTCTGCTAGAAAGCTGAAGATGAAGAGGAACTTCATCTTTTAGTATGACAGTGACCCAAAGCTCACATCTAAACCAACAGAAGAATGCCATCCCCAGAAGAAGATGATGGTTTTGGAATGGCCCCGACAGAGTCCAGACCTGAGTCCAATTGAACATCTGTGGGGTGATTTAAAGAGGGCTGTGCACAGGAGATGCCCTTGTAGTCTGACAGATTTGGAGCATTTTTATGAAGAAGAGTGGGCAAATGAGGCCACATCCAGATGTGCCACGCTGATGGACGCTTATCCAAAAAGACTGAGCGCAGTAATAAAAGCCAAAGGTGCTGCAACAAAGTATTCGTTTAAGGGTGTGTGTATTTATGCAACCAGGTTATGCAAGTTTTTTATTTTTCCCCTTAAAAGATTTCATTTTGTTTTTCAAATGGCTTGTACAGGTTATTAGCCCCACACTGCAAAAACGAAAGTCTTACCAAGTGTATTTTTCCTCATTTCTAGTCAAAATACACTATATTGCCAAAAGTATTCTCTCACCTGCCTTGACTCGCATATGGACTTAAGTGACATCCCATTCTTAATCAATAGGGCTTAATATGACGTTGCTCCACCCTTTGCAGATCTAACAGGTTCAACTCTTCTGGGGAGGCTTTCCACAAGGTTTAGGGGCGTGTTTATGGGAATTTTTGACCATTCCTCCAGAAGTGCATTTGTGAGATCACACACTGATGTTGGACGAGGCCTGGCTCTCAGTCTCCGCTCCAATTCATCCCAAAGATGTTCTGTCGGGTTGAGGTCAGGACTCTGTGCAGACCAGTCAAGTTCATTAACACTAAACTCTTTCTTCCATGTCTTTATGGACATTGCTTTGTGCACTGGTGCACAGTCATGCTGGAACAGGAGGGCCTTCCCCAAACGTTTCCCACAAAATTGGGAGTATGGAATTGTATGCACAGACTCCTGACCACAACCCGACAGAACATCTTTGGGATGAATTGGAGCGGAGACTGAGATCCAGGCCTTCTCATCCAACATCAGTGTCCGATGAAGAATACTTACTAAGATGATTTTCACTCATTCCAGATTTTCTTTTTTTTTTTCTTAATTCAAGCAACAAAAAAAAATCTACCAATGGAACAACTGAAAATTATCTTGGTAAGATTTTTTGAAATAAGATTTTCAAGATTTATTGTCTAAAAATAAATTCTTATGTCTCACTGAAAAGTTACTCCTTAGATGATTATGTCTTATTTTAAGTGTGATTAGATATTTTGACTCGAAATGAGAAAAATTCTCGTGATAAGATTTAGAGTTTTGCAGTGCATTAATGGTGGAGAAAGTTTTGAAATAATTTATCTTGGTCTCATTATTTTATGTCACAAAAACCTGGCATTTAAACATGTGTATGTAGACTTTTTATATCCACTGTATACAGTACTTACACATACTGGACACTGACATAATCATTCTTAAGCCCTTTGCTCTAACCCTAACCATAAAAACAAGTGTTAATCCTCCAAAAGCCATTTAAATAGTGAGGACAGTCTGAAATGTGTCCACTCTGCACTCACAAATGGAATATACACCTCACTCCATTGTCTCCTTCACACATATCGATGCTCTGTTGCTTAGAGTATTAACTGTCATCTTCTCTTTCATTTTTTTGGTTTTTCATTGCCTCACTATGAATTTTTCTGTCTTTGCTCAGGGGGGAACACTCACCACTGCTTTTCAATTTGTTTTTAGCACAGTGCATGATTATTCAGCATGCTGTTGGCTAGCGCTACTGACAGCTTTGTGTGTGTGTATCAGTGTATATTTATATGGGTACTTTGTGTTTCTGTTTGTGTCTGTAGATGTGTGGACTGTATGTATGAGCATTTTTGTTTCGGTGTTGGATGTTTGTGTGTCAACATGTGGGGAAGAGAAAAGCGACTGTTTTTTGTCTGCTGTCCTCTTTCGTGAACGTGAAAGAAAAGTGTCTCTCAACACACCGATAACAGCTCGAGCTGACAAAGCTGCTTTCTGTGTGGGGTCTAATCCATAGAGACAAACACTCTCCCTCACACACACTCACACACTTTCCCTGTAATCCTCACTCGTCTACAGTCTCTCATTGTCTGAGCTTCTATTTTCTGAGATGACACTTCAAAGCCGGTGTAACAACACATTGTCTATCTGCCCCTGCAAACTGCTCTAAAGGAGTTTAAACTCCCATAAGTCTTTGGTCTCTGTGTCTCAACACATGGACAATGCTCAAAGCCTCTAATCTCACACACTTATGGTGGCCTAATACACTTCATCCTTCGTGACATTGTGATGCCTGTGTGTTTGAGTGTGGACTGTGAATATGTTATGCACACAGTTGGTGTAGTGCAGAAAGGCTTCGGCAAACATAACAAAATGGAAAACAACAGAGAAAACGTCAGGATGCCAGGCCGACTGGCTAACGGTTCGATCAGTAAATCTACATTACTGCCTGACTCCAAGTCCTTGCAGCTGACAGCTTGCATCCCTGTTGTTGGCTGGTGATATACAGCAGCGAAGCTCTACTGGCTTTGCAGAAACCATTTAGGCTTTGCTCAAACTGTCTTCCATCCAGATATATCCAGATTGTGTTTATATTCAGCTAAGAAGGATTGCCATTCCTGCAGTACATTGTAACGCATTATAAAAAATTATTTTGACCACTTGTGATCTGAATGTGCTACTTTTAATGCCACTTCATATAAAAAAGAAATGAAATGCTATCCAAACTACAACTGAAGTACTACCAAGGTAAAACATCTGACAAAACTAAGCCTTATGGTGTTACAGTGATTGCTTGGCAAACTAATTATAAGCACCAGACAGAAGGGTTTGGTCCAGAACATCATGACTCACAATTACAATATCTGTCGAAGCAATATGACAGTATCAGTTTTTTTGTCCAATTTTTTGTCAGTACCGACCCCTAATTCCAGGTTTTTCTCTAGTTTTGAGCAGTTTAATTTAATTGATACCATAAAATATTAGACATAACCTTAAAATATGTTGCATTTAAACTGGCTTGATTCAATTAAACCATGTTTACAGCAGGTTCCTGTTGTGTGTCACAGGAAAGACACAAGTTAGAAAATAAAAACATAAAAGGCTGGATTTGATACTGTGGTAGTAGCTTCATTGGGTCAAGGGGTCAGTGAAGTCAAATGACTTTCTGTTTCAATCACAACACCAACTCTTTTTCTTTGAAACATGCACATAGACACTCATGCACAAAGACCTGGTGTCATTTCTGTAACCACTATAGAGTTTGACTGTGATACACCCCCTGTCACCACCACTACTAGCCTGGTGGGGAGCTATTGATTGGCCCTGACAGAACCAATTACATTCAGTGACAGATAGAGACATGGAGCTGTCCACAGGGAGGAGGCAATGCCAAACAGAGAGAAAATGAAATAGGGATAGAAGAAATACAGAAGACAAAGGAACACTATAAATATCCATATCTATGTATGTGTTACTTGGACAGCTGCCTTTTTTCCTCTCATGCCTTTCCAGTATACTGAGAATGTTGCTATATTTTTCAACAGTGTGCTACCTGGATGAAGGTTAAAGTGATCTCGGTATTAAACATTCATCTCATGTGTGCACAGCTTGTGGTTTTAAGAGCTTTGTGCAGTGTTCTTTCATGAAGAAATGGAGTAGAGAAGTAGATGAGTATAGTAGGGAAGATGATTATTCCGCTCAAACTACCTGCAGAATAATCACCTTCTCTACAGCTATCTCCTCATGTACTTATACATTAGCTAATTATGTTGCATTCAACTCCATCCACATACACAACCCTCCTACTCTTGCTTGTATAAAGTCTCTGAGCAGCTTCCCAGATAATTATTAAAACCACAACTTGCTGCTTGAACACAGTTACAAACACGTTATTTTAAGACTGTATCTACTGAATTTCTAGGGTCTATGATTACCAGCGTGTGCCGGCATCCTTATCTCCTCTTCCACTGGGACCCAGTCTGGCCAAGCGGCCCCGTTCCTCCTCTTACTCCTCTGGGCACAGACGCAGTCGAGACAGAACCCACTCCAAAAGCTCCAGAGCCCACTCCACCAGTTCAACCACAGCCAAGTGTGAGTATTATAAATTGGCGGCAATTCAGATTTGACTTAACTGAAGATATTCCAGATGTTCAACACACACATATCTGTCTTAATTTTCATCCAAAGAGCCTCAAGAAATGAGACTGTGTGTCGGAGGCTGTAGGAATGCATGGTTTGCCTAAATGCTGGGAAACAAAACAATGAGCCCCTGCATGAATAATTAAATACTTTTAATAAATGCAGCGGATGTAAAGCAGACATGTACTGTGCCATTCACAGAAGGGTCAGTAGATCTTTTTCCATTCATTATCATTGTAAAATAATATGAACAGTGCAGTAGTAGGCTTGCAAAATACATTAAAAAAACATAATATACAATATGAATTTGTGATTATAAAAAAAAAAACCTAAACAGATTACACCAATGAATTTAATTATGACTCCACTATGATAAAGCACATCAGCGCTAGAGTTAACACTTCCAAAAGTCAGTATTTTGAGAAAAAAACTGCTTTTCATTGTGAAGGTGTTTCAGCACACCGTCTCCTGTTTCTGAAATCATTATGAACTTTGAAATGCTGATGTACAGTTCACTACAACTCCAAAAAAACAAGAAAAAAGTTCACACTCTCTAATCAGAGGTGTGTGGTTCAGCTACCAGTCAACCGAAAAGCACAGACTGAGTCATGAGTTTATTGTTGTATATCATGGCTTTTCTAAGTCTTACGTTATTACCGCTCTTCTCGAAATACCACAACTTAATTCTTGTAATATAATGACTCAGTTCTTGGAATATCATTGTTTTACATTCTTTAGTTTTGTCCATAATCCTCCTTCGTAAGCTACAGCTCCATGTCACTGGCCAAGTCGTATCTATTACAGACTTTGTGTGGATCAGTCAATTTAATATTAGTCAGATGTTAAATGATTTTTCTAATGTTTCTCATGAGCAGTGTGTAGTTAAATGAAATCACAGAATTTCTAAGTTTTGCAGTTTTAATAATGTTTATTCTAGACTAAAGCTCTTCTGATGTCTTGAGTACTTGATATGTTGTGTTTACCGTTATATAATTGCGTACTCTAAATGTGCCTTTATAAGCCACTATTACAGCCAATATGAATTCCTCTGACAGTATTCGTGCAGAAACAACAGTGGGCATTAATTTTGTTTCATTACTTGTACATATGTTTTGCAATGGATGGAAAATTGTGGGGGGGTTTTTCTCCTGCTGTCCACTAAATGTTCACTGTTTCTGTTCCTACAGTGGGCATGGAGGAGTTGCAAGTGATTAAAAAGGAGCTGACTCTGATAAAGACACAAATCGATGGGCTGCTTGACAGTCTTGACAGGATGGACACACAGAGGAATGACCACAAAGGTGAGACACTCATTCATAGAGACAGCGGAGACTGGTAGCTGTGAGATCAGATGATAGATAATCTATCTCCACATCAAAAACATTTTAAGATAGACTCCAGTGAAATGCCACTTTGAGATTTCTGCTTGATTAGCTCTAGCAGTCACAACCCCAATCAAATTGATTCAGGTTTTGTGCTGCAGGGAAACTAGAGGAGGGCTTGCATTGCACTGCTGGAGCCACTCCTGTATTACCTGACAAATGAATTATTTCCTCCTAGTAAGGTTTTTAAAAAATTGAATCAAGGCAAAATCCGCAGTAGTGTGGGTACACAGATTTATGGTTTTGAGCAAATTATAGGTTGTGCTGAGTAAACCATGTAGTTCAAGTTGGTGACTGATAAAGCTTCTGTGAAAGGACAACTTTCGGGGATCAAGAACAGTAGCGAATGAAGAAAAAAACGCTCAGAGCTGTAAGTGAACTTATTGTTGCTGCCCTCATGTGGAAATCTGAGCACAGTACGGGTACTGCCCCTGCAAGTCACAGCAATAGCACCGGAGATGAACAAGACAAAGCTGTGTTGTCCTTTTTGAGGACAGTTCATAAACTGAAATGCAGTAAACAATGCAGTGTGCCTGTTTCAGTCTCTGAGCAGGATGTTCTATCACTGTTACACTAGAACATTCTTGTAAAATAAAGCTAAACAGTCATTTAACCTCAAAACTAGGAGCAATTTAGTGTACATAACATCACATTGAATATGCAAATAGAGCGTACTTTGGAAAAGGCGTCCACATCCCTTATGGTTTTCATTCAGCAAAGTGTGCGTGTTCTTCAATCTATTTTGAATGACCTTGGGCGATTGATAGCTCTCATCTTCATATTAATTTATCTCTGGCTCTGCTTGATTCCCTTGTCCCTCACCATATAAGTCTGCTGTCTCTCGCCTCCCTCTTGCTATCTCCTCATCTGTCCTTCATTCATTCTGTCACTCCCTCTCTCTTTCTGCCTCATCAGTCATCTGTTGCAGAATCAGCAAGATGTGCACAGACATTTTTAGTTCTTTACTCCCAGTAAACATGTGTTTACCTCAAATGTTTAGAATTCATGCCAGGCTGCATTTCCTTAACTGTATGTGCACATCTGTTTACTGCTGTGTTGTAGGGTCTCCCCTGAGAGAGGACAGTCCAGCTGGCTCACCATACGCTCTGTCAGGCAGCAGCCCTGAGCATTCCCTCTCATCCCTTTCCCCACCCAGCTCCCGCCATCGAATCCACAGGGAGAGCCCTGAACTTCAGGAGCCTGATGATCACACGGTAAATGCACCTGAAGACTTCACTTTTTCAAGACTGACCTGAAAGTGCACCAGGACAGTGCTCTGTCCCATAGACTTTGTTCTTTCTTTCTTTCTTTCTTTCTTTCTTTCTTTCTTTCTTTCTTTCTTTCTTTCTTTCTTTCTTTGACGACATTTTAAAGCCATTTTCTTTGAAAAGGTCAGGGGGTGCACATTTTTATTTAGCCTAGCCTATAACAAAACTTCTGTATAACATAAAAAACTTGTCTTTACTTTCCATAGAGTTAGTCTAAACATTATCATTTTAAGAAGGCCGGACAACTACATAATCATAGAGGAAAACAAATTAAAATCCAGTCTTCTTCCCATAAAACATAAAAAAACTAAAAAAGTATTTGAAGTATTCATATACAGTCAAAGTGTATCTAATGGGACTTAAAGAATAATGACATTCTGGTTAAAACAAATGCACATGGTTTGATGGGTCTTTATTGGTCTCCAGTCAATCCTGCAAAATGATATACTGGAAAAACACAGCACAGGGTCAACAGCACCTCCCTCAGGCAGAGATGGAGAAAAGCATAAACAACTGCGACAATAAAATCTAATTTTTCAGAATAAGACGTTTGCATTCAGTGGCCACATTAAATAATTAAATCCCTAAATATGATATCTGAATTGTGACATGGGACATCTGTTGAATTATTTTTTTTTTTTGGTATGATGAAATTTTGCCAAGTCATTCTGAGCATGTGCTTTGCTGAAATGCCTCTTTGTTTTTACTCTTGTGCTTGTCTCAGATGAACAACCACAGCTCTGACGCTGAAGAGGAAATATGAGGGAGGAAAATGAGATGACGTGGAGGACATGAAGCAAGTGCCAAACATTGAGGAAGAGAACTCCAACCATCAAACTAACACCCATTTCACAGGCTGTATTACATATCAAAAAACACAAGACGTTCAGTCATATCTCTGTTAATGTGACTATTCTCAGAAATAAAATGAAATCCTGTCATGCCTGACACGTACATATCAAATGCAGCTGAGTACAGAAGAATTAGGTTGGCTTCTCCATCAGCAAACCCTTTTCCAGAAAAACAATTGTAAAAGAGTTCAAGGTGGAACCGTTCCTGTTGTAATGTATGAGTGTTTTTACATTAACACCAGTATTCCAAAATTACCCCAAATATCAGCAAATAAGACAGAACAGTTCTCAAAGCAAAAATCCTATAAACATTTTATAATTAATCTTAATTACAGTGAAGTAATTTTCTTAAAAAAAAAAAAAAAAAAAGGATAAAATATTAGCATCAGTCTGTAAATAATCATGTTTTCTCATGAAGTTTGGTTACAAACTGTGGCTATGTTACTGTTGCTTCACTAGATTCTTGTGAGAAAGTGAGTGCAAAGAAAGATAGTAAATAAGCACTCTGTTTTAACATAGTTTGAACAAACAATATGTGGGTAACTATGAAGCACAGGCTACCATAAATTATCAAAATGCTTTACTATTTCTGTGATTGAAAATGTACTCATACTGAAAATTCTTAAGATTAATTACCACTAGATAGGCCAAATTAGGCATTTTGACCATGAGGGCGAATAGTGATGCCGAAACATAACCTCTTGGAAATCCACGCTGACCTTGCAACACTAGTAGCAAATATCTATCAACTGCAGAATGACGAACATGACAAGTATGTACCGTAATCCTCTGAAACCCAAAGCAGCCAATCACCTGCAGAAGAGCTAAACCCAACACACACCTTTTCACTTACATGTCCACGCCCATGCAGTGCCTGTCTGTACCTGTCATACTGTAAATTTACTGTCATGGAGAGAACAAACATCTATGAGAAACTGCAATTGTAATGTGTTAGAATATGACTATGAAAGATAAATGAATCCTTGAGAGATTGTCAGTCGCGCTGTGATCATTTACTGGATAAACGCATTGTTTTATGTAAGTATTGTTCTGTTAGCTACTTGAGTGTAAGAAATGTAAACAAATGATCCTGTTATGTCACTCTTTGAAGAACTACACGTACTTCTACTTTGAGCCTGTTGCAGCAATGTGAACTCTCTTCCACTTTGTATTTGGCACTTTATCATGTGAAGGCCCAGGTCAGTGTAATATTATGTATTAATGTAAACTTTACTGTAATCGTTTAGCTGTCTTTTAATCTTACTTTAGGACTTCTCATATGTTTTTTAAAGAAATCAATGATGTTATTATAATTCCTATGGTGTTACATGTTTTTGTTTGCATTCTTAATATAAGCCAAGTGGAAATACTCATTGTAACAGTAGTAAAAGTATTTTCATAATGACTATAAATGCAGTGCATGGAAGTGTGAATTTTTTTTTATTATTATTATTCTGGAAAAAACTAAATGAGTTGATGAAAGTATTAGTCAAAGAGACGCAAAGGATTTCAATCCTTTGTGCCTTCACTAAACAAACAGAACAATGTGAAAGTGCAGGAGCTACCATTAATTAGTGACTTACACTATCATGAAACAACTGAAGATATTGGTATGAGAATTGTGGACCACTGATGTTAGCATTTTCTTTGGGATGTGAGCATGAGTGACACAGCATTGGCTACATTATAGTTTTTTAAAATATAGCAAAAAAAAAAAAAGTTAGAGGTGCATTTACTTCAGCCATGTTTTCCATAAGGCAGAAAAGCTGTCATCTGTAGCATCTCAACCATCACCTCTTACCAAGAAACAGATCAAGAACAAAAGCTGGTTGTTAAACTAATAATCAGGCCAAACAAAATGGTGATAAGAGTTGCTTTAGTCCCTCAATTTAACAGCAATAATAATGTAAGCGTGAAGTATAATTTGATCTGCTAACACTAAAAATGCAGGCAAAAAAATTAACACTTACGTCTGGATTATTATTATTGTTTGGAAATGTGCATTCAGATGTGAAATCCTATGTGACCATCTGCACGTCACCATAAAACAGCTGTATAGAGTTATTGTTTATTCTTAAAAAAAAAAAAAAAAAAAAAAAAAAAGAACCTTCCCAGTGAAAGGATTCTATACTGAACACTGTGAGTTTTCAATCAGTCAACCATTGTTTATATTTTTGGGTGGAATTCCAAACCAGTAGTGCCAGTTTGTGCAGCTGTCGGTTAGATTGTTAGTTCATT
The DNA here is from genome assembly GCA_030068375.1 of Ostorhinchus rueppellii. Lineage (NCBI taxonomy): Eukaryota > Metazoa > Chordata > Actinopteri > Kurtiformes > Apogonidae > Ostorhinchus > Ostorhinchus rueppellii. The sequence goes on along the minus strand of JAQQZY010000019.1, from coordinate 26,323,732 downwards.
AACTCTGTAGTCAAACACTTTCTGAAGGAAAAAAACAAAAACTTTGTTCTTTCTGGCTCAATTTAATCTTTTCATTTGCATTAGTTTTTGCCCTAGCAGTACACGACTTTGATCATACATCTCTTTTAGGTTCAAAGTGCTGAAAGTGAACTGTGACAGAAAGGGGTTCTTGCACAACTGATCTTCTGTTGACAAAGAGATAAGCACATGTATGTCGCATGCTGTATGAGTGCAAAACGTCATGAGGGTAATGTGATAATGTTAAATAAGACATAAAAATACATTTTTCTAGTTAGAAACTTTCCCCCCGTTTGGATTTTATTCATTGGCATACATGAGTGCTCAGAGGCTGCAGCAGCTCAAGGGTCATCTTTTGCATGGTAATAAGGTAAGAACAAATGTTCCAAAACAGGATATATCTGATGTAATGAAGTTACATCCGAAATATAAAATGTTATGAGGATAAAGCTTTTAGATAATACAGGTAATTATGGTAACATTGCAGTTTCTGAAATGCATTAATTGTAATCTAATGCAAATTGGGGTTATCACTTTAAATCTATGTGGAACTCCTGTTGATTTCATTATTTGTCGCGGGATCAAACTAAGCAAAACATGTACTACAATAGATGAGAGAAAACTATGAATTGACTTCTGATACATGTTCTCTAAATGCGTCTCTGTCAACAAACTATCAAAGTTCATAAACATCACATATATATACAATGACCCAGAATACTGTGTCATACTTTGACTTGGTTTCAGGGTTTATTAGAAAATGTGGTGATATTCCAGCAGGATTAGCCTTTATTTTTATCACTACTTCCCAAATAAAGTGGTCCGACAGGAGGAACCACTGTGAGGTGTTTTGGTGTTTCAGAAAAAGATATATCTGAAAAATCTGGTGCAGCTTTTTTTTTAGTATTAGAAACAAAAACCAGTGACAACATATATTATATGAAAACATATAATATATATTATTATTATTATTTGATGA
>JAQQZY010000019.1:26306234-26321234 GCA_030068375.1 Ostorhinchus rueppellii | reverse complement strand
AAGAATAAGTTGGGAACTGCCACAAAAATAGCACTGGGTGATTATAGGTTAAGGTTGAGGAATATTTTATCAGAAACAGAGAAAACTGCAGAAAAGGTGACATTTTTTGTGAAGATATCAATCATTGAACATAAAAACAAGCATCAAAATGCACTCTCACTGATAGAAGTCTATTAGAAGTGAACAGTCAAACTATTTACAACCAGCAATGAAAGGGGGATTTCTAGTGAGAGTCAGCAGGAGATGATTTCATTCGGCGGGACAAAAAAGTAGGTATTCCCCTCCCTGGCTGTTGAAGGCAGTGGTTTGGATTGCACAGCTCCATCAGTATGCAGAGCACTCGCTGGTACAGGCGAATGTAGGAACGATAGCGTTTTGTAAAAAGACCTGACCTACCTAATAGGGTCAAAGTGTCATTTATTTATTTTCTGAAACCACAACGTCAACTTGGTGAGAAAATATGTGTTACACTGAAGCTCAGGGTCGATTCTTCCTAAACACCATCATTCTGACAGATGACACTGAACGCCACATCACTATTGACCACTTCTCCTCAAACTAAGCGGCTAAATTTAGAATCAAAAAGTCGCCTCTCTTCCTAAAGCCTTTTTTTTTCTGCCCAAAGGAACGCTCCAAATGCACTGATGTCATGTAGGCAAAGCCCTACAAAGAAACCAGACGTGTTTGATGATGGCCTCGGCTGTTATTAGAAGCGAGCTCGAACTGTCCCCTACAAAGTCCCTTCTTATGTCACAGTGTAAAATTGAGAACTGTTTACTCTTCCATACTTTAAACAGAACATAAAAGACATAAGCCATAACGTCTGTAATCATTCACAATTCCCTTTTTCTCACAGACGAAGACACACATGCGCACACACACACACAAACAGGGGACTTCCAGACCAACACACCTCCACCCACAGTCAACACTCAACCTCCACCGCTGCAGGCAACAAACCCCTGAGCTCAACACCCATTCCACACAGGCCTGCTCACATTTATATATTTAGACTCACAATTAACTCTGATATACACGGCTCTGTTATTATAGCTGCATTTTACAGTCCACTTATCACACAAAGTCAGCAGAACAGTTTATACACTGACAGTAATGGTTTTCATACTGTATTCACTAGTCTCGTGTTACAAAAAAAAAGTCTACTGAACATTACACTGCAAAAAAAGGAATGGCTGATTTAGATAAAGTGATATGAATTTGGAATATTAATCTTCAAAGACCATTGTTTAGGTTGCTGTACATATTCTTGTTCAGATTATTTGATTTTTTCCAAGAATTTTCATCTCGAGTTAAAAAACCTCTTAAATATTACAACTATTTTTAACCCTTTAACTTTCTGCTCGACCATATGGTAGAGCACATTTTGACTCACTATATCCACCTGTTTCAGACGTCTCTCCCACTCAGTAGAGCAGTCTAGAACATCTAGAAGAAATGCTTATAACACATATATATTTTCATCAAAAAAAAAAAAAACTGATTGTTGTTATTAATGCCCCAAGGAAATAAAAAAAATGTAAAGAAAAATATTTTTTATTGCTTTTTTCTTGGTGAGGACTTTAAAGGGTTAAAGGAGTGATTTTTTTTGCTTCTTTTTTTAAACAAATGAGCATCATTTCCCATAAGTGCTGAGGTGAAGAGTTGTTTCTTATTTTATCTGTCAGCCTTGTACACCTGTGTTAGTTTTTTGCCACATGGTGATGTCATATTAGAAATGCAATCATAATAAAGGAGTGATATTTTGCTTTTTTTAATGGAATTGTACATTTTCAAACAATTCCCTGTGGTCTACATAAACTGTAAATGCTCTGCTTGGGTGTGAATTCTTCATTCATTCAACTCCACAGGTCCATCTTCAACCCTGCTTCTGGGTACTGACACTAGAAAGGTCATTTTGAGTGTTGGCCCTTTAAATGCACATGAGCCACTTCATACCCCACCCACTCCAGGTTGTTGGCTGCTGTACTACTCTGTCCTGGTCAACCAACAACTAACTAAACATTTTAGGAAACTGGCTTGAAGTTTGGACATATTTCCAGTTTTAACTACAACCGCTGCTGCTGACAAACAATTATGTCATACTCTGAGAAGTGTCCGTTGCAAGTCTTTACCTTATATGTGCAAATGACATGATGTAACTAGTTATAAACACAAAAAATCAAGAAGGAATTAAAACAGGTTGTAGAAATCCACTCGATTTCTGCCGAAATGAATATGAAGGTAGCTTTGTAGCACGTGGAGGGTTCAAATTCAAACTTTTGAAACTACTAGTGTAAAAACGTGCTATCGCCCTCTGCTGGACAGAGGCAAGTTGGAAACAGTTTGGACTCTGCTTTGGCTTCGCAGTAACTAGGAAGAGAGGCAGAAAGAATTTGACACAATCCTGGAGCAGAACCTCACACGTCATCAATCAGACTGCCAACTCACCATAAAGCATCAACCAATATGATTATTACCAGGTCGTTTGAAGAGGTGTTGACATCCATCGTGTGCATCAATGAAGACTGTAAGTCATCTCAGACTGTTCATCTAGCCTACTAATATTAGTTTATTCAGTTACTATGCATTATCAGTGTTTCACATGTTAGACACCTAGAGCAGTGTTTCCTAACCTTTTTCGAGCCGCGGCACATATTTTACATTCGAAAAATCACACGGCACACCATCAAACAAAATTGTCTTTTTTGGGAGGTGCAGGGATGTTTGAATCAAGAAACCTGAGAGGGGTGCGTCAGTGACCCCTCAGACGGACCCCTGGATTGAGGTCCATTGTATAATAGTATGGTAGGCATATCTGCCCCGCCCCAACCCGACACCTGCAGTTCGCGGATAACTCGCTAATCCACACAACACTACTGGGGGGGGCTTTTTCAACAGAACGCACCACATCAGGGCCAGTTCACTTTTTTTTTTTTTGCAAATGTTAACAGCAGACTGCTATTGTAGAGTGGATCGTTGGTGTGTGCAGTCATATATGTCTATATCATGCTGCTCATTTACAGTACCAATGAGGTGAAATTGGATCATTTTCCACGGCACGCCTGATGACTTCTCACGGCACACTAATGTGCCACGGCACACTGGTTGGGAAACACTGACCTAGAGCAACCATTTCTCCATGCTCATCATGTAACTGCAATGCTAATGCCAATACCATTTCATGTGTGTTCTGGAAACCACACGTGCATACTCACACACCCAGACTCACTGGTCATTCAGCTGGACTACACACACTCGACATGTGAAGCAAGGGACATTGGACATCGTGAAATTCTACTGGTATCATCACATGAACCATCCAGATCATCCAGGCTATCTGCTTGAGTTTTACTTTTAGTGAGGACTGCTCCAGGTTCGACAAATGTCATTTATGCCATTTGTCTCTTCAAGTAGTTATTTCCCTGAAACTATTGGGACATTTATGAAACTGTTAATCCTAGTGCCAGATATTCATATTGTTTATTGAAGGTAATGTTGATTTACCAGTGATATTGTGTGTTTCTAATGGAAATACAGTGTCATTTACATTGTTTATGGCTGTTTTTTATTTTCTGTGGGCCTACTTTTTTATTGTGACATATGTGATTTTATAACACATTGTTAATAGTCTTGTCATTACAGATTATTGATATCATTTATATTCCTTGGATCAATACAACCACTTTATTAAATCCAGACTCTGACTTTAATTCCGCTCTTGGTCATGTGGACATTGAATTGAGATACACTCTCTAAGGTGGTTTAACTCTGTAGTAATAAACAGCTCATTACAGTAATGTTCATCCAATTAGGGTCTAAATACACAAATAAATGAAACAAAGACTAACAAAAGTTGGTTTGGCAAAATATGACCCCAATTAAAAGATTTCAGTTTGTTTTTCAATTGATTTGTACAGGTTATAGGTCTCATTAATTGTGGAAAAAGTTTTGAAATGATTTATCTCGTTCTCATTATTTTACATCAAAAAAACCTGGCATTAGAACAGGGGTGTGTAGACTTTTTATATCCACTGTACTCATCAAATTAAATGAACAATGCTATCTTATTTTTATTCACCAATCAATTAACACACGAATGTTTATAACAGATAATGGCAGAATGTGTAACCCATAAGGTTAGCAACAGGATGAACTTAACACTCTGTGGTATTTGTTGCCATGGTTACTGTCAGATGCTCGCTCAGCTATTATGTGATTTGATGTCTTTCAGTAAATGCACACAATCAGGAAAGTAATGTTCTGTTCCAGTTCCTTTCTGCTTGGACAGTCCCATTATATATGACAATACAAAACCAAAACAAGTGTGGTGTTAGAGCTGTGGAATTATTGAACTGACACAGCATCTGATCACCTCTGGGTTTACCTTTGGTTTGGAATACAAACACGACTGAACAGTTTATGTGAAGAAGTTTGATAATGCACAGCTCTGAGGGAGTGATGAATCATATTTAACAGTTTATACGGTATATTCCTGCATATGACTGAGGCAACACATCAACTGAATTTTATTTATATAGTACCACAAATATTATCGCATGACCCTTTCGATTTAAAGCTGAGCCAAACCAGGCTCTTAAGCCAATTCACAGACACTAACAGAATACTCCAGCAGCAAACACTTGGTGACAGTAGAAGGAAACCGTCCTTTTAAAAGGCAGAAACCTGGAGTAGACCATGACTCTGGAGGATGGACCAGTAACACGACCAGTTGAGGTTAAAGAGAAAGAGTAAAGGAGAGAAAGAGGGAGAGGGAGAGGGGAAGGGGGGAAATAGGGAGGAGACACATTGATGCACAGCAAATAAAACACAACTGTTCAAAACTAGAATGTCACGTCTGTTTGTCTCGTCATGTCCTGTTTTATTTTGTTAATGTTCCCTCTTGTGCCATGTCCTCGGCCTTTACTTCCCTTCCCTCATGTTTTCCCGCCTCTCCTTGATTACCCATCTGTGTCTTGTTACCCAGCTGTGTCTAATTGTCCCCCTTGTGTATTTAAGCCTCAGTCTGTCCTCTGTCCTGTGAGAGTTTGTAACCTTCTCTTGAGTAGCACGTATGAGTGTTTGCTTCCTTGTGTTTGACCTGTGGTTTTTCCCTACTGACCCTGAGCTGGTTTGCTGATAACCTTAATGACCAGTTGCCTGGATTTTTGGACTTCTGAACCTGCCTTTGCCCCTAACGGTTGTGATGACTCATGGATGGACCCGGTACCAGAACCTCATTCCTCTAAACGGTATTTGCCTCAGCCTCGCCCCTATCTGTACCTGTTCTTGCCTTTTTGCTACTCTGTGTTTTTGACCTTTTTTCTGACCACCGACCTAAAGCCTGTCTGTCCCCTGGATCTCTCATCCGTGTGTTTGATTCCCCGGTTAATGAACCCCAGCCTGAACCCTGATGACGCCTATGGATTTTCCCTTCAACCATCTATTGGAGATCAGATTCTGTTATTAACTGACTGTGTCAATAAATTGCATGTATCTCCTTACTCTGATCCTTTGTGTGCATCTCTGCATTTGAGTCCTCCTCCTGAGTTCAGACATAACATAGAACAGTTGTTGATGGTATAAATACCAGTAACTGCAAGAAATCCCCATAACTGTTAATACTACTCCTAAATACAAACAGTGGAAATACCGCTGCTGCAGCTTTTGGTACCAATAATATAAACTTCTATCATTTATGGAACTATATAATAAACACTATCACAACTATATAGATAAATGAATGAATGAATGAATGATGATGGAGGGAGCAAAGAAACAGAAGCACAGCAGATGATCCAGGGAAAACCTGTGAGGCATCTGTAATCAATGCTGAGGTTAATTTCAGATCAATCATGTTCATAATAAATGAACATGAACAACATCCGAACCATTAATGGAAAATATTACTTATTTAAAGGTCCCTTGCCCCCCCACCCCCCCCACACACACACACACATTTAAAGTTAGGTCCCTAGGTGTTTGTGTTGAATGTGAAAATAAACCGCTACCTCCTCTGTCTGCTATTGACACTGAAAAGAAATAAGTGGAGAAATCAGGTGAATTAGAAAAGCTGGTAAGTGTGGCGTGTTAATGCCTGAGCTCATTACTATTCATGAGCTCACCCAGGTGAGACCACGCCCACAGAATTCATCTAGCTCAGTGACAGTTTTTATATTCAGCAAGCAGGAATGCTGTAAAGGTGGGGGGGGGGGGGGGGGGGTAAACAGGACACATGAGTCCTGCACGGTTCTGATTTTAACAAACTGCAACCACCCGTACCCGTCATATTTAAACCCACCTCCATTTTCCGACAGAATTGAAATAAAATTCCACACCTGAACCAACCCGCTATAAATAAACCTGATATCTGAACCAAACCGGAATGAAAATCAGTCAGATGGCCAAAATTAAATACAAACGTTTACTGCCATGACAATTGAACAGTGACATGTGCAACTTCAGTTCAAGGCAGAGCCAAATGTAAACGTTGCTCAACAGATTTTTTGGCACATGATGTTTTGTAGCCTAATGTAAAGTGCAAATTAGACCCACGCTCTCCTGCATTCGACCCGACCTGAACCCGTAACTGACACGGCACAAAATGTTTCACCTGTTTCATTAAAATTTACGGTCCACCTGCCGGTACCTGAACCCATGCAGGACTCTGATTCATGGGGTCAGCATTCCCAGGGGGGCCCATAGAGCAGTGGAGGGGGCCCAGTGGATACAGCTGTGTAAATTTTGTGTAGGGTCTGCTGTACAACAAGGACATAGAAACCAAGAGTAGGATATTTAAAGCATGTTAAGTTTCACTTTTGGTTTCCACTAGTTCCTCTACTTGTTGGCAACAAGTTGTTGTCCAAAGTAAAGAATTCTGAAAAGCCAGGCTCTCATTGGCTAGCTGTTAGCCAGTCAGAGTCAAGCAGATAAACAGAATAGAATTGGCACAAACTGAGCTGAGTCTTCCAGCAGGTTTTCTATACCACGTTAGAATGGATGGAAAGTTGGTAACCAAGTAACCAAGGAATTTTTTTTTTTCCTCAAGAAATGTTACAGAGTCCATTGTGGAACTTCAGATATTACCACAAAAGTTATGAAATACGTGTGGTAGGGTACCTTTAATGTGGATGCCAGTATGCCCTTTAGATTAGGTGTAATAGAAGTAATGAATTACATTTAACCCGTTATTTTTAACATGTTATTTTTGCTTTCTTATTGATGCACATTTCTTTTAATTCTCATATCTACAATATTTGCCTTATACACATTATGTAAACTGCATATGTCTTTCTCCACTTGTACTAGGCGTTATTGTTGTTGCAGTTTTCAGTTTGGTTGTAAAAGAAAGTTATGTGATGTAGCAGCAGAGTTAGAAATGCTCACCAGCACTTGTACATTTTCAGATGTAATTTTTACAACAATTGATCGAAAATGTATAATTATAACAGCTATGACAAATGATAATGTAATTATTTTGATCATTTTAGAAGAAGAAATGACAGTGATAAGAAGAAAACTAAATGGTTTCCTAATGGGAGTGACCCAGGGCTAAACAGAAGAACAGCTGCAGGGATCACACTGTGTATGAGCGTCTCCCATATTGACTCCACATCCGTAAGGTAAGCTGCAGTGGAAGACAGACGGAGAGGAAGGGGGATGGAGGCACCGGAGTCTGAAATGGAGGGCAGTCGCTAAGTCTCAGATGGTAAAAGTTAAGTTAACAAAACTTACTGAAAACTTGCACTGGTGCATCTTAGTCTTGGCTGAATGAAGGGGTCCTCAGCTACCGGCAGCTTTATGCAGAACTTTAAAGTGTCAGTATGAACTCAGAAAAATGATTTTTCTTTATGTCTGTGGAAATCTGAAGTCAAAAACACACTACACTTTGACTTCATGATGAATAAACACCACAGTAGTTAAGTTTTCAATACGGTGTACGGCTGCAGCATCAAAAGAATGTAAAACACAAGTCATGGAAAGTGAACTGTTACAGAGTGGAGCAGGTGGAGAAGCTGCAGAACTGTGTATATGCCGTAAGATTTAGTATCAAGTGAAATTCTGAGCAACATCTTCGAGACTCAAATAACTGACAGTGGATTTATGAAAAATTCTGGGATGTTTACAGCCCTATTAGTGTGTTTGTTTGCGCTCACATTGGTCAGAAAAACATCTCCCTCCTGTGCCATGATTAAACACAGTTGGAAACAATATATTTTTCAACTGTGCTGAGCTCTGAGTCTTATCCATCTGAATTTTTAGAATGTATGTTTATAATTTAAGAAAATATTTCCAGATGTATGAGTGTCTTACTTTTTTTTAACCTTTATTTAATTGAAGGAGATTTACAAAGTATTACAAAACACTTGCCTTAAACCCACCCCACATAAATGCACCAATCTGTACTTAACGTTATACAGTATGGTTTTAGTGAAATATGGTATGAATGTCTTACCATTTTACATCATGCATAATTTCAGAAAAAGACAACTGCAAGATGTAGTTAAAGCTACATCCACACAGCAGCATGGCTACATTCGTTAGTATTACATTTATTATTCTTAGACTTGATGATGACTAATGATGATGATGATTTTGATGGTGGTGATGTGTAAGTGAGTGATGGCACGTTTTTTTTTTTTTTTTTTTTTTTTGACTGTTCTTCTGACAACATTTTTAATAGGAAAAAAAACCTAATAAATGATGTTTTTGTTTTTTGTTTTTTTTACAGAAAATTAACCAATAGTCTTTGCCTTCTCTAGTATGCTATGCCTCTGTGAATACAATGTGATAATAAATCCATTAATTATGACCCAAATATGAAGATATCTTCAATTTTAACACTTCTCCTTGTGTGTGTGTGTGAGTGTGTTTTTTTTTTTTTTTTTTTTACATTTATGATGAGTACTTACAGAATTGAAATCTGTGATTAAGAGGCCTCCACAGGCGTCAATTAGCAAGAACAAGGCACCAGCGGAGGGGTTTCAAAAAACACCATGTTCCCATCCAGACAAGTACCTCCAACAGATCTATTTAAAGGAAGCAGTGGGGAAAGCCAGAAAAGAAGATGCAAGCCTTAGGCTATCTACATCCTGTGGGATCTAAATGTGACGCCTCAGCGACGCCAACATATGAATGTTTTGTTATATTGCAAAACAATAAAGTCTTACGTCTTGATTTACTTTGGAAAGCTTCCTTTTGGGTTCCTGTTGGGTCCACCTGTGCCAGCTGGATGGCCTGTATAAGCAGGCAGCTTTGTTGTACTCATTGTTGGGTGTTTCCATCAAGCCAACTTTAATTTTGGTTTGATTTAGTTTTCTATTATTTTCAGTAAACCTGAGTTTATTTTTCACTTGTCTCGTGTCCATTATTATGTTTGGTTCATGAGCCAACTGTCAAACCTAAAAGTATAGAAGTTTATATAAGAAGCAACTGTGGACCAATCTGTAGTCTCCAAAGCTACGACTTCAGAAGCTTTCTATAAATAGTTTAAGATGTTGAATTGTTACATTACTGCAACCACTGCTCTTCTTTCACAACAAGCATTTGTCATCAAGACTCGAATGCAGTATTACAGCCATCCCATCACTCCACTGGAACAAGCATTTCCCATTACTCAGATGTAAGATAATCCCATAGTCTTTTGAAAATAAAATATTAGAACAATGTATCATCCAATGTGTACTTGGCTTGCACTCAATTTAAGATGTGGAAGAAACTAGATTAGAAAAGTCAGACATATCTCCTCTGAATGTATCTAATCACGTTATGTATGAAATACACAGTAGGAATGCAGAATATTTTAGCTCTGATAGCAGAGATGTGCGCCAGCAGCTGCATGGGCTGTCTCTGGATGCCTCTTGAAACAGGGCCGTGTGCCAAGAAGGAACTAAGTCCCTTGCAAATCCATTCACAGGGAATGGTTGTCATCCCTCCAATCCATTCAAATTTGATTTGGCAAAAAGTCATTTGCATGACAGAACCCTGAACTCCAATTGGGGGAGGTGATGAGGGGGAGGTGAATGACGCACATTCCCAATGAGCGAAATAATTCAAGGAGAGGATTCCCAATACACTAGGTTAATGTAATACCTCATTTTGAACCGACACTTTGTGCAACCAGGATATACAGTATAAGGCAGATACTTGGGGGACCTCACAGCAACAAAGTCCCAGATGGTTTTTGAACCCACACAATCAACCGATGCCTTTGTGTGTGTTGTATTTGTATGTACTCTACGTTTCTGTGGGTGCTTCCGCTGAGAACTAGCAAACACTGCAGTCCCTTAAACTCACAAGAAAAGGATGCCTGTGTGCAAGGATGATATTAAGATAACAATCAGCAGTTATTTTGGTGCTCTTGATTGTTTTCTAATTAATATATCATTTGATTATCCAACATAGGGCTTCATAAAATGTCATTTCAAACACACCAATTGCTCAAAATGAAGCTAGACTCTAAATCCACACTCATTTTGTAATAAACCTAATGTAGCCTGTCGTATGTTTTACTGCAACCATCAAATCAGTCTCTTGATTTTATTGCAGGGAATAGTAACAATAAAGCATTTAATAAAGCTCTAATCAAAAAAGATACGTTATTCTAAACTGTAACAAAGTGAAAAAGAAACATAAACTGTCCAAATGTTCATTTATATTCTGGCACAACATTTTTGCTGCCTCAATATGACACTGTTTAACAACACTGAATTATATGCAGAAATAAAATGTACCACGGGTGGCAGATTTACAGTTAAAATGAAATAATGTAATTGTATATGAAAATAATTTATAGCTCACCTTCAGTAGAAAAATGACAATGCCAGAAAACTGGCCATGTAAAAAAAAAAAAAAAAAAAAAAAAAGGAAAATTACCAGATGAAGCGACACCAGACTGATGATGTAGTTTGATTAATGACAAACCTTAGATTAAGACCGTGTCCACACTGATGAGGATATCTTACAAAGCAGATATTTTTCTTTAAATTTGGGCCTCTTCACATGTAAAAACTGTTTTAATTTATAAAAAATGGAGATACTGTTTTAAAATGCAAAGTGTGTATCTGTGTGGACAGGGAAAACGGAGACGTTGGAAAATGTCCTGAAACATCAAATATATGACCTGCAGGGGAGTCGGGTCAGTGGGAGATGGTTGGGGTGAACTATACCATTAGTATAATTAAAAATAGGAAAATATGGTTCACAGAGGCTTCTTCATTCATCCCTCTGTTTTGTCACGAACGATTTGGGTCCGCATTGAGTGCAGTCCAAGTGTGCACAGATATCCATGGAGCGTATACGGCCAACTCTGTGGAGGTCTGCCCCTAGTGGCTGGATTTATCACTGCATGGCAAAGTTTTGGGGACAAATGGACAGACAGATAGATGGACATACGCCCAACTGATGACTATACCCTCCAGCCAGTGTGGCCGAGGGTAACAAACTAAAATTAAAGAAATTTCAATTAAGTACTCATTCATGTTCCCAAAGCCATAGGGAGCCGCAGCAGAGGGATGAAAGAGCTGCATGCAGCTCCAGAGCTGCACGTTGCCGACCCCTAGAATATCCTTTTTCATTTGCTGTCTGTGATTATGGCCTGAGTTCACTGAGATGTACAATATACATCATAAGTAAAAACATAATTCATCGTATGAAGTTTGTTGAACAGTAATGTTCAAAACAGTAACAGAAGGACCTTGGAATTTACTGTTGTTTCCTGAATATATGTCTCAATCCAAGGACAGCCTCAAAGAAAACACGTTGTTTGGGTCCAAGAAGTGCTTCTTCAACATTTCTTAGTGCCTTCAGACTGTTCCCACAACACAGTGCTACTATTTTGATCGATCATTTCAGTTAACTCTACACAAGTCTGTATGACAAGTGTAAATCTACATCTGAATGTCACCCAAAGGAAAAAAAAAAGGATTTCAGAGCATGCGCTAGTGTTCTGCCCACTGTTGTGCAAGTTACTTCCAAACTATTATACATTACAGATTAGTTGTTACTGTTATTTAAAAGTAATTCCTGTCCTTACCTTATCACTGGCTCAGAATTGTAATGTGTTACATAACTCCTGTGTTACTTTTGACTTATATACAGACTCTAGTCATAAATGGCAGTAGAATCCAACCCCCCACAAAGTCAAATAATAACCCCCACCAATACCAGACATAGAAGCGTTGGGATGCATACATTTGTGGCGAGAAGCACACCTGGATGGACAGCTTAGTAAGTGCCGATACGATGGTCAAATCCCAGCAGGAACACTGCATTTTTTTTTTCAACATTTTTCATATTCAAACAGTGGTGCCGAGGACACCAGTAGATACATCTGCAATTGATAAAGAAGGCTAACCAGTCCTAGAAACATTAGCTTACCTTGTCATTGCTGATCACAGGGGTCATGCTAACTAGCAACACCAACAGAAAATAGAACTTTACTGACACAGTTTTGATTCCTTGAGGCTGTTTTTGTATTTTTTTGTTTGAGCCATTGACTTTTGCGCAAAAAGTGTGTTGTAGCACACGCAAGTGCTGTTGAACATGGACCGAGGAAAATATTATTGAATATTGATTAGTAATGCCCTATACTACTGCATTTCAACAAAAAGTAATCTGTAACTATAATGCATTACTTTTGTAACATATTACTCCCAGCACTGTCTACTACAGGAGAACAGTTCAAATACAAATATCCAAGTCTTATGCTGAAAACACCTATGTTTTTTTGTTTTGTTTTGTTTTTTTTCATACAGCATAAAAAAGCTACGCACTAGTAGGATAATTTGTGAATCTAAATTGCCCATAGGTGTGAATGTGAAAGTGATTGGTTGGTCGTCTTTATGTCAAGGTCATAACTGAAAATGAGAATCAGTTCTCAACTAACTTAACTGGATAAATAATTAAATAAAAGGATAAATAAGAAATAATGTCAGTTTTTCCCCTGATATCATGCAGCCTTACTACAAAGTGTAAGAACTTTGTTAAAGAAATAAACTTGGTTCTCTCTGTCCTGAGGGAAATAGTTGCATCTTTAGCAGCTAAATGATCCATTTTTTCTACCAGCTGGTCACTTACTTTATCTTCTCTTTGGTGTTGATTAGGTAGACTTTATAGGTTATCAGGCTTTATTGCTAAACATTCCACCATGCTGCAGAAGAAAACAACACTACAAACGCACACATTTGCTCAAAGATACTTTGAAATTCCTCAAAATGAAGGAAACGCTAGAGATCAGTGATGTTTCTGTAGTTTAATCACCACCAGGGACTTCCTTAGGATAAAGGTAGAATCACAAACCACTGTTAATAGAAAAATACTGATTGTACCCATTTCAAATTATTAGTTCTGTCTGACCAAAACCATGAAAACATACTTGTCTGAGGTACACAACACAAAAGGAGCATATTCTCACTTCTTTTTCCAGTTTTCGTGGACCAGAACAGACATTTGTGTTGTCATAAATGTCATCTTTTGTGTTTTCCCTTACAATACACGAACATTTGAATGCAGCAAATGCCAGACTGGTCTGAATTAACAGCCTCTTCAGACTAACAAGGATCACAGAGGCCATTTTTGAGACTGAATTTCAATAGAATGGAAGAACACATGGAGAACGTACAGTAATATGTACCAACATGTATGTATGCACTTATAGATACACTGAGGCAATGTTATATAACAGACTGAATGCTTATATTGCGCTTTCTTCTGAATACCACTCAATCATAATGGACCAAAGCCCAACCCCAGAGGCCTTTGTTTAAGTTCAGCGTGATAAGACACAACTAGAGCCCAATTACTGCACAGAACTGTGTACATAAGCCTCTGTTCCAGTGAAAGGGGTGTGAAATCAATCACATGTAAAAAAAAAAAAAAAAAAAAAGAAGTGTATTTAAATGAGTTAGTGGTCATTTGATTCCAAAGGCGTTCCTTCTGCATGGAATCTTTCCGGCAAACAGCTTAAATGTATATGACTTAATTCTGACATTCTTCCTTCCTTGCCTTTAAGACCAAAAAGAGACATATTTATGTATGAACTGGACTAAAGCAAGATGATCTACAGGGTGTCTATAATGGCTCTTTATAATTTAACACAGTGTTTCCCAATCTTTTTGAACCATGGTACATATTTTACATTATAAAAAGCCCAAAGCACACCACCATACAAAAATATTACAAAAAGTATATTTATTGAAATATAATGCAAATCTAGTCTCAATTTACTTCCTTGCTGTGAAACCTGGGCCTGTTTAGTTCAACACAAAGCTCATATTTTTTACTGGAATTGAAGCAAGACACACATGAACACATGTAACTTCCTCAACAGCTCTGAGTCCTTCTTTTTTTTGGTGAGGGGGGGCATGAGCACACAGGAGTGCACAGATGACATTGTCGTAGGGTGTTTGGAACAAGAAAGCAGTGAGAGGTGCATAAGCGACCCCTCGGACGGACCCCCCCAATTGAGGTCTGTTGTATATTAATATGGGAGGTACACCCCACTCCCCACCCCAACCTGATACCTGGGGTTCATGAGTAACATGCTGATCAGCCTATCACTAGCGAGGGGGGCTTTATCAACAGAACGCACCACATCAGGGCCGGTTCCCTTTGACTTTTATTTTTATTATCATTTTGCAAATGGAAACAGGAGTGGATAACTAGTGCAGTCGTATGTATCCGTATCATGCTGCTCCCTTACAGAATCCATCAGGCGAAATTGGATAGTTTTCCACAGCACACCTGATGACTTCTCACGGCACACTAATGTCCCATGGCAGACTGGTTGGGAAACACTGATTTAACAAATGTATTACAAAAGCTAATGAATAAACAAATCTGTGGAAATTATTCTAAAATGATAGTAGATGTTGAACTTTTTTGACTCATTTAATCCACCTCTATGTGGACAACATTAGCTGCACAAACCACATCCAGCTGGTACTGGATTTCCTGCAATGTTTGCTGTATGTTGGTGGGGGGGGGGGGGGCGTAAAAGGCTTT
>JAQQZY010000019.1:26280602-26291547 GCA_030068375.1 Ostorhinchus rueppellii | reverse complement strand
CTTCTGAGTCTGGTTTCACCAGCTCTATTTGTAAAGTGTCATGAGATAACTTTGTTATGATTTGGCGCTATATAAATGAATTTTGATTTGATTTGATTTGACATATTGAGTCTCAAGGTCAAAGTAAACATTTGCAGAAACTGATCCTATTGGGAAAAAAAAAAAAAAAAAAGAAAAGAAAAGAATGGACCAATGATCTGATCGCACATGATCCCACAGTGTGATTAAAAACTTTGATAACTCAGAACGAATCTGATCAACATACCTCATCAATCGCTTTTGGAATACAATTTTTAAAAAGTAGAAACTTTATGGACACCCTGTATATTAAACATAACAGTTACACATATTTACTCCATCTCTTAGAGCCTAAAATCACACTGAGTACATGGCTTCAATTTGGACCCTAAACTGTGTATTATGTAATATTCTGCAAGGTTCATACATTTTTTTCAAGGTAAAATGCAAACACTTTTCTAGGAATTTTGTATTTATTGACTGTTTGTTTATTTATTTAATGTAATCTGGAGGGGATGTGTGCCAGGGGAGTGGGTTTGTTACACATGCTGTTTGTCTGTTTGACTTTTGGATCACACTATAGAACTATGTTCTTTGTTTTATATGCATATATAAAAACAATAAATAAATAAAAAAAAGTTTTCAAGGGTCATTTTAAAATTTTTCCAGCACAGCATCTTATCACTGGTGTAAAATACATATCTGTAGGAACACATATACTCTTTTTTTTTTTTTTTTCACTTTTTATCACAGTTGTGTACATTGTGTTATCTTAATCCCTTAAAATTATGTTTCATAATAGCAAAAGCTTAAAAATTAAAGAAAAACACAAAGTTTCATTAAAAAAAGTGAAGTCACTTGGTGTTCTTCAGTCACACTCACACTGAGACAAAGATTAAATTAAAAATGTACTTGGAGTCGACCTGAGAACACATGGGAAATGTTACTTTTCAAATTGTGTCACCTTTGGGTAAGTAGCTTTGTCTTGAATTAATATTACAAATAAATAAATCAATAAATCACATCACAGAGTTAGAATTGCAAGCACCTTCAAGCACTAAAACTAAAACTCAAGTACTTTCCAGACCTCGAAAACACAACATTGAAATTCAAGCATTTTCATGGATTTCAAACACCTGTTCCTGGCAAAAATCAGCCCTGGCCTCAATATAGTGTTTTCTCTGAGTCAAAATCCAATCCCAGCTCTTTAAAACAACCACAGTGGGCCAAAGTGCTGTACAGAACACTAGGAACACAATACAATTTATTAATAAAAGCATAAAAAAATAAAAAAATAAATAATTAAAACAAGTCAAAATACAAAACAGAACAAAATATCAACATTGCATGAGTTAAAAGGCCAAGGAGAACAGGTGGGTTTTAAGAAGAGATTTAAAAACAGACAGAGGAGGTCTGTGTGATCTGCAGAGGCAGGTCGTTCCACAGTCTGGGACCAGCAGCAGCAAAAGCCTGATCTCCTCAGAGCTTCTGCCTTGTTCTGGGCACCTTCAAAAGTATCTGATCAACTGATCTGAGAGAGAGACTGGGCGTATATGTGTGAAGGAGCTCAGAGAGGTAGGGCAGTGCAAGACCATGGAGGGATTTAAAAACAAATGAAAGGATTTTAAACCGGATTCTAAAATGGACAGGCAGCCAATGGAGAAAATCAGAGAAATGTGCTTGTGTTTACGAGTGCCAGTTAAAAGACACGCGGCGGCATTTTGAACTCTTTGGAGACAAGTGATGGAAGAGCCGCTAATCCCCAAATACAAAGTGTTACAATAGTCCAGCTGAGTGGTAATAAAGGCGTGGATTACAGTCTCAAAAAGGTGCTTTGGGATGACTGGCTTCACTTTGGCCAGCTGCCTCGAGTGAAAAAAGCTCAAAAATAAAGATTGAAAGACTTAATCAATATTGTTTAAGGTCTTCTCAAGACAGGGTTTGTGTGAACTTTCTTTCCATTTGGTTGCCGTGCTTTGTAGTTGGTCAGAAGATGATGAAATATGGGGTTTGTGTGTGCAAACTGCCTCCCAGTGTCAAATACAGTAAGTGATACCCTGCAGCATGTTGTTTACTCGACAGCATAATACTATGAATTTAAGCTTGATTCTTAGAAAACAGAAATTGTACAATGCTTTAAAGGGAAATTCAGTTTTTACGAGGTTTTTTTTTTTTTTAGATTTTACCCATAATCCTACTAGGTTTTACAACATTACACATCAACGGAGTTTGTTTGATGTAGTTATAAAGATCAAACAGACAAACTAGCATCTTAGCTGACCTGTTCACCCCACCTGAACCAGCTCACCTAGAAAACATGCCGTGTTTTTACCAAGGTGTAACTGTATCTCTGTCTTCCTGCCTTTTTTCAAAGTAACCAGCTCACAGCTCTTTTCACCATCCTCATTAAACCTGCAGTAGTTTCACTCAGCCACTAGGTATGTTTGAAAAGAAGAATTCTGTGATTTTATGTGCCACAGCTCCCTGTGAGCCACAATATCACACACCACCTTGTTTCTCTTCATATTAAATTTATAATGTGTTTGGTGCTGAATTTTCTGGCTGACAGGTAATGCATATTAATACGGCTGCAAAAGGGCAAGAATATTGGAACACAGTTGAGGCCAGAAGTTTGCATACACCTTGGATGAATGCATTCAAAGTCAGTTTTTCACCATTCTGTGCATGTCATTTCAGTCTGTATTCCCTCAGTTAGCCCGGCTCCTTCAGTCTGATAATGTGAAATTTCAGAAAAGGAGTACAGACAATTTGCCATGTCGACTTTGATCTATTTCATCCTATTTTCAGAGGGTCAAAAATTTACAGACACCAAGTTTACAGTGTCTTCAAAAAGCCTGAACACTTCAAACTGTTCAAAAACAATCAGATATTCTAAATGAAGACAAAAGTAGCCAATTTTAATCATTCCCCACTGGTGAAAATGTAACCTAATCAGTTTAGCTTTAGTTATACGTATGACTTTATGGGCCAGATCTACTAATGCATGTACTGTATAAAAACATGTGCAAACTCACTGCACACACCATCACAACTGGCTCAGGGCCATGACAAACAAGAGAGACACACAATTGAAAGGAATAACAAAGAATGTTTATTTAACATAATATGAATCAGTCGATAAGAATAATAAATGTAAATAAATCAAATATGAGATGTGAGAGTCAGTAGCATCAGTAATGTAGAGGTACATGCATCTCAAATATGGTGCGTGGGTGTTGGAGAGTGCATAAAATGAAACAAAGGAGCAAAAGCAAAACTAAAGCAACCTCATCACCTGAGGAAGCAGGTGTCCATCTGGAAAGGAGGAGAGCGAGACAATGAACGAGCGCCTCCTTATAAGAGTTACCTGAGCACCAAGCTCAGGTGTCTTCAGTTACAGTGAACAGGCTGGCCCAACCCACTGCCAATGAGAAACTACTCCAGACCATAATGGTCAACACCAGCAGGGGTCGTCACAATGGAAAAAAAAAAGTACAAACTGATTTACGAACAGTGCACACGAAGGGTTGCATCTTTCAAAGGTGAAAATAGTGTGTTTGCATCCAGTTGAATACACAATGAATATGAAATATGGGGCATTTGCACATTATT
Source organism: Ostorhinchus rueppellii (assembly GCA_030068375.1). Classification (NCBI taxonomy): domain Eukaryota; kingdom Metazoa; phylum Chordata; class Actinopteri; order Kurtiformes; family Apogonidae; genus Ostorhinchus; species Ostorhinchus rueppellii. Next base: position 26,287,917 of record JAQQZY010000019.1, on the reverse strand, counting down.
AGCATTTAATATTCACTCTCTTAATTTCATTGCACAAATGTATAATGACAATAAAGGCATTCTATTCTATTCTAATTGTGGCTTGTGCAAATGGAAATGGAAATTTAGCATACGCAAAGTGACTTATAAAACCCAAAAGTAATGTTGCAACAGCACCTATATTTAACATGTCTCAAAGGGAGGGGCACCCGGTTTGGATGCATGATTGCACACACATAAAAGTGGTTATTGTTGCAAGGAGACATCTATAAGCTAAAATAAGATGCAGAGAATGCATTTTCACCCTTGTGTGAAGATTTTTGGAATGATGGAAGAAAAAGTCATTGAGACTTTTCCACTTCATCTGATGATTTTGATTATAAATGCGCACCGACGTTAGGCTACAGTGGGACAAAATATGTGCGCCTCACAGTCATTTAGTTCAACAACTCCCACAGCCCCCCACTTTGAAAATGAATCTGCCACTACTATGCAGCAGTGCCATTTTAGAACTTCTAGATGAACTCGAGGCTGATTTGGAGCCACAAGGAGGAGTCATGGAATACCTTCTATGGAATACCCAACTCCTCCAACTTGACATTTCCTTGTGTCTAGATCATTCCAGCGTACTGTTCCCATTAGTGCTGGCGTATTCAAGAACCTTTTTTTTCATGGCCACCAGTTCTGCACATGCAAAATCCTCATTTAGATTGGGTGGCCTCCAAGACTTTGCACCTGTTGTCATTTGCATAAACAATCTTAGTAACTCACCAATAACTGTGGTTCAAGCCCACATGCAAAATTCTGGATTGTGCATACAAATTAGAACATGCAAATTTGGATCTTAGTAGATCCAGGCCTATGTCTTGTTGCACAGTAGAGTAGATTTCCTCACCGTGATGTGATCTGTGACACGTTTGGTGATTTCTAACTTTGGTTTCAAAGATATAAACAGATATACAGTCCTGTGCAAAACTCATAGCCCACCATTAAGTTTAATATTTAGCAGTATTCTCATGACCTGACATGCATTTCTCTACCTCTATCAGGATACAAATGGAATACACAAAAAATACTGTAAAAGCATAGAAAACAAACATTGCAGAGGAAATGTGAATACTGTGGAAACTGTGCAGGATCATTTGTGCGGAAAAACTGAAGACAGCCAAGGTCTAAAGAAGGAAGATTTGAAAGGAATACAGTACTCTATAATGTACCGCTAGATGACTGGAGAATCAGTAAATTAAAAATGGTAAAATGCCTGATTTTCATTGAAAAATGCAAAATACGGAGGATAATGTTATAATAAATGGTGATAAATCACTTAAGAAAGGTTAGATAAAGAGAAATATTTATTTGGCAACTGACACAAAAGTAGTACTGGGTCTTTATGGGTTAAACTTACAGTAAGGTACTTCCATTATTTTACATATATGGTCTAATACCAGTTTAATTTAAGTGAGCCCCCCCCCCGATGGTACTCTAACTGATTGTACTCGTCTGGAATGAGTGTGATTATTTCCATTGTGGTGACTGTGGTGTCAGGATTCTATTCTCTTTTTTTTAACCTTGCTAGTGAGAACATCAATGTCTAAGCAGCATCTGCACCCTGGCAAAAACTGCACATTTTTATGTTATTTTAGGGTAGGATTTAATCATTTTAATCTATAAAGGCTCAAACAGCCAGTGGTGACCAAAACCATCTTCTGATCTAAGATATTTAATACCTGCTGATCCACTAATCATATCAGTACATGTGAATACTTGATGCAAAATGCAGTTTGTCACGTTTTCGTGGTCATCAGATATGACCCATTTGGACATTCAGAGGCTCCGTAGTTACCAGGGGAACACGATCATCTTCTACAACATTAATTTACCAGAAAAAGCCATGGAATTAGATCAGTGACAGTGGATGGAGACACGTATTTTATGCTCAATTACGGATATATTTGCTGAAAAAGCCCCTTTTTAATTTAGTTTTTTTCTATTTTTAAACTTACTGTGAGTTTTCATGAACATCTAAATTAAATAAAGGAAATTAAATTTAGGGAAATACATGATTTACAGTGAAAAATGAAAAACACAGAGGATGATATTATAATAAATGGTGATAAATCACTTATGAAAGGTTCAAAAGAGACTAAACTTAATTTGGAAATGACCAGAAAAGAAGCACTGGGTCTTTATGGGTTAATACCGCATCCCACTTCCACATATGCATATATTCCAGCAAAATGTGTTCTCCCAATACTCTTTTACAAATGGACTGATGCAACAGCCTGCATTGAGTTCTCCTGAAGAACTAGCCAAAGAACCAGAGAACTTTGAACCAAAATCCAGAATGACAGTGGACGGGGGTAGACCTATCTGCAGCATTAACACTGTGTTGACGATGTGTGGAGACAATTCTAGATATTCCAGACTCAAACTGAGCCACTTCTCCCATAAGACTCCATTCAAACAGAGCTGATTCTGGTCTGGTAAAGACCCCAAGGCCAGGGCCCAGAATTGCACCCTTTCATCTTGAGTTAGAATACTTTTGATGTCATGGCTTTAGAAGCTTCAGATGAGCTAAGTGACCTTTCACTAAGTCAAGCCCCCCTTGGTTACTGTTGCTAACCAAGAAAGAACAGACATGTTTGAACATGTGAAAAAGTGAATCTGAATACATTTAGCTAAGGTGTAGGTATAACATTTGGTTCGTCTTTCAAATGGAAAATGTTGCAATGGAGCTTTTTCAGGACAGAATCATACAAAACTAGAGCTCATCAACAAATCAAGAAAATGTTTGATTGGGAGAGTTTGACATGATATGGGTGGAGGTTGAACTCCTTTTGCAAATGAGTTTATTTGAATTCCTCATTGACAGGATGAGGAGGAATGTTGGCAGTGCACAAAATTATAGTTTTGTTGTTTTTTTCCCCTTGTTTTTCCAATTTCACATAAGCCTGCAGCATAATTGACAGTGTTCTTTTTCGAGTGAATACAGTAGAAAAAGCAATGGGATGGTGGCAGCAGAGGGAGCTTGTTAAAAGAACAACCCTGGCTTTCAGAAGAGACGAGTATGCACAAGACTGGAGGCATGCTGGGCAAGAATCTACTGACACTGTGTGACGCTCGCCTGGTGCTAGGACTGGTGGCGTGAGAATAAAAGGATGTCCACAGCTAGAGCCTATTTGCAGTTCAGAGTTATTTACACTGGAATGAGTTTGACAAGACGACCAGAGTAACTGTGTGTTTATGAAGTTTGTTTAAAGTCCAAATAGGTATTTGTATGTTTGTCAAACGTGAAAAAGCAGGCATTATTCTATGTGAGCCAAGGAATAAAAAAGAAGTTGTTTACTCTTCAGCTGCTCAACAATTTCATTCTTTTAAGGTTTGATTTCAGAAAAGGTCTTCTGAAAGAATTTCAAGAACTATCTTTTTAGGTGTTTTTTTTTTTGTTTTACATTGAGTCTGTGAGAATACAAAAGTAGTTGCCTTTCCCTTTTTCATGATTCAAGTTAATTAGTTTCAGTTCTAAAAAGTCATAACAGAATTAAACAAACACATATATATGTAGCTTCATAAACTCAAGCAAAGACATGAGTTTACAGACAGACAGACAGACAGACAGACAGACAGACAGACAGACAGACAGACAGATAGATAGATAGATAGATAGATAGATAGATAGATACTTTAGTAATCCAAAGGTAAATTCAGGTCTGAAGTCCCGCCCCTTCTACTGTGAACATTGGACCTAACTCTGGGAACAATGAGTATATGGTGGTCAGTGGGGAGACACAAATCCTTTTTTCACACTGCTTGTATATGATGTTTGTCAATTAAAAATAGAAACTTATGAACCAAAAAAGTTGCAAATTATAGCAAAGACAGTAAAATAACGAAGTTAATTGCTTGGTGTTTGGATATTCATTAAATTAGGATTACTGTGGCGAGCTTCACCCAACACTTTCCCCATCATCTCCCTCTTATTCAAACGTGGCCATTTCTATTTTCAAAGAAGGAAGTGATGTCCAAAAAGCCACACGTGGTTCCAAAATGGCATGATGTCACGGAGAGTCTTTGTATGTAACAACTTTTCTTCTTGGGTCCATGCATTTCCAGCATCACAGTCTGTCTGACGACATGTTTCATTAGAGGCATTCAAATATTTCTAGTGTTCATCACCAATTTTGTCTTCAGTGAAAAAAAAACCAAAAAACATTAGAGCCTATCACAACCAAAAATTGGACTGAAATGCGTTTCCTTTTCATTTAAAAAACTTTTTTATTAATGTTTTGCATTTACATTTCTAACATTTAGAGAAGCTTACAAAAAGACTGAAACAGCTCAAACACACAATGTACTGTACATTCCATGCTTCTTTATTGATTGCGGCACAGACCTCTAATCATCATAATACTTCAGAATCACAGTATGCCCATGCCTGTCTCACATTTCAGACTTTGATTCACTGCAGTCGAACCTGAATACAAAATCATTGGAACCTGAGGACGCTGATTTGACATCTGCTCACTCCTGAGTTGTCCCACAGTGTTTTGCAGTGTTCCTCTGGGTGATTCAGCATGGCAAGCAGTCAATCTCCTTTAACTCTAAATCTACCCTCACCATCAAATTTCATCAAAGCTGAAGTAGGCAAGAGTGAAAGGCAAATGATTACAATCTGTGCTCCTGACTGAACTGCACTGACCTCTCTGGATCACATTTCTTTTTCACAAAAAGCTGCCAGCAGAGAAAGTCAAACGATTCCTTTCTCTTCCATTGGAAGGGCCGAGGGGTCCAGTCCACACTGCTTCATCTGGACAGCCACGTCAAACAGGTAATCGTAGCACTCGCACCTAGAAAAGGCAGCAGCGTTTGAGTTTGTTCGAGGAGAAGAGGAGTTGTTCCATGTGTCCCAGATACGCTCATATGTATACTGAAATAAAAGACAAAGCTCACATGGTTTTGGCTTTTTCCCAAGACTCTCCCCACACATAGACTCCATGTCTTCGAACAAGGACAGCACAGGACTCTGGGTATTCGTCCATGGCTCGAGCCATCCGGTCTTTCAAGTCCTTCTCTTCTGGCGTATTCTCAATGATGGGCACTACCAGAGTGTCATCATATCTGTGCACACAACATACAAAAACAGAACTCATTACAACATAACAAAAGGAGGACCAATGTCCCTGTATCTCACCGATCTGCTCTATCAAGAATCAAAGACAAGTTGAATGTGTGAGGTTGTCAGGTTCTGGCAAGTGTGGTGGTCTACTGTCACTGGAGGATACCTCAAATTAAATGAAAGTCCAGATACAACTTCAGTGCTCAGTAGTAACTATATTGATATTTCTAATGATTTCAATGTTATAATCCATCAAAATATGGACCATTATAAGTAAAGGCCAATTTTTAGTATTTCAAAAATTCATTAAAAAATTGAAAATCACAATTTCTCAAAACAGTGAATAAACTTCGTAGACATTGTCTCAAGGAAGATGCATACTATTTATTTATTTTAAATTAATCAGACCAGGAGTTTCATTGGAGAAGACATATGAAGAAATTGCAAATGAAGACGACACCAGACTCAGCGCCTTCACAACAGCTCATTATCTATCGACTGGTGTGCTAACGAGATAATTGCAAACCCTCATAACACATATGGTAATTACAAATAAATCACTGATCCCACTGTACAATTTATTAGCATTACAAGGAATTAGTTTGTTGAAAATATTAAATTAGCAAAGGTTCAAACCTTCTTTAAGCCCCGCCCCTTTAATTACTGTCATAACATCTGACAAGCTTTGGCACTCTGTGTCACACTGTGGTCTTTTCAGTATTATCAAAGACATATTCCAAAGGACGTTTCTGTGATAACAGCTATGAAAAAAAACAAACAGAGGTTTACAGAAAAGACTAAAAGAGTGATTCTCACATTGTACAGGGTGCTTTGCTCTTTATCTGAATAAAAAAAATTCCAGGCTTTTTCAAAACTGCTACCCCCCCCCAAATCCTTGAATTTACGCACTTTTATACTTGTGTCTTATTGGTTGAGATTGTACCTGTTGTGTGTCGCAGAAATGTTCATTTTAATAACTGTATGAATGAATGCATAATTTGCAGTAAATAATATTTTACTGAAAGAGACTTTTTTTAAAAAAATCACAAAAGTGCATGGATATCACACAAACAAGTTTCACAGGAATCATTCCAGTACCACCTGGTAGTGAAGTCATATAAAGTTTTTTATATGGTTTCTTCATGTATTTCTTGTCTTACAAGATTATGTGCCTTTGACCATACTGCAAAATTCCACTATGAAACTTTTTTCTACACTTTATTAAGAATTTCACATAAAATTCCAGAGTTTTCAAGGTCTGGAAAACAGTGTTTCAAATTCCATGCTTTTTAAGACTTTCAAGACTTGTACAAACACCCTGAATATAGCATTAATTTGATCAATGAAACACCGAAGGTAAGACGCTAACCGATGTTAGCAGTTTTAGCATGCAGTAGCTAGCAACAAAGATGGTTGAACACTTTTCACTTTGCTCATGTTAAATTTAGGTTATGCTGTTGTGTATCATTTAAGGATGAATAAATACCTTACACCCTGTACAAGAATCAAAGAAGTTTCAGGTTTCAGACAATAGTTTGTTAGTTGCTAACAGCAGTGTGTGAAGATAGCTAACACTAGCTACCATCTTAAGTCAGAGGAGTATTATCAATCATCAATGTTCATTAAGGCCGGAGTGTGAGGGTAATTCTGAATGTATTTTACAGTATTCCAGTTCTTTCTGTAGGTGTTGCTCAGATATTTCATAACTTTTCTTAAAGAAATCGGATATTTCCTTGACAAGCCTTCATCTATATCCGACTGCTCATTTAGCAAGTCTTCCCCCCACAAGTTCCCACACACCCTTAAATTACAAAACACACAATGTATTTTCAATCTGTTTATGTGTCGTTTGTGAGAAATTAACCTGAATTATGCCAGTCTGCCTGTCAGAAGTAACTTTCAGCTGTCAGTGGTTTGTAGCTTCAAAAAATAACAAATTACGATACCCTCCTCTACAGTTAAAATATATCTGCTGTCAGACTAACACCCTCCATGATACATAATATAAACACTCATTAAAATATAAATAAATAACAGTGTCCTTATGAGAACTTGCAGGTATATTCATCAATTATGAGTTTAAGTAATGATGAAAACTGTGGTGTAATGTTTGAACTTGAAAAATAGCAAATGTTAATCAATGGAAACACATCTATCTATCTATCTATCTATCTATCTATCTATCTATCTATCTATCTATCTATCTATCTATCTATCTAT
>JAQQZY010000019.1:26162240-26172569 GCA_030068375.1 Ostorhinchus rueppellii | reverse complement strand
CTGGGATAGGCTCCATGCGACCCCCGTGACCCTAATGAGGATTAAGCGGGTATAGAAGATGAATGAATGAATAATATAAAAGCCACCTTTTCTTCAGTTTTGATAAGATATACTGACTTATCATGAACACCTAAATTAAATATGAGAAATTTGATGTCAGAAAATACATGTGTAACAGTGAAAAATTCCAAAAACAGAAGACATTATTGTAATTAATTGTGATAAATTGCTGTAAAAAGGTTAAATCGAGAGGAAATTCATTTGGGAACTGCCACAAAAGTAGCCCTGGGTCTTTATGGGTTAAAGGCATTACCACAGCAGCAGCAAATGGGTCCATTATAGCCCCAGTTTGACAGTGAGTGCGGTGAGGAGGTGACAACACATCTTAGTGAAGCGTGTGTGTGTGTGTGTGTGTGTGTGTGTGTGTGTGTGTGTGTGTGTGTGTGTGTGTGTGTGTGAAGGTGTCATTACTGAGCTGCATGGACAGACAGCGACACAGCCTCTTAGAAAGAGCACATGGCAAACCATTTCCATTAGCTGGCTCCGCCTTCCTCTACCCTCTGCAACAGCTCGACCTCATGCTGCAACACCTGACAACGCACACCACGCTTAGACAGCAGGTGTCTATAATTAACTAATCTGTCCTGAGCCATGCTAATCCAGCACACATACAGTTTACACAGAGATGGCTCAGGCGCACTCAGAGAACAGACCTACAGCTGTGAAATATTTCTAAGAATCACAACACAGGATATATGGTTATATGATCATAACAGTACTGAGGATATCTGTATATGAATATGGTGTAAACTGCTATACCACAAACAGCAATAATAGCAATAATATCCTCCTGGAACCCAGGAAAGTGAAAGTTTTAGCTTTTTAACATCAAATAATTATCTTGATTGGAACCGACATAATGCATTTTTTTCAGATACATTTGTTAAATTATTTCTATGTATTTATTCATTCATTTATTTATTTATTCAACAGACTGTCCTTTGCAATAGACACGATTTTTCAAGTAAAATCGTCAAACTTTTGTCCCCTACAGAGAACCAAAATGCATTGCTTGGTCTCAGGAGGATATGAATGACTACACCGAGTGAATTAAATAAATATGATGAAACAACAAAAAAGGAAAAACAAAGACAGTATTTTACAAACAAGTCAAAATGTACAATAATAAAGTTTCAATATTTTGAGGACAAAGTTAGAATTTAACAGGAAAAAGGATGACATTTTTTGAAAAAACAAAAACAAAACCCATTACCTGAGAAAAAGCTATGTTCATTCCAAGGAAAACACATCAATATTACAAGATGTGTCAAGTCCACCAGCTACTGTTTGTATTTGATAAATAGAGCTTATTTGTCTTTTCTTTTTTTGTGCTTATTTGTTTGAGGCATTGTTCCATTACCCACTTGGCTAACACCGGTAAATGAATCGCTTTCTGCATAACTTCAACACAAACTAAAACATGGACCCTTGAAGCTGTTTTAGTTTAGGTTCATGTGCTGAGGTTGAACTCCGTCACATAAAGTCTACCCTCTGTAAAGGGGTCTACTGAGGAGAGCTCAGTGTTCACAAAGCTGAATATCTCTATGGAAAGGAAGAGAATGTTTATTGCAAAAACACTCAAATAACCGTGCAGACCAGCATCTATGAGAACAGTTTTCATGATGAATGCAAGTCATCTCACTGCCAGCGGGGGCAGCAGGGAGAGAGATGCTTGTTTTGGTAGTCACTGAAAAATGAAGCCAATAGATCTTAAATCTGGAACTCCCTGAAGGCTGTTGGGTTTGACTCTGATTGGCCTCAAAATGACCTGGTTCTCAGAGTACTTCACTGGGCTTGTTTTCCAAGACTCGTCCGATTTATACAGATGGACTGTATAAAATACAGTTTGTTGTGATCCTGTCTGTTTAAACACTCAGTGTGGGCACCATCTAACTAGTAATCTAGTCCATCTTTAACCCATGAAGACCCAAACAACCACTGGTGACCAAAAGTATCTACTAATCTCATACTCAACGTCTTCTGCTTATCCAGGTCGCCGGGGGCAGCAGCCTCAGCAGAGAAGCCCAGGCAGCCCTTTCCCCAGCCACTTCCACCAACTCTTCTGGGGGAATCCTGAGATGTTCCCAGGCCAGCCCATAGATATAATCCCTCCAGCATGTCCTGGGTCGGCCCCGGGGTCTCTCCTCAGATGGACATGGCCAAAATACCTCCCCAGGCAGGCGTCCAGGAGGCCTCCTTACTAGATGAACCACCTCAACCAGCTGTTCTAAACATAGAGGAGCAGCGGCTCTACTCCGAGTCCCTCCCAGATGTCCGAACTCCTCACCATATCTCTAAGGCTAAGCCCAGCCGCCCAGTGAAGGAAACTCATTTTGGCCACTTGTACCCGCGACCTCATTCTTTTGGTCATTACCCAGAGCTCATGACCACAGGTGAGAGTCGGAACGTAGATCAACTGGTAAATCGAGAGCTTCGCCTTTTGGCTTAGCCCCTTTCTTCACGACAATGGTCTGGTTTCACGTCAACATCACTGCAGACACCGCCCCTACTGATCTAAAATGCGAAATAACTGTTGATGCACTAATTTTATCAATCCGTGTAAATAACTGGTGTAAAATCAAATTTTTCATCTTTTCATTTTCATCAGATATGAAGCATTTGGACGTTTAGAGGCTCTGTAGTTACCGTGGCAACACCTTTGACTTCTACAACATTGATTCACCTGTAAAATCAATTAAGTTTGATAAACAGGCGGTGGATGGAGACACATCCAGTTATTGATATTTGCTAAAAAAATTCACTTTTTCGTCAGTTTTCTTGGTTTTTGATACAATAACCATCAGCTTTAAACTGCGTTTTTTATAAACATCCACATGATTAATGAATTAAATCCAAGAAAATACCTCATTTCCACTGAAACAATGCAAAATACAGAAGTTTATGTTCAGTTAATGATATATTTAACTTATAAAAAAGTTACTTTTGCTTCCTTTTTATCTGTTTTTGATATAATAACTGAACATAAATCTGATTTTTTTATGAACATCCACATGACTAGTAAATTAAATGCGGGAAAATACATGATTTTCATTTGCAAAATGTAAAATATACAGGATAATATTAGAATAAGAGGTTATAAAACACTTAAGAAAGGTGAAGTACAGAAAAAGATATTGTAATTGCCACAGTAGTAAGATTGGGTCTTTATGGGTTCAGTTCCTCACTTTATCACATTTCAAAGCAAACACACGTGTTTTCCTGTACTTCAGGTTCCAAAAAAACAAGAACCAATGGACGACATCTCGGTCCCTACATATTGTACAGAGTCTGTGTTTGTAAAATGATAGTTACAGTCAATAATTATACTTATGTTTGAAAAGTCTCAAATATTACTATGGATTTCAGTAGAAACTACAGAGCCCTTCATTTACATATAGGATTTATAAACTCATGGACTCACTGAAGGATAATACCGACAATCTAAACAAAAACACATGAATAATCATTGCTCATTCTCAGGTTCATATTCATATTGCACGACTGCAATACATCCAGACATCTTCATCTTAGAATTAACCAGCACTGCAAATTTCATGAAGACTTTTTTGACTATGTACCAGGCCTGATTAATGACCAAGAGGTACAAAAAAAAAAAAAAAAATGAGAGCGTCGCTTTATAAGATCTCCAGGCCTGATTGTACAACTGCTTTTATGTTCCAGTGCAGACATAACCTACATCCACAGGGCTAGATAAAAAAAAAAAAAGGACTGATTTCATCCATCCTTTTAGTCCTATTATGTGGCATCTCTATCCGTCCTCATCCATTTTCAGTAGGAGACACTTTTTATTCAATTGTTCTGCAGACCACTGTTATAGCACTAATTTAATACACCTACAATCCAAACTTGTATAGATGTGAACATGGTCCGGTAAAACACTTAAAACACTTATAATGTAACCATGAAGTAGGCCAACAGGATCTCCACTTTCAGCCAAATTCTATTAGTTGTTGAATATTCGAGTATTGACTCTATTGGGAGAAAACACAGAGTTCATTAATCTTTTATTCATAGTTTGATTAAATGCCTGTATTGGACAAATCTACCTGTTGGTGCACAGCCTCCCTGTATTTTCAGTGCATTTAGGACATCATTTCTCAGTGATTATTAAAATGTAGGCTCCAATATTAAGTAAAAATCAAACAGGCAGTTATAGTTTTTAGAGCATTTTTCAGTCAGATTTAACCCATAAACACCCAAACATCCATGAAGACCAAAACCATCTACTGATCTAAACGGTTTAATACCTGTTGGTTCACTAAATCTATCAATACATGAAAATAATTGGTGTAAAATACAGTTTGTCATCTTTTCATGGTCACCAGATATGACCCATTTGGATGTTCAGAGCCTCTGTAGTTACCATGGAAACACTGCCATCTTCTATAACACTGATCCAGCAGTAAAAGGGTGTGTTTTTCTTTATTTAATGTTATTTATTTAATTCATCCTTTTACTTATCCATGCTGCTACACTGATGAATGGTGGAGCACTGAGCACTTTTTGTCTCAACACTTCATCAAGTACCAGCCTAACAGGTTCAGTGTGTGTTTTGTTGTAAAGCCAAAGGCAATCACTCTGTCTGCAAAACAAATCTACCCACGGGTATTAATGAAGTAACCTTGAACCTTGAATCTTTCAACCCATGGAGTTTGACAAATGAGAGTGGAGGGAGACATTTGTTTTAGTTAATGATCGATTTGACTCTAAAAGTCACTTTTTCTTCAGTTTTCTCTGTTTTGATAAAGTAAGCTTAGAATTTACTCTGAATTTTAATGAACGTCTACACGATCAGTTAATAGAATATAGGAAAATATAGGATTTTCACACACAAAAAAAGCAAAATGCAGAGGATAATATTAGAATAAATGATGATAAATCACCTAGGAAAGGTTAAACACAGAGAAAAGTTCATTTGGGAACTGCTAAAAAAGCGGCAGTCACTTTTTGGCTGAGGACAACATAATCTAGAGAGCACCAACATGGGTTCATCAGCTGTAAGTTAATGTAGTTTCATAACCAAAAGATGACTCTAATTTGACAATCGTTAAAGAACCTACATTTTCTCATTCCCAAATTTCACACTGATATTTATTCAAGGCGTGACCTCCAACAGAAGTGCACAATGACTACAGTGTGAGTAGGTTTACATAGAAAACACAAAACCTGTTTTGTTAGAGCTCTAAAAGGTGGATATGATCTGACAGTTCTAAGGTAAAATGACAAGGAAAAAAACAATAGGACATGATGCCCAGTTTCCTCTACATCTACAAATGTGACTCTATTGTCTACTTCTATCTGGTATCACTGAAACCTGCTGTGAATAGAAACCCCAGGCCAGTGGTGTAGTCCTGGGTATATGCCAGTATACGGAGTAGACCTACTTCTTTTTCAGTCATTCAGTCAGCATTGCGTATACCCACTTCTAAATCCCTGTGATGTGCACCATTCAGTAGTATCTGTGAACCAACTGTCCATGTTTTCACCTAGAATGGTGAAGCCATGACCCGCCCCATTCTGCCTCTAGTGGCTAGGACTTGGTACCATCATGAATTAGATTGGTTGAATTTCCCTTGGGATTAATAAATTATCTTTCTATCTATCTTTAGGTGTGAGAACTGATGAGCCAATCAGAGACAGAGTAGGGCGGGTCATGCTGAGATAAATATTGCTAACTTAGCACCAGAGTCAGGGCTCTGCTTAGTGCTGCCCACCTCTGGAACCTGATCGGACACCTCAGGTGCCAGTGCCGCCCCAGCTGATTGACAGGTCATTGCAAAGACTGAAAGAAGCGCGGTTATTGGAAATGTGAACGAGGAATATATTACTTTCAAGTGAGTGACGCATATCGAAAGAACGTACTTTGATGGAATACATAATTCTGAGGTAAGTTTAAGGTGGTCACTGTTTTAAACTACTGCCCATATGACTGCACATTTAGTGGAGAGATGTCACCAATAGTTCAAATGAGTGAGTAGGCTAACGTTATGAAAGGCTAATGTTATAAGCAGCTAACGTTATCCTATGTTTGCCTCGTGTTGAATATATTTACATTCATGCAGTTGCTTGTGTGACCAGTAAAACCTACAAACTGCTCCTGATCAAGTCATGATAATTACCTCCGGCCAGGAGGTATTGTGATCGCCCGAGTTTGTGTGTGTGTGTGTGTGTGTGTGTTTGTTTGTTTATTCGTTTGTTTGTTCGTTCGCTGCAGCAACTTCAGCCAGCCACAAGGGGGCAGAGGTCTGCACACTCTGAGTGCTTTTCTAGCTTCATAATTGTGAGCAAATACTAAAATGTGTAAAAAAAAATAAAAAATAAAAAAAAAAAGAGCAAAAATTGAGAGTATACCCACTTCTCCATGGATCACTGCCCAGGGCATTGAAAACAGATGCCAAAGGGTCATGACCAACAGTTTGTAATGACTTCAGAATGAGAACAAACACACAGAATACAACCGACCCTAAGACACCAACATGTCCAGTTAATCTTTGAGCTGGTAACACTGGCAAAATAATGAATATAAACGTAAGACTAAGATGGTACATCAAAACTATGGGAGTGAAGGGGAAAAAAGTTATTGAAATATAAACAAACTCAAAATTGAACAAATTCATGAATCTCAGTTTAATATATCAGCATTACAACCAATACAGTGAATTCATAATTTACTTTACTGCTTTAGTTATTTATTTTGCCTCTGTTTGCATTTTCATTTGTTTACTTAGGTATAATCTACACATACTACCACTACTATTCTTCATCTGTGGTCCCTGGACAGATGTTATAAAGTCACCATTAAAACAGAATATGAGATTGAAATAACAAAACACTGAGATTACAACAATATTAAACAGAAAAGAACACATTCAACTATGACCCCATCATTCAGGACATCCCCTTGGAGCTCCAGACATGACACTTGTAGAATTAAGCATTTCTTAAACATTACAGTTTGACTCAAGTGATGCTGGAATACACTGATGGACCAAAGCAACGCTGCATTTTCAGACAGTAACTAAAACATGAAATTAGATTAAATGAAAGAATGAAAATGAAATGAAAGTCCATAAAAAGCAGGCATTGTATGTATAATAAAAGGAAAACCGTGAGAAGACATACATGAGGAACGTGAGGGAAAGTGGGAAAGCTAGCAAAGTGACGCCTGACAAAAATAACATGATAGATTGTTGTCTGGTTTTAGTTTTCATTTGTATTGTAATCTTTTTGGAACTGTTTTCCTTTGCAGTTGCTGTTTAAATGGAACATATCTAAAAAAAAAAAAAAAATACTTGTGAGCATCACAGGAAAAATTGCATCAAATCTTACCTTTTCTTTAAGGCAGATGCTATTTGCACCCAGGTGTAAATAGTGAACACTGTAATTTACACCCGGGTGTAAATAGCAACAGTTACTATTTACACCCAGGTGCAAATAGGATATATTCACACAGTTCTATTTACACCCAGATTGACAAGCACAACCACGACTAATACAAAAAATAAACAGCTAGATGTACTAGATACCAATAGTAAGTATCTGACGGTCATTGCAAGCATATATTGCACATACAGCGACATTGATTTACCTTTGTGTTGCATCCGTTAAAACTTGTTCAAACCTATCTCCCTGAGCACCGATCTTCCCCTTTGCAAGCAAAGTGCAGTGAACTGCATAGTAGGCTTACTGGCTTATATCTGTCAGCTTAAACAAGAATGCAGATCCTCGTTCACTCCAGATGTTTGTTTTCAGTTTTTCTTAAAAAGAAAATGAAACGAAATTGCTGGACAGGAATGTGGGTAATCATGCCTCACACGAGATTCGAACAGGTATTTAAAAAGCTCACTTGCATCGTAGTCAGCAAACGCAATCCCTAGGCCACTGAGGAGACACAATTAATGATGTCTTTTTGACCCCACCTCCAGTCAAAACGAAAGCTTATTCAGGAAGGATTTCAAGGTTAACATGGGCAATGTTTAATTCCGTTTCATTTTCTTTTTAAGAAAAACAAAAAACAAACATCTGGAGTGATGGGGTTTTTTGCGCCCTCTAGCATAGTATACAACTCCTAGAGTTCACGTAGTCTGTGTGTAGAAAACGATTTGCGCTGTTTTCACAGGAAATGCCACCAATATACAGGAAATTACGCAAACATTAACCTTTCACCCAGATGGGTGTAAATAGAAGAATTGTGTGAATATATTCTATTTGCACCCGGGTGCAAATAGACTCTCCATTTCTTTAATGGTATTATTTTGATTATATACCAATACTATATAATAATACTTACGAATAAGTCTTTGTAGCCATGGTAACCTCTCATAGTTTGTGGACGATGGTTTAGAAGCTTCCAGTTTAACAATTTACTTTAATTTCCCATCTTGTTTTTGGAGCTATAGATAAGTAACCATATTTGGACATGAAGTCAACCTCAGTGTATTGACGACACTGACTATACTGCTAACACAGCTGAACTTAGCTATTTGCTACATGTTAATGCATATGGCTGTAATTTAATTTATTTATTAGATAAAGTGGTTAAAATATCATAAATATCAGGTACGTTGGCTAGTGTAGCTACTTTATGCTAACACGTTGGATACTGTTATTAAGTACTGGAAAACAACAAAACAATTGTGCTTTTAGTGTATGTTTCTGGGTCTCTAGCTTCATTTGTCAGTGTTTGAAGTAAATGTTTTCTTTCTGACTGTGATTGATGTTGTGATATTCTCGGAAACTACATTTAATGCCCAGTCTTCACAGATTTCTGTAAAGGGGTATAATAGATTCTTTGGGTGTTGTGTTGTTGCTGGTAAAGTTTTGGAACCCCTGATCTACAGTTAAAGAAAAACATTAATGAAAACAAGTCCTACTCATATGATAAATAAAACAAGATTTTCATTAAAACGTTGATAATGAAAATGACTTTCCTTCATTAAAGTGTTATTCAGTGCATAAAGGATTACACAGTGTGTTTCAGATCGCAGGTTCAGCAGCTGTTTATTGACTCTGGAGTGTTAAATGGTACAACCCATATGCAATCAAAGGCCAGTCTTAGTTTCAGTCTGCACTAATGTCCAGATTAAAAACCTAATTACAAAACTAAAAAAAATAGTTCTGTCAAAGATCCGGCAAATTGCAAACACACTCGAATAGAACAAACAAACAATCACTAAAGCTATTTTTTTGTAAGAACATGAGCACAAGAGCTGAAACTCTTCAACTGTCTGAGGTCGCTGACGTCTTTTGTGTGGGTTAAATCAATTCAAGTGCAGTTATTCTGTCATTCTGCACACTCCTTCCCATAAAAACCCATTTAAAGTTGAGTTCTAGGCCCCAGAGGCAGACAGCTTTTTTTTTTCTTTTTTTTTTTTTTTTACATTTCACTCAAAAAAATGGTTCATGAAAACCTGAGCATGAGACAAAATAAGTCATTTGGACAGATGGTGTGGATGGTGTTTGAAGTGAGACACAGTGATGGCTGCGGTTTGTAATTTATTGGCTTTAATACAGTAAACTGTGACACAGGAATACTGAATCAAGTCACAGTATTTCCTGAGATCAAGCAGGGGCGATCATTTATGCTTTCATTTTCTTTCAAAGCACTGTGTCATGTGGCAACGATACCGGAGCCTATTTTAAGACAGATTACACAGAAATCAAATGACGAAAAATACTTCAGTTACGTTCTACAGGGTGTGAGATATATTTTTAAAGTGGCAGAAAGGCGGGCATTGGAGTCAACCATGAACACAACAACAGAGGTCAAAGGTCAAAATCCAAGATGATCATCAAGAAGGCACAACAAAACATATCTCAGATCAGTCATACGTTACTGATCACAGTTTAGAACAGAAATCACAGGCTGAACACAGCAGAGAATACAGACGACAGTGTTAACACTGCTCTGTTTTGTTCCCATAATTCCCAGCTGATGATTCCTGTCTCACTTGGATGTGAGCCAGAGCTGAGTGATTGGAGTAGTGACAGTGATGCCTCTGATTATGTTACCTATACAACAGATGTACGATTAAAAAACCTAACATGGAGCTCTCTATTCGCTCTGTTGTCATGGTCCCCACAAAGGAATGAAGTTTAAGCCTCAGGGATTCATCTCCATTTATTATAATATTTATTATAATAATCCCTACGCTGTAATTTCCCAGTTTCTGATAAAATCTATCTATCTATCTATCTATCTATCTATCTATCTATCTATCTATCTATCTATCTATCTATCTATCTATC
>JAQQZY010000019.1:26150971-26162140 GCA_030068375.1 Ostorhinchus rueppellii | reverse complement strand
GCTCACCTGATGTCTCTGGTTGGTTTAACATAAAATCTTACTCTACCTTAGCCAATCATCATTTCAGGCTGTTCTCTCGCCCCTCCCCCCTTACCAAAAGGAGAAAAAAAACACACGCACACAGCTCCTGTGTCTGTGTGAGCCAAGTCAGATGACAGCTCCAATGGGTAGCTTCAGTAACGCACAGTAACGGCGTGTTGGTGATAGAAACAGTCTTATAATGATAGATAAAATAATTAGTTAGATTACCCGTTACTGAAAAAAGTAACGCCATTAGTAACTGCATTTATTTTAACGCCGTTATCCCCATCACTGGTAACTACAGAGCCTCTGATCGTCCAAATGGGTCATATCTGATGACCATGAAAAGATGAAAAACTGTATTTTACACCCGTTATTTCCATGTGCTGATAGGCTTAGTGGATCAGCAGGTATTTAACATTAGAGATGGCTGTTTAGGTCTTTATGAATTAAACAAAATGGCTGTTTCTGAGTAAGAGAATAAACAGAGTCCCAGAAGAAGCCAAACTAAATACAAATTCTTTGTATTTTTACCTTCAATATCAGCATGGAAAGTACTTAATGTTAAAAACCTACCCAGCTTCTGGTCAAGTACTCCTGTAGTAAGCTGCTATCTTTTTATGTTTCCATGCTTCATGTGCATGACAGTGAAGGATCATATTGAGAGAATGAATCATACATGATAAGTATACTAGTATCAGCCTCCATAGATGCTATTATCTTGTGACAATGGGTTAATTATTTTTTTTTATCTTGAGATACTACAGCTTGTTTTTCTTGATAACATGTTAATCAGTGTGTACCAGAGCTTAACTAATACCACACAGTATTACGACCACACAGCGTCTCCTTCGTATTACCTCTATTAATTCTGACGTTGATCAAAGATGGCAACGTCATATCTACTGTTTATTGATCAGAGTGTACCAGATTGTCCCAGACTCAAGGTCTAACACAACTCATCAGCTTGATACAGAAAAAACAGCTGTTTGTTTTCTTGAAATAATGAAATTAATTAACTCATTATCACATGAAAACATGCTGTATTTAAATAATATGCAATGAATAACAGGAGATAATGGCAAAAACACTGCCTGACCGAGCAGGAACACATCACGCAACCAAGGTTATTATAGTTTTAGATTTTTCTTTACAGTTTCGTTTTATTTAGTTTTTGCTTTTTTTCTATAATTCAGTTAGTTTTAGTTAGTTTTTACAGAAGGGTTGCTAGTTTTTATTAGTTTTGGTTTTTTCTAAATACTTAATTTTACTATTGGTTTTAGTTTTTTCATATCTTATCAGCCTTGCTGTCGTTTTCTCCCAAGTTTTGTCTCCATGTTTCCAGCTAGAGTAGGGACAAGAAGACAACGAGAAGTGTCGGACCATGAAGTGGCTTACGGTGCCACCAGCTAAAATTGCTCATGCGAAATAAATCGATTTCATATCAATCCAGCATTAAGATGAAAACGAAGGGAATTTTATCCATCATGTGTTTTAGTTAGTTTTGTGCGCACACAATCCAATTTCAGTTAGTTAGCATTTTTTCTTTTATAGCTTTTATTTATTTTAGTTCACAAAAAGGTTTTTTCAATTCTAGTTTTCGTCATTTCGTTAGTTTTCTTAACGATAATAACCTTTCACGCAACACAACAGCTGTTATTTATGTACAAGTTTAATCAACAAAATTTTTTAAAAATGATAATTTGGTAACAATCCTAACCTAAACAATCCTCATAGATCGAGAATGGATACGACAGAACACTGAAGCTAAATGCAGCATTCTTATTTGAGCTAAATCTGTGATCTTTTCCTACACATGTGTTCTTTTGTTTGTTGTATTAGCCTGAATACAATAGTTATGTAGTAGTTTATGTTTTTATGTCTGTAAATTCCATGCATAAATGTACTTTAGAGATGCGTGGTATTTACCCTCTGTTATTTCGGTATGGGAACATGTTGAAATTAACAAAATAAGTACTCAAGTGCATGTACTATAACTCAGATC
Organism: Ostorhinchus rueppellii; assembly: GCA_030068375.1. Taxonomy (NCBI): domain Eukaryota; kingdom Metazoa; phylum Chordata; class Actinopteri; order Kurtiformes; family Apogonidae; genus Ostorhinchus; species Ostorhinchus rueppellii. The sequence goes on along the minus strand of JAQQZY010000019.1, from coordinate 26,160,114 downwards.
TCAGTGTTAAAAATTCTGAAGTTTAATATTAAGATCATTTAAGCTGTTACAAATTGTTTTTTTGATTTTTAAATTAAGAAATAAAATAATTATATTGGAATAAAAATGAATTGAAACCAATAAATAGGTAATATGAAATGACTAAAAGCATCAACACTGTTGAGCTGAATGTGCTGTTCTTGTGGCGACTCATCCTGCAGAGCTTTGAGCACTTTTCATTGACTGCAGCCTTTGTATTAAAATCCTTAAAAAAGAAAATACACTGGTTGTCTGCATTAAGAAATTATACGGTAGTGCATGTCATGGTGCCTTTCAGTCTCTTTTAGCCTTTTATTCCATCCTTTTCCTACTGAGAGTAATTGCACATTTAGAGGTTAATAATTTGCCTCATGCCTACGGCTGTGCAAAGGCAAATGGACACAGTGGAATTTAAAGTAACTAAAAAAGCATTTTAATTGTGGTAAGACAACTCTGATTTAATAGTGTTGTATAATGAGGTATTAAACTCACATGAATTAGTCGAATTAATGCCACTTTTTAATAATTCAAAACACTTCGTTGTTCTCTAATATGTTCTGTGATTTGAAACGTAATGTACATCTGCTCAAATATGGTTCCATGCATGATTCAGCATCACAGCAGTTCCAACGAGTGAACAAACTGAATCTGTTTAAAATGTGAGAACAGTGTAATTAGGTTCATAACTTGTCTAAATTACCCTTGTGTCAGTGGTTTGGTGTTGTTTCACAGTCATACATGGAGCCTCATGACGTCTGCTGTGAAGAGGAATGTATAACAGCAGCACTTAACACTTCCTACACATTATAATATACAGTAATGTACCTTTAAAGACATGTATGAATATGAAACATTTTCACATGAAAACCACTTAGTGTAATTATATATTCTGCTGAACTGGGTCTTCACGGTTGGTGAGGCAAGTGCTATGATCCTGGGTTATTAAGAAAAGAAAAGAAAAGAAAAGAAAAGAAAGAAAAGAAAACTAAATTACACCAAAGAAAAGAGAAGAAAGAAAATAGAAAAGAAAACAAAGATAAGAAAGGAAAAGAAAGAACAAAGAAAAGGAAAGACGACTAAAGAATACAAAAAGAAAGAAAATAAAATAAAACTAAAGAACACCAAAGAAAAGAGAAGAAAGAAAATAGAAAAGAAAAAGATAAGAAAGGAAAAGAAAAGAAAACAAGAAATCAAAAGAGAAGAAAGAAAAGAAAGAACAAAGAAAAGGAAAGACGACTAAAGAATACAAAAAAGAAAGAAAAGAAAAGAAAAGAAAAGAAAAGAAAAGAAAAGAAAAGAAAAGAAAAGAAAAAGATTCAAAACTTCTGATACTGGGGTGGGAAACCATGGAAACCATGGAAACCATACACTCTATAAAGCAAAACATTGAATCAACTTAAAAAAATGTTCTTCAATAGGTCACACATAAAAAAGAAAGATTTTTAGAAGCAAAATGTTTAAGTTGATTCAGTGTTTTATATTCACCGCTGCTGTTTGACAGTCATTATTTTGTTTACCAACAAGTCACAAGAAACAAATAAATTGAAGAAGTCATTTAAAAAGTAGATACATAAAAAATAAAATACTCCAGGTAACTAAAAACACCTCTTTGTAACTAAATGGTCAATTTCACATGAACACTACATTTTTGGGATGCAAAATATCATTAAAAACTCTCCAAACTATCCCGTTTGCAGCGCCGACGTTCACGCTGACATTATAGGTTTAGCTCCACAAATAACTTGGTTTGGAAAAAGATCACGGTTTAGGCTAAAACAAGACGGTTACGTAATGAACGCTCCAAACACGTGTGTGCGTACAGTTTGATTTTCTGTCAAATCCTTACCAAAACAAAACCCACACAGTAAAGTTCACCCCTGTTAAACATTACCGGAGATGCCTTTAGTGTCCGTGCACTTATTACTACATCCATAAGTGTGCAAACATGACACTTTTAATCCTCTGACCATCACGGTAGGTTTGTCTGGTGCGTGTGTGCGACTGTGAACACGACTGACGGAGAAAAAAAGGCGTCTAAGTGTGTGGAAAATTCTATGAACTGAAGGGAATGTGCTTATTCAGTGAGTAAAAACTAGCACCCAAATGATGCTTGTCTTCTTTACACTGTTACATTTGTTAGCTGATTCACAGTTGAAATATCACAAAGATGGGATTACAGTATATTATGGGGTTTTGTCTGTATGTTTTCCTCATAAGGAGCACAGTAATACTGTCTGATGTGCTGCCCATCTGGTGAATTTACTTCAGAATTTCCATTTTATTCCTTTGGGCATTTCTTTTGAACTCCATCCTCTTAAATTTCTTTTTGTTGTTGCTGTTTTTTTGTTGTTTTTTGTTCAGTAGAGCTCACAATCCTCAGTATCTCTAATGATGCACATGTGGCCAGAAGCCAGCAGTTTAGGATGGCTTTGAGAAACTGTCGCTTCCATTAAATGTAAGAGTTATTCCCCAGAAAACAAACCCAATCCTTTAATCCACACGCTGTGCGTTAGCTCACAGGTTTCTGGTGTTTCAGGTGCGGTCGGCTCGTTGCAAGACAAATGATTTTCTCTGATAGGCGTTTTGCCAGTATCCTGAACTGACCTACAATCAGCCTTTCACTCAAGAGTCGGAGTGGGAATAGATTCAAGTGCACCAGCATGCATTGTGCTCAGGTGTGGATAGAACTGGGTCACAGCATTAACAACACTCAACAATCCATCGAGACAACTGCACATAATATACAGCACTACCCCAGGAACCGTCTACACTGTAAGCGCCAGTGTCTGCAGAGACACAAGAGGGTCGTTGTTACCTCTGAAGTTAGTCTGTCTGCGTATTCTGCATTAAATTATTACGTTATCAACCCGTAAAGACCCAAACAGCCACTGGCAACGAAAAGCATTCAGTTATCTGAAATGTTTAATACCCTCTGAACCACTAAACCTATCAATACTTTGAAATAATTGGTGTAAAATCCAGTTCATTTGTTTGGTAGTCATCAGATATGACCCATGTGGATGCTCAGAGGCTCTGTAGTGAGCAAGGAAACTTTCTATAACTTTGATTCACCAGTAAAAGCCATGGAGTTGGATCAATGACATTCAGTTATTGATGGGTTCCGTTTTCTCTGTTTCTGATAATATAACCTTCAACTTTAATCTGAACATCTACATAGTGAATTAAATACAGAAAAATACTTGATTTTCACTGAAAAAAGTGAAAAATACCAAGCATAAATAGTGATACATCACTTTAGAAAAGTTAGATAGACAGAAAAATTCACTTGGGAACTGCCACAAAAGTAAAACTGGGTCTTTATGGGTTAAATATTCCACTCATTTTGATTAAATGAATCCATAATTAGCATTCACAGAAAAGCGCTCAACCTTGTCTTCTTTAAGTTTGGAGTTTGATAAATGACAGTGAATGGAGGCACTTGTTTTACCTTCTATTATTAGTATCTTTGATGAAAAAGTGTCTTTTTCTTGACTTTTCTCTTTTTTTTATAATAATCCTCAAATTTCATCTGAGCTTGTATGAACATCCACATGACCAGTATATTAAATATAGGAAAATATCTGATTTACACAGAAAAAAATGTAAAATACAGAGGGCAATATTAGAAAAAACGATGATAAACCACTTCATAAAAGTTAAATAAAGACAAAAAAAATCACTTGGAAACCAGAAAAGTTGCAGTGGGTCTGTATGGGTTAAATATTCCACTGATTTAGATGAACTAAATCCACTATTAGCATTCACACAAAAGTGCTCACCTCTGGATACCTTGTCTTCTTAAACTTTGTGGCCTTGTGGAGCCAACGTCAGTCCCCTTCAGAGTAGAGACTCAAAGCAGCATTAATAACACACACTGACTTTTTGGAGGGAATTCATTCAGCGGTCACAGTCGTCGTCTGCTGCTCTAACGTATAGAAATCCTCACACCTCCCCCCTCCCACATGCACACTCACACACACAAACACACAACACTGCGCCCTGTGTACTAGCACATGCAAAGTGTGATGCACAGACAGACTGAGACGGATTTGAGATGAGAGGTCAGTACCTCCTCCCCTCTCCCTCAGGTGTGGGTTGGGTGTTCTTGCAGTTAAAGAGTACTAGATTAGCAGACTTTCGATGCATTTTTAGCATCATGACATCATACAGAGAGGAGCACTCTAAGGCAAAACATTCAGACCCTAGCCCAGTAAGTCTCCTGTCATGCATTCAAGTGTTTGGAATGCATCAGTTTGTCGAGGAAGTGCAAATATTTGCTCATGATCGTGTTCTTAAACTCATACAGTTTCAAGTCATGACCTATAAGTTTGCAAAGACACACTGCTTATAGAAGAAAATATAGACTCTTTTTTTCCAAGTCAGCATTTTTTTTTTTTTTTTTGCTGTGAATATGAAGTTGAAAGTGACAAGACATAACGACCGCTGAGCTGCTCATTGTTCAATTGACCGGGATTAAAAGGTGTCCTGCACAGAGCACAGCAGGTGTCTCCATCCCAGGAGTAAGAGCTAAGTTTAGCAAATCCTCTCAGTGTGTTTCTCAATGACAGCACATGTTGGACAGTCTGCAGAGAAACTCACGAAGGCATAACCTCACACACATACACACACACTGCAGACACACGTACTGTGCATATTTATAGTGACAAATGAACGTACAGTCCGTGCAAAGCCGTCTGCAGTGCACATGCATGAATACCTGTAGTTTAACACACAAATACTGTTAGTGATAGTAACCCACGAAGACCCACTGCTACTTTTGTGGCAGTTCTTAAATATTTTATCAATATTTAACTATTCTGAAGCAATTGATCAGCATTTATTATAATATTATCCTCTGTGTTTTGCTTTTTTCCAGTGTAAACCATGTATTTTCCATTATTTAATTCACTGATCATGTTGACATCCGTAAATGCTCAGATTGAAGTTGAGGATTGTTATAAAAAAAACAGAGAAAACTCAAGAAAAAGGGAGTCTTTCAGTAAAGATATCAAATGACTGAATGTAAAAAAGTGCCTCCATCCACTGTCATTTATCAAACTCTAACCTTTAAGAAGATAAAGTGTCCAGAGGTGAGCACTTCTTTGTGAATGCTAATACTGGAATCATTTAACCGCACTGTAAAAAGTAAAACATGAATTCTTTAATCAGTCACAAAAAAAATAAATAAATAAATAGTTGAATGAACCAAATTAAATTACATTAAATTATATTCAATGTAATTAATTTGGTTCACTCAACTAATTTTTTATGTGTGACTGATTGAAGACATTTTTTTTTTTTTAAAGTTGATTCATGTTTTACTTTTTACAGTGCAGGATCAGTGGAATATTTAACCATAAAGACCCAGTGCTACTTTTATGGAAGTTCCAAAGTGAATCCTTCTCTCTATTTAACCTTTTCAAGTGATTTATCACCATTTATTATACTGGTATCCTCTGTATTCTGCATTTTTTTTCAGTCAAAATCAGATATTTTCTATCATTTAACTCACTGATCATGTAGATGTCCATTGAAGTTCAAATTGAAGTTGAGGTTATTTGATCAAAAACAGAGAAAACTCAAGAAAAAAGTGACTTTTCAGCAACAAAAAAAATAGTGCCTAGATCATCAAACTCCAAACTTTAGGAAGACAAAGTATCCAGAGGTGAGCACTTTTCTGTGAATACCAATACTGGAAACATTTACTCAAAATCAGTGGAATATTTAACCCTTAAAGACAAACTGAGACTTATCTTTTTAACCTTTTTTTTTTGTCATTTATTACCATTTATTATAATACTATCCTCTGTACTTTGCTTTTTTTCATTCAAAATCAAGTATTTTCCTGAATTTAATGTACTGATCATGTGGATGTTCATAAAAAGCTCGGATTAAAGTTGAGGGATTTTGATCAGAAACAGAGAAACCGGAAGAAAAAGTGACTTTTTCAGTAAAATGTAGCATTAACTGAACATAAAACAAGTGTCTCCATCCACTGTCATTCATCCACCTCTATGGGTTTTACTGGTGAATCAATGTTGTTGAAGATGGCAGTGTTTCCATGGTAACTATGGAGCCTCTGAACATCCCAGTAACGGGTCATATCTGATGACTATGAAACCTTTTTTTTACATGTATTGATAGATTTAATGGTTCAGAAGTGATTCAATATTTTAGATCAGTAGATGCTTTTTGTTGCCAGTGGTTGTTTGGGTCTTTATGGGTTAACCAGACGTATTCATTTAACAGCTAAATTTAAAATCTCATCGGTAAAGTAGAACTAGCTGTATGCAAACTCTTCCTATTTGTCTTGATTAAATGTTAGATTTTTAACAGGATTTGCTTTTAATCTGCCGACTGTGACTTTATATGTTAAACCTTTTTTTTTCCAACAGGTAGATCAGAGGTCATAATCAGCTAATTAACAACATCCCTGAAGCTGGCAGAGGTTCAGTGACTCGCCCAAGGACACAGCCGTGAAATGGAGACAGGAACCGTCGTGTCTGTTTTTGTCTCCAAAGCATGTTGTTTAAAGCAGGTTTCTATTTTAAAACTGAATTCATTTGCCTTTTAAAACAAACTCACACTGATGAAAAATCTTGCAGTAACACAGCAGACACTAAGTGCATACACAAACACCATCTGAAGATCCTCCTCCATTTTTTATTACTAGCATCACTTTATCTGCAAAATATTATTCAGAGAGAAATGCACACACATAAGATCAAATTGATGTGGGTGTGTATATTGACTCAGGGTTAGCTGGCTGCAACTGATGGCATAAGAAGTTACAGAATAGAAGGTGTAAATAAAGAATAACTACATGTTAATAAAATATAAGGCACGAGAGAAACAGTTTGTGCCTCCTATATTTTTAACAGGAAGATCAGATACAACCATTCCTGGTACAGAGTACATATATTAACTATTCAGTTATTATTAGCTTATGTTAGTAGTGCATTGTCTCCCTAGCAATTATGAATTATTTTTTAATCAGGGCTGTCAAAATTAATGCATTAATGCGGATTAATCCATCATCATGAGTATTCTGATTAAACATTTTAATGCAATTAGCCCATCTGCAGCGCAGAATGACTCTTTGGCAACACATTCCAGGCAGTTTGTCCGAGTAGAGTTAGTGTTGAGCATGAACAAATGCGCAGTTGATCCGGTAGTGACAGGCAGCAGAACCAACCCATAAAGATGGAAGACACTAAACTGCACGTACTGTAGGGCCTCTGGAGGGAAATATGGGGACAACCCCCCCAAAAAAATAACCCAAGACGGAATAGATATTTCAAGTCTTTTTGTTGAAATTGTCGGTGTTGTTCAATAAACAGGTGAAGTGCATATATTCCAATTTTTTCTTGGGTGTGTTTGCTCATGCACAATGAAACACGATTAATATTGATTAAAAATTTATATTTAATTGTAATTAATTGAAATGAATCTACAGCAACTCTGTGATTTGTCTGATTAAACAGTTTAATCATTTGACAGCACTAGTATTAATGTAATGTCACCTCAATAACAATGTAAAGTTGTGTTATGTATTATGACATTAATATGCTTTGCTCACTTTATACAAATATGGTCTAGTGTTTCATTATTGTTTTGATTACATTTGTTTTTTTTATTTTAACCAGATAGAATCTGTGATGAAAATAATCTGTCAATAAAGAGCACAAAAGTCGAGGCTGGTCTTATGTGTGGAGTTTATTCTCCTCTTCTGTAACGAAAGGACGAGGGTCAAGCGTAGGAAGAAAAGAGGTAAGGAGGAGCACAGGCAGTGAGTTTTTATACACACGAGGTCATGGCTTGACAGGCAATGACATGATTCTTACAAGACAGAGAGCAAGGTTAAAGTCCGCTGACAAGTGGTCAAAACATCATGGAGCCATCATGATGACAGACAGGAGACACTCAGAGTCCCTCTGCCACGAAAAAGGGAAGAACCACAAGATGTAAGACAGGGGGCATCTGGTCATGTGCATCAGTGAGAGACAAGACACTATGTTCCTCTGCTGTACGACGGTCCAAGGGTGTGTCTTAAAAGCACCAAAAAAAAGTAAAATCATCATTTTAAACAGGCCAGGCTGTAATTAGGTTCCTTTAGGCTAAAAAAACATGCAACATAAAATTTTAGACCATTTCCACCTGATTTAATGGTGCCGCAGATGGATGTTATTTTGGCTATGTGAATACTATCCACCAAAGAGACTGTCAGCAGCAGTGGACATCATGTCTAAACCCATTAAACATTTTATCGCCAACAACAGCCTTCATCTGTTCACTGCTGACCTGCATCGGCTCCGTTAAAGACAGTTTGAACAGCACAAAATAGTTTTCCAATCCATCTGATACATGTCTGATATTTTGCAATGCGACTTCAGTCTGAAGGGCCTGGTCACATTTATCGACCTTTGCACCACTGAAAAGCGACAAAGGTCACTATTCTGCATCCCAGGAGAAGGAGCGGTGGGAAAAACCTACTTACTTCTATAAACACAGTGTGTACCTGTGTGGTCACATATGACCTCTTTGGCACATGCAGGTCACTTCAGGGTCACATTCAGTTCATACTCAAAACAGACAGAAGTCACATTTAATGTGTAATATGAACAAGCGCTCAAAAAAATCATGAAAAATAAAAAAATCTAAATCATGGATGAAGACGTGCTGTCTGAACGTAGCTTCAGTGACCTGGTTTTGACAGTTACACACTGTAATCGAAAAATCCCTTTTATAAGAAGTCAGCAGCACACGCCATGAATGAATACAGGTTTAAAAGACAGGCTATCTTTTAAACCTGTATTCAATTTTATGTTTTGTCTTTTGCTAAAACATGTATATGTTACAATAAACTCAGCCTCTGATGGTTCTGCTTACGGTAAGTGTCTGTCACAGATTTTTCCTGAACGACTCCTGTTGTGGAGGTCTGGTTTTGGTTCGGCGCGTCTCCTTCCACCTCCTTTTCTTTCCCTACAGGTGTGTGAGGAGGTGTGAGACAACCAACACCTGCTTCAACTGCCCTCATCCTCCACCACAGTCTGTCTGTCTATCTATCTATCTATCTATCTATCTATCTATCTATCTATCTATCTATCTATCTATCTATCTATCTA
>JAQQZY010000019.1:26065581-26075676 GCA_030068375.1 Ostorhinchus rueppellii | reverse complement strand
GTACCCGGAGAGAACCCACGCAGACACGGGGAGAACATGCAAACTCCACACAGAAAGGTCCCACCAGTGACTGGTGTCAAACCCAGGACCTTCTTGCTGTGAGGCACGAGTGCTAACCACAGCACCACCATGCAGTTTCATAGTTTTCATATCACTTTCTGATGATGGGTTTTAATGTTTATTTGCTTCAAAAATTAAACAGATGGTGTCCAGCTGATTGGACAATTTTGTAACTCTGTAAAAAATAGGATCATATAAAAACAAAATAAAATCAATCACATTGTTTTTTCATACCTAAAGAGGAATAAAAACACTCAGGAAAAAAAAAATCTTGAATAAGGTTATCATAATTCATGCATCATTGGATTAAAAGGTGCAGTGTGTAGAAATGAGTGACATCTAGTGGTGAAGTTACTAATTACAACTGTCTGAATACCTATTGCTTAACTCCACCTCCATTTGAGTCGGAGATCAAGTCCCTAGCTCTTTCTTCCATCTAAGGTGCCATAGAAACATCGGGTCTCCTGCAAGAAACCATTTATGAACAATCTTTCTTGTATTTTTTTCAGGTCCTACATATTGTTTTATAGATCTCTGGGATTCTGGGATGTGAATGTAAATGTGTTTAGTGAGCTATCTTCTTAAGGCTCTTTGACTAACCTATTCATAAACCTATCCATAAACTTATCATCATTAGTTAAACTAACTATCAAATAATTAAATGTGCTAAAACACAAATGGACAGCAAAAGACAAAGCAACAATCAGCTAGAAGTAAATTTTATACAGTTATAAACGTTATACATTTAAGTTCACTTACTTAGAAATGCAGTTGTGAAATGGTTCGGCTGAGAATCACTGAAGTTACATAGTTTTATATTGTGATAAATGTCATCAAGTTTGATATTTATATGTCAAATCAGCATGAACAGAACATCTTATAGCTGTAGACATGATGTGTCCCAAGATTTTAGTCCATATAGTTAATAAACATTAATATTTCCTTAAAGTTTAACAGGAGATAAGTAGGAGATTTAAAATCATAGTCATGGATGAAAAAAAAAAATCAGTGTTGAGAGATATTAGTGAAAAAAAAAACCCACCTCTGAGGTATTTTGAAAGTAAAAGTAACAATTTGAACTAAACTAACCAATGCAATGTACAGTAATGATATTTATCCCAAAATGAAACTATATGATGTCATTAGTCATTATGGTTTTGTATCCCAGACCCCTGTTAGAAAAGAAACACCTGAATTCAATGTGTCCCAATACTTTTCTCCATATAGTGGAAGACTTAGGCAATTATGTTGTGAGACTAACGATATCGGATTGTTCTTCATTTTCACTACATAAATCTTTAGTTTGCTCTTTAGTTTGAGGTTGACATTGTTTCTCATAATGGCCTTATAATGACAGAACAGGCAGGAGTAACATTCAGGGTGAGTTCAGTGTTCAGTGGACCGCTCACCCCCTAATCATTTCCATATATTCTGCTTTATAATGTTATGATCAAACATATGTACATTTAAACAATAGAAAGTTATTATGTAAGTATGAGCCATCTGGAAAGAATAATTGTGATGAGGCCTTCGTCATGAGAGATACTTCAAACAATCAAATTATGAATGCAGATATCCCAGCCAGTGTCTGAGTGCTAAAATGATTTGCAGAGGAGGCTGTACACACGCTGAATGCAATTACCATAATTTCAGATAATGTTTGAAATAAGACGCAGGAAAGAAGCACATCAGGCTGACTGCTTATGAGATTACAATAATTGCTTCCTTAGTTCAGTGAAGGGCAATAAAGAAATGAAAGGTGTCTGGAAAAGATGTAGAAAACAAAGAACAATTGCCACAGATTGGTGTCGTTTAAGCTGTTCATTCAGCATCAATCCTGGACCAAGGTGTATTTTTCATTAATTCTGGTAGTACTTTAGATACATCGGCGCTACCTCACCCCTCACTGATGAAACTACACTCGCAAACGGCATGACCTTCATTTGAATAATGTTCTTGGAGATAAGATAGCTTTTTAGTTCACTTCAGTTCTTGATAAATATGCCATTTCCTGGGCTCTTTTATCTAGGGTGACATTTTCATATGGCAGCACTGACCTGCACCTGCACCCAGCTGCCCCACATCACTCTTTTCTTTTCCACCCAATACTGAATACAAAGCAGCACAGTACAATCCAGCTCACGTCACTTTGATTTGAGCAAGGTTTTTTTTTTTTTTTTGCTAAATTCAAGGCGCATTTAGAGTTGAGATGATTGAATACCACAGAGCTGGAAGTGAACAGAATTAAAAAAACAAAAACAAAAAAAAAACGCTAATAAGACTGACCATAGCCCAGAAATAGTTAGCCATCTGCTGACGGTTCTGAAGGACGGCCCACAGGAACAGATCCCTCCACGGATGTTCACAACGCTCTTCGAGCTCAGCCAGGTTCTTCTGGCTATGGAACAGTCGACCCTTAGCAGACTTCTCCTGGAAGACACAGAAAATATAGAACATTTGTTAAACAGTCACACATAAGGTGCTTAACACATTTATTAGACCACCTGTCATGAAAACAAGAAACAAATAACTTCATAGTTTATCAAAAATTTGTTTCAAATGAACAATTTCATTGTTTTTCCTTAAGAAAATGACCAATTGCTTCCCTCACTCATGTCCTCTGGTGACGGACTCAAAATTATCAAGACTTCCCCAATCCAGGTGCCTAATGTTGTTTTATTTTGTTTTTGGTGCTGTTTTTGGAAGTGGCGTTGGTTGTAGTTGAGATTAACACAGTTTTTATCACTTCTGCGGCCTAAATAGCACTACTCTTCTGTTGTCGGTAACCCCCCCCCAACTCACCACGGTGCAGCACTGCCCTCTCTGGTTCTTAGTAGGAAAATCTAATAAAGAATGACAACTTAGCTTCCAGGGTGGGCTGGTGATGGTCACACACTAAATAGTTCAATATTTGGATGCAAGAATAAAATATTCATCAGTCTCATAAAAAGTTGACACCCTGTCTGTGGTGTTAAACTATGAGAATAAGTGCAGACAAAAGTAAATAAATAAATAAATAAATAGCCCTTGTTGACAAATAATAACCAAAAATGTCAATATTTTGTGTGTCCACCTTTGGTGCAGATAACAGTTTGCATTCTTGCTGCCATCGTTTTTATGTAGTTTTGCACAGGAATGGAAGATAATAACTGTAACTGTGCAACTTCATTAAAAAAAATACTCCTTTGCTGCTGCATTTCCCTTTGCATTTTTGGAAAACATTAAACTGGAAAATTTCTGGATAGTAACAATAGCTCTATTTTAGCTTTAAAGATATGGTTTTGATAAAAAAAAAAAAAAAAGATCTCGCATATACTGGTGGATTAACCATAAACACAAAAAGATATTTTTGTAAACAGAAATACTGTTAAATTATGGCAGCAGTGGCAAATACTGTATACTGGGTGGTGGTGGAAGAATACATTTGTTAAGCACTGTGTATGTGTCAAATACAACACCAAGATCACAATAAATATGATGTTTTGGACCATATTCAGGCTGTTGCCTTTTCATACTGATGTTGAACTGATGGTGGGAAGTTAAAGTAACTAAAACGTTAACAGATAATGAAAACCAGAGGAACATCCCATGATTCCTTGTGTTACGTTAAAAAACTAGCTTCAAAATTGACTTTTGATAGTGTGTGAATTTAAGTCATAAATATCAACACACACCTCTTTAAATCTGTACAACAGAACATTCAAACCACACGTTTACTATAGAATTAATTCCCTCTGCGCTCCATTCGGGAATATTATCATATAGACAGACAGGGTAGCGCTGCTTCAGAGGAGGACATACAAAGTGAGGTACTCTTTACTAAAATGTCTTCCATTTATGTGTATTTCTCTCGGTTGGATGACAATGAAAAGCTCTGGAGATGGAACCTTTTCTGTAGTTACATGTTGAGCCTGGGGAACAAGGCCAGGTATTTTCTAAAGAAACCAGTGATTTTGCAGAGAAATATGATTCAATGTTTGGACCACAGCAGGCTTTTTTTTATGTCACTTTAACCCATGAGAGTTGAGCGCCTTGCCTTCATGACAAAGGATAAATCAATCAATCATGTATACACTTCACATAACATACAAGCTGTGTATGTATTTGCACCTACTCCACATCTCCCAGAGTAGGTCTATTTTTTTTACATTTTTTTTTACACTTTTATGGTCAGGAGGAGCTCATACTATGAAGCAGTTGATTTAGCTTTGATTTACTTATTTTAGATAAAGAATAAGACATGCGTGTCTATTTATACCACAGAGAAATGGAGAAAAAAAAAACATTGTTTGTTTAATATTTATATCAGTACATTCATTCATTCATTTTCTATACCCGCTTTATCCTCACTAGGGTCACGGGGGTCACATGGAGCCTATCCCAGCTACTTAAGGGTGAAGCCGGGGTACACCCTGGACACAGGTTCATCACAGGGCTGACATATAGAGATGAACAATCACTCTCACATTCACACCTATGGGCAATTTTTTTTTTTAGATTAGCCAATTAACCTTTGTCTTTGGATTGTGGGAGGAAACGGGAGTACCCCGAGAAAACCCACGCGGACACGGGGAGAACATGCAAACTCCACACAGAAAGGTCCCAAGGTCCCGCCCGGGAATTGAACCAAAGACCTTCTTGCTGTGAGGCACGAGTGCTAACCACTGCACTGTCGCCTCCACACGTACAGTCGCAGAAAAAATGATTAGACCACCCTTGTTTTCTTCAGTTTCTTGTTCATTTTAATGCCTGGTACAAATAAAGGTACATTTGTTTGGACAAATACAACGATAACAACAATAATAGCCCATAATAGTTTAATTTCAGAGCTGATATCGCTACATTTTCCTTGTTTTCTTGATAACCAAAATCACTACTTATCAATACTTATGGCATTGTACTGACAAAAACAGACATTTCATACTGTATTTTCTTTTCTGTCTGTTTTAGTCACATGAAACATGCAGGAGTAAGTACTTCATTACATAACCATTGTTGTTGATGACTTTTGCTGGTCTAATAATTTTTTTTCCATGACTGTAGTAGCAGTTCTAAACACATCTGTAAATGATTTGTGCATTTTGAGACCAAAATTTAGTAAAAACTATAAGAGTTAACACATTGTCGACTTGTTCATGAGTGTTCGTTCACATATATTTTAATATTTTTCTCAGAATTCGCCATTTCTGTGCTGATACTGATGTGTAAAATAGTAGCTTTTTTCTTTTCTGGTCAATTATCACCTCTTGTGTTTCAGTGTTTTTTAGTTTTTCAGACTTTCTCCATCACTATCTATGAATGAGCACAAATGTAATCATACAAATGAATGAAACCACCCTTTAACCCTTTCATGTATTATGTCCACAGTGACAGATATCCGTTTAAAACCACGTTGTTTCAATAATTAGACCAGACTATAAGCAGCTGACCTTCCAAGCCTTGTCTTTATTGCTGTATCATCTCTGTGTTTGCTAATATTTGTTACCCTGAAATATTGTGTCTCATGAATCCAAAATGGCAGATGGTGGTGGAAACGGGCCTGTTACTACAAAGAAACATGCAGTCAGAAAAAGTCTCTGTTCAACTAAAGTACAGGGAATACTTTGATCACACTTGAATCTATTAGCTTTTCTGTTTTTTTGGGGATTTTTTTGATAATGAATGTAAACGTTCACAGTAGGCCCCTCATGCCCGGTTTAATCACTGAATCATGACGTGTCCACTGCAGCAGCTATGTCTCCAACTGAAAATGTAAGTTTTCTCAAACCAATTATATATTGTCTTTGAGGAAAACTCTTTGTGGACACGTTTATGCTAAAAAATCATACTCAAAATATGGTAGAATTGGCTGCATATGTAGTTTATCACCAGTAGATGAATAATGGATCCACTGTACGCACTTTGAGTGTAGAAAAGTGCTATATAAATCTATTCCATTATTAAGATACAACTGGCACAACTTCACCTACATCTGAGGTGTATAGAGCAGGAGAAATACAGCTAGTTATCTATTTCCTGTTGACCCTGATGAGGTCCACTAGCTGAATTGTGTTAGTCTATATTTAGAATGAAATAAAGTTCTCCGACACGACAAGCACTGCTGGAGCTCTTGACCTATAAAACAATCATTTTTGCCTTGAAAACACATTTAAACTGCTGATAGGTATATCTACTATAGGATACAGGTGTGTATTGTATTAAAATGAATACATTTCAATGGGGAATCTTTCAGATCTCGCTTTGGAACAGAGGTGGTAATCCTAGCTCCATAAAGTAAAAGTCCTGCCATGTATTAGTTCTACCTGTTCACTTAACACAGGTGATTCCACTGATTATCCATCTACATGGATGAGGAGTTGTGCTCATCCAAATGGGCTGGTTCAGTGAATGGTTGGAACAAATACACGACAGGACTTTTACTTTATGGAGCTGGGATTGCTACCTCTGCGTTGGAGTGATTAAAACCTCGCTCAGTTCTTACATCATTCATACACAGATAACTCAACACACTGAAAACATCAGTGAATGTCAAATCATTTTATTGCAGCTGGCTTAGCCAATACATCAATACATCTCTAATTTTTACAGTTATTTCACACTGCATTATCAATTATTCATCTTTGCTCAGCAGTACCAAATGAGAGTCAGAATACTTTAGAATATTTTAATGTCTTCATATGAGCTTGGTCTAAATTAAGTGCATATACTGCTTCATATAAGTAGAGAAAACTTTCCCCAGTTTGATGACGTATGCGACAAAAAATAGAAAAAGAAGTAACAACTCCATTCCCTGGATCAAATTACATGTACAACTGGTGAGAAAGCCTCATAAACTGCAGTCTAAAGATGGATTATGTTGCACACATGTCCCAGATTATATTTCCTGCCAATTGAATTTAATTTCTCAGTTGAATTCCTGGGCCAATCACAGTTGCACAGACACACAATATTAAACAAACACACACAAATGAAGCCACACTGTTTACTGACCTCTCACACACCCGAACAGTCCAGGCAGCGATAATCCACAAGGAGATGCTGAAGACCAGCAGCACCGTCCCGGGGCAGATAGTCATCAGGGTTTTCATTACAAACCGCGTGTTAAAATGCACCTGCAGCACACACGCACACACAGACACACAGACATGGACAGTATTGATCAGCCATATTCCCTCCTGACAGTATCACCTTTCTTTGTACACTGTTTCCCACCCAGACTTGATGTTATACTAATTAGTCTTCTGAGTGGCTTTTGATAGCGGCAGCACTCAGAGAATCTCTACTGTAATTGGAGTCAAGATCGGGGCTTGCCCTGTGACTTGGGTCAAGCTATACAGTGTCTTTGAGCAACTGGCTTATTAGAGTGTAATTTTTATCTGTGGCTCATTTGTCAGTAAGAGGCAGACCATCAACTTCTGGCAGATGGATCATATGAGAGTAACGACTGAGCCCTTGAAGGGTTAAGCAGCTGATAAATGAGTTGTCATGTTAGAGCTACACTTCAACGGCAGCTTCACCTCCTCTCCCCATAACAGTAGCCTGCGGGTCAGAGCAGTGCCATCGCAGATACACTCTCAACCTGCCACATTACTCATACAAAATCTACTACACATCTCCTGCTGTTCTCCAAACTTTATCATTCGCATATTTCCACAACACACTATACTGTATCTCTACTTCCTGATTTTACAATAATGTTTATCGTTTAAAGTCATTACAAACCTTTCACCAATCATTTATTGCGTGCCTTGTACACATTACTCCGCAGTCATATTGCAATCTCATTCTAGCTCTTTCTTTTCATGCCCCATTTGAGCCGTATGCAATATCTTGTTCCCATTTCACGCTCTCATCTCATATTGTATTATGAGAGATCCACCATAGCTTACATCTAAGTCTGTATGCACAGTGATAACAAATGGAAAGAAAGGGGATTTGAACTGGCACAGCAAAGAATCACATGCCTACAATGACATGAGGACTTCAGATAGTGAGAGAGACAGAGGCCAAGGATGAAAGGGACAGCCTGGACACAGATTTAATTCCAAAGAGAAAGCTCTTGACCTCAATACCCTTGCAACTCCATCACCTCTTTCTCACTAAACCTTTGAAAACAGCCCTCTTCATTCTACATCCATGCTGACACAACCACTCTGCTCGCACCTTATTTAGGGCACCTATACTCCTGGAGGAGGCGTCGGTGAAGAGTTTGCTGTGCAGTAGCATGACTCTAGCGATGAGGTAGAGGCGCAGGAACATGGGCACGCTTAGCACCATGTCCAGGTCGGCCTCGGCCTGTGACGGCGCATACGAGAAGGCCAGCCGCGCCCGCCACTGGAACTTAAAGTCCCCGGGCACTGGATGCACCGCAGACACCAACAGCTCTAGAGCAATCAGCAGAACCCTCTCCATCGTCATGGCGATGCGCCAGTCGTCCGCTCCGTTGTCGATGACAAACAGCTGCAGAGACAGGAAGGACATGAAGAGAGTTAAGAGAGGGAAGGAGTTACACTTGTTTTAATGCGTCACTGTAAAAAACTTTTCATCAGGATCTTCTGTTGGCACGGTCCACTCATCAGTACAGCTGACTGATCTGATGATTAAAGGAACCAGCGGCAATTTAGAGTAAATGTCTCTTTCCTGGGATGTAAAACACCATCCAACTAATCAGCAATCTATTCAGTCTCCACACAGTGATTTGGCTCGTTTTCATATAACCTACACCTCCTGTCTTGGTAAATTGAAACCAAAGATGCTTAGTCATGTGAAGTGGTGGCTCTTTAGCAAGACACACTAATAATTATCACAATCACAATATTTGCTTCAATGAACACACTAGTCTAACAATACCTCTTTAATTGCAGCCCCTCCCCCCCATTATGTTGATGTTTTATGTTTGTAATTGCTGTGTTACTCTTAATATTGTCGTCAGAGCTGTTGTTATAAGGAAGAGCTAAAAGCAGGTTTCACTACAGTGGTTCTTCCTCCAGTACTGACAGGAACCAGGGCTGGTACTGAGGGAGGCAGGGCTGATGGAGAAAAAGGCAGTGGAAAGAGATGAATGAAATGCAGAGGAAATGGAGAGACAGGAGCGAGGAAATATCAGGGAAAGGAAGACACTGCAAAAAACTCATCTTTTTTTTAGTTATTTTAGTCAGCAAGTGCCAAAAGAATTATTTTCTTTAAATGAGAGAAAATATCCAGCTGGTGCAGCAGAAGCTATTTTGGAAACAGGCTGAAATTTTCTCTTATGAAATATGAAAAATTAAGACATGTTTGCCATGATAAGTTGCTTGCAGTGGGTAGGAAAGGTTAAAGAGAGAGAGAGGGAGAAAGAGGCAGAGAGAAGCACAGCACAAAGCAGAGTAAAAGTAATGGCTAGGGTACAGTGAGAGAAATGAGGAACTCCCCTGCTGTAAATCAGTTTACCAGTTGCAGTAAGAGCCTTGGGAAACAGCTAGTGCTAACAGTTGCTCTTTACCCCATGATTCATCTCAAGGGCTTTTAGCCCACACAAACATTTATTTAGGAAAAGAAAGCAAATATAATGATAGGTCAGACGTCATAACAAGCCGGCATGACAGCTGCTCTATGCACTAGCCAGCTGGTAATTGTCATGAAGATGCTCGGCCACTTCCTCAACCACCTATGGACACACACACTCTGTTTGTTTCGTCATTGTCTCTGTATATCTAGCTCAGTAGGATGTGTGTGTTTTCCTTGTTCTACTGTTGTAATTCGTGTCCACATGTTCGCGATATGTGGACACAGACGTATGTAGGCTACGCACACATGAGTCAGAGTGTAAGTTATCCTCTGAATTGAGGGTCAAACACTTGCTGTATTCTTAATAATTTCAGAGCGCGTGTGTGTACAGTACTTGTGTGTTTGTGTATGCCTGAGTGAGTTTCAGAGAGAGTGTGCAGTCCCAGCCTTGTCATGGTGACTGTTGCCAGGGCGACAACATCAAAGAGCAGCCAAGCTTAATTAGGATCCCCAGCGAGAGAGAGAGAGAGGGGGGGGGGGGGGGGGGCG
>JAQQZY010000019.1:26044397-26058579 GCA_030068375.1 Ostorhinchus rueppellii | reverse complement strand
AATTGAACCAGGTGTGCTGGAAGAGGGAAATATCTAAAACATGCAGGATAGTGGTACTTGAGGACCAGGATTGCCCACCCCTGATCTAAAACATGTAGGATAGTGGCTCTAGAAGACCAGGGTTGGTGAACACTGCCTTAGATGAAGCACCAAGGATAGCAGGAGACTGAGCCAGATGGAGAAGCTACCTACTGCCTCAACCACCGCTGGGCTCAGAAGAGGATTAAGTTTGAAAATGCAGAGTTGATGACTTGCTGAGTGTGCGTGAAAGACTTACTGTGGGAATCTTTTGGTAAAAGCCCTTGCAGGAGTCATGGAGAAAATCTTTCAGCACTTTGGCGACTTCATACAGAGTGAAGCGGGGTTTGCGGTCGCCTTGTTCAGGTGGGTGGTGCCCTGGTGGACCTGGGGTCCTGGCGGCTCCGAGCAGAATTTGCTTCTCCTGATATTTTTTCAGGAGCAAGTTGTGGAGGAGGCTCTTCTCCGAAACAGACCAGTAGAGCTCCTGCAGACGACCGTAAGTGAGGAACTCTCCCAGGTTCACCCCGTTGTCCACAAAGAGGTGCACAAAGTCTGGTTTGTCATTGATCAGTGCATCCATCATCACCTCTTCAAGGTCACACGCCTGCAGAGAGCATGTGTCTGTTAACAGTGACTCATGAAGCAGCGGTCCACTTCTCTCACTGTGACAAAAAAAAAGCTTTTAAAATAATCAGGTTCTGTTTCTTTTCGCTTCATCACACACTGAGCTTTTGTATTTCATCTATCATTGAATTCTTTCCACGTAGTGTTGAAACAGTAACACTATTTTTCCACAGTGCAGTTTGTCCTTGTGTATACTATCCTTGTCCTACAGTCAAACACCATCTACCTTCACTAAACCCCCAAAAATCACTTTAACTAAATTTGAAAGAGCTGGTTGTAGGTTACGTAATTTTCTGGATTTAAGCACAATGATATATGGATGCACATCTGTTATAATTATGTGAAAATATTTTTCTTAACTCAAAAGTACAAGCATTTAAATGAAAAAGTCACTGTTTTTAACACAGCTCTCCACCTTTTTTTCCACATCAAATTGCCTCACAGGAAGGCATGATCTCCATGACCTACATACAACTTGCAATATGAGGTGGTAAACAAGCAAAACAGGTTGGAAACCTCTCAGAAGTATTGTATCAGGTGCTGTTTTTTTCAGAATATTGCTGCCTAGGATATCTTCCCTTCAATCCAACTCTGCATTTTACCCTCCACATCGAATGCAGTGATCCACATAAAACTAGTTCACTTTATCAGCATTACTCTTTTAATGCCTGAGTGGATAATGCTTTTTTTTTTTTTTTTTATCAGATTTCCATAAAAGTACTTTTTGCTTAGGTCATAAAACTGTAAAGTCACAAAGCACCACAGGGTGTCCAACTTGGGAACTGCTGTCAACTGAATAATCCTTCAACAGATGAAGTTGTACCAGCACTGGTTTCAAATAAGTTTTTCCCATTTATCACTAGAACCGAAAGCTACAGACAGACAGAAACACTGTTCACTGGTTTCAGCTGAGTTTGGGGGAGGGGGTTGTTCTGTATCAGGCCTCCATGGATCCAACTCTCTCCCTCCTCTCTTTTTCTATCCTCTGCTGCAACACCAAATCACTACAAACACTACTAAGACCAATAACAAACCATGAATCACTAGTGACATTAAAGCAATCCTCAACCTGCATAAAGAAGTAGTGACAGAAAAAGACTTAATATGAAGTGCAATATGAGCTGAAGAGGAGACAGAATCGGTAAAAGAGGATTACCAGAAGAAGTAGAGGTAAATGCCACAAAACAACATCATAGAAGTGCGAAGGGAAGTTAATACGATCCTTAAGCTCCAAAAAAATAATGGCCATGTGACAGTGGGGGGTGTGAACAAGCCTAGTGACCAAGTTCTGCAACAGATTTGACATTGACACAGCTGGTTCTGCCTCACACTCTTCAGCAGCAGCTCATTCTTCATACAACAGCTCCCGTAGCTCAGATCTGTACCCCCCTCCTTTACCTTCTTCACCTATTCCACAAGTGTGAATCCCCAACACGGCATCTACAGCCCATCCCACACCTGGAGTTGTACACTTGTGCACAAGACAAAGGCTACGATCAGACTGCATGCAAATGTGGCCCAAAGCCGTTTTTTGTCCATATGTGATGTAACTACCGTGCATGCGTGCACCGCGATGGCGGTGTATAAAGATATAGCGTACAACCCTAATTTGACCCCTCCAGGTGCTGCAAAGCTGTTATTATAGTCATTCTGGCAAAAAATTGAATGGATTTCTACAACCCATTTTAATTCCTGCTTAATTTGTTATGTCTTAGAACTGGTAACGTCACAACATTTGTACATATAAGGTAAAGACTTCCGATGAACACTTCTACGAGAACAACATAATTGTTTGTCAGCAGCAACGGTTGTAGTAAAAACTTAAAATATATCCAAACTTCAAGCCAATTACCTAAAATGTTCAATTGTTGGTTTAACAGAACAGAGCAGCATAGCCAACAACTTGGATGGGGGTGGGGCCTGAAGTGGCTCATGTGCATTTAAAGGGCCAGCACTCAAAACAAGATTTCTGGTGTCGTTACTCAGAAATATTGCTGAAGATGAACCTGTGGAGTTGAATTAGTGAAGAATTCAGACCCAAGCAGAGCATTTACAGTTTATGTAGACCACAGGGAAATGTTTGAAAATACACAATTCCATTTTAAAAGGCACAATATCACTGCTTTAACAGTACAAATCTTTTTTTTTTTTTTTTTCAAATCCAACCCAGGCCATGTGGTCCCAAATCCAATACGCATCTAATATTTTCCAAAGTGACTTCTACCTGAACAGCCTGGTCGCATTTATCGGATCTTTATGTCACTGAAATGCAACAAACGCCACAATTCTGTATCGAGATGAAATGCCTCCATATTTACTTCCATTAACACTGTGCATGCCTGTGTGTAATATGAATGAGTAAATAAAATCGGATTTCACCAAAAAGTCTGAATTGTGCATTAAGACCTGCTGTCTGAAGGAAGCCTTAGCACAGCCCTGAAAAGTTAAACCAGCTGGGTAAGATTCTCACCACTCCACATCCACGCCATCCCACATATGAACACCTAATGTGGAAGACAGTGGAGGAAGTGCAGGTGTAGGATGGGGTGTAAGTCCTCCATCTCCTCCACAAGTGTGCTCGACTCCACAGCACCTACAAGCCATCCCACACCTGGACACCCTCCACTGTCTGTCACACTAGCAGACGTTCTGATAGAATCAAAGTCCTGAGTGGGAAAGCAGATGATTCAGATGCTGTCTGCTAAAGAGTTCTTAGAGACTGTTTAACCCATAAGGACCCAGTGTTACTTTTGTGACAGTTCTCAAATACATTTTTCTCTACATATAACTTTCCTTAGGGGATGTATCACCATTTATTGTATTATCCTTGTATTTTTTGTTTTTTTACAGTGAAAATCAGGTATTGTCCTATATTTAATTTTCTAATCATGCGATGTTCATTAAAGCTCATGTTAAACTTGAAGGTCATTATATCAAAAACAGAGAAAACTAACTGAAGAAGAAAAGTAACTTTTTCAGTAAATATCTCATAAACTGAATGTCAATCAAGTGTTCCCATCCACTGTCATTAATCAAACTCCATGGGTTTTTCTGGTGAATCAATGTTGTAGAGGATGACGGTGTTTCTACGTTCACTATGGATTCTCTGAACATCCAAATGGGTCATATCTGATGACCAGGGAAAGATGACAAAATTAATTTTACCCCAATTATTTACATGTATTGATACGATTAGTGGATCAGCAGGTATTAAACAGTTTACATCAGTAGACTTGTTTTGGTAGATGGTGGGTGTTTTGGTTATTATGGGTTAAACCTCTCCAAAAGATCATCAACCTATGTCTAGGGCTCTGGCTTTGTGGAAAACATTGTGTACCTGAAGAGGAGCATCCAGCTGAAGTTAAATAACTACAGATGGTTATATTTCTCAAGTGCATTCAAAATATTTCAACCCTCCATGTGCAGACATGGCCTCTTAGGTCCATCCTTTGTTTCCTGGACCCCAGACTACCTGACAAGAAGACCACTATTTGTATGGAGAACCACTAAAGGAGCTCCACAGGGAACTGTTTTGGCTCCCCTCCCATTTCACATTATGGATGTGGGATTATGTGATCAAAACATGCAATAAATACAGTAAATAGTCCCCCTCTCCTAATTTTTTAAGATGTAAGTAAAGCTACTGTTCTTGTCTGTTATGATATGTGAAATGTGTTAGAAAAGGTATAATTTCACCAGCAGGGGGCGCTTGGAGCTTTGTGCATCAGTAGCTGATAATAGTGCATGTTTATACAGTTAATCCAGTCAGTATGTGATGAGCTGTGAATGTGTCACCAAGTATGTTCCGGTCAACAACTACATTTTGTGTTTTGCAGGAAAGCTGGTTGAATGTAACACATAAATAATAAAAGTAATTCGTCTTAAGTGCCTTTAGATGGTAACAGTTGTCAAGCTAAAGCAGCGTTTTATTAGCTTGTAAGCTAATGTGGTGGACGCAAGTTAATGATGCATTAAAAACTAGCATGCTGTGTGTGTCTGATATACGCAAAAATGGACTAAAGTAATTGTTACAGATACAAGCATTATACGAGACTTTGAAGAAAACATGTAAAACGGTCTTGAATGTTAATAGCTAAGTTATTACATGTGTGAACCTATACACATGCTAATTCGGTTGCTAAGCTAATGTGATAGTTATAGTTCATGTCCTTCATATGTGGCATGGTTAAAATTTGATCAAGGAACTGTCTTATGAGAGGATAAATATCAGATCACAGTTTAGATGTTATGTCATAAATATACTAAAATGCATTGGATTAAGGTAACAGTTCTTATAGTTTACTAGAGATTAAAAATGGTCATTAAAACAGGTAAAAGACTGATTAACAGCAGTAGTTAGTAATTTATTAAGTTCATTAATCATCTGTGTCCGTGTTAAGTGTATGAAGTGAATTTTGTCTATTTGTAAATCTTGTCATGAAGGAGCTGTACTTCCCCCTGTGATAAGTGTATGTTCACAAGTATGTGTATTTACCAGTACTAGTATTATATTCCATAGTGCATGGTCATACAGAGTGAATTCAGTTAGTACTTGATGAACATGAATGTGTCGCCAAGTATGCTGCAGTTAAATGCACTTAATGTTTTGCAGCATTTGCAAACAAAATAAATACATGGCACACAGAATGACTTGGCTCTTCATTCCTGTACGTGTAACACAGACAAGTGAGTTTAGAAACAGCATTTAGTCTCAGAACTCTGAGGACTCCTCTATCATTTCATGTGTACTAACATAATACACGTTTGACCAGTTTTTCTGATGTGCCGGGGCTTTATTTTCACATTTTTTTCTGATTGGGTCTGTATCTATACTTTTGCTAGTCATCCATATTCACTCCTTACTTTGGCTCTGTAATATGTGTCTCACCTTCCATTCTACATCTCCATTAAAGATGTCACTTTTGGCAATGTCCACTCTGTTCCAGGCCACAGCCAGTTTCAGTTCATCCAGGAAGTCCTGCGCCTCCTGACTTTGGCTTTTACAGGCTGATGGACACACAAATGAGAGTCATCAAGCTAAAGCTCTAAAATGTCAAATTCCTCACATGAATACTGAGTCACAACACCTATAATCATACAGCAGCTGAAAATTGACATGTTTTTCTAACCTTTGACGAGAGCTTTGAGGATGACTGTATCCAGCTCTGAGCTTTCCTGTTCAGGGTCATGAACAGTAAGGAGGTGTCCATGATCCAGGATCTTCTTAATCTGATTGGCAGATCAAGAATCAGTTAACGCAGTCTATGTAAATTAGGTCATATTCGACTTTCTATTGCTAATGAATTATGCTCTACTTGTTGTGTATGTAGACTTGCAAAAGACTATTTCATTTGAATATTTCCCTTCTGCTGCACATCCTTAATTTAGGTCATCATGTACGATTTTTTTTATGATAAGGATAAAATTCCACATTTGCTTCACTCACAATCTTTCCTGGCGTGCCCCATTTTTCTGGCATGTTCAAATGTTGTGATGTGTATATCTCTGTATGTGCCTGCCTTCATGCTGTGTTCTCACCAGCTTGACCCAGTTACTGATGTCTGTGCTGTGGTGAGCATTTGGAAAGGTGTCCAACAGCAGCTCATGAACACTGTCCGTATCCCAGCAGCCCCTATTCATCAGCGTGACAAGGATGTCAGCCACACCTCCTGAGCCGGCCAAGATCAGCCATGGTGTCGAATTGCCAATGCCTTTATACATCCTCTGCAGAAAAGAACACAGAGCGCAGACAGGTTGTCAAACCACAATGTTACTAAATAACTTCTCAAGTGAAATTGAACACACAATTCTGATAAGCACTATTGACTACAGTCCATAATCTCTTTGATTATGACTCTTTTTGTAGTGGATTGGGAGAGATTTATAACCAAACGGATCCAATCTATGAAAAAAGAAAGAATTTTCCTGTTGGTCAAGTTTACACTACAGCTGTATGATTTAGTCAGAAGAATGTCAAATATTGTGGACGATATTAAGGACTGCAACAGCAATATAATTAACACATTGTAATCTGCATAGGTGTGGAGGGAAATCCTGTTTGTCTTAATTTGATAATAATAATAATAATAATAATAATAATAATAGGTAAAGGAAAATACACACATTACCACTAACTACTGATAAATGTTCATTTTTATAAAGTAAACGTGTTGCTTGCATCATATATCAAGGGCCATGAACCTCAGCTTGGAATATTACAAAGTGTGATACAACAGATGCTGGCAACCATGGTGTTACACAGAAACAGTACAATAGTTTTAAAAGACCATGATTTAGAATGAATTTTACTAACTAGCCATTTTTAAAGGCATCATTCTGGTCTCATTTGCTGTATTTTGACTCAGGCCAAGCATCTGTGTGTGACAAGTTGAGATTAAATGTTTCTTTTTTTGTCTGTAGTTAGGTCCCATGGGTCACACTTGAAAGATGTGGGAAAATGTTTTTTGGGGTTAGAGTTTATATAATATATGGCTAATGTTAGCTAATTCTCGTAACTCTATTTCTAAATGCATGAGTGACTCAGTTGTCTACATCCATGGTAACAGTCTGCACATTGATGTCTTTGTGGAGGCCTGGCTCAGGTTTTCTGGGAAAATACATTCAGCTTCTTTCTTGCATCTCTTCTGCTCAATAGTGTATAACATTAGCTGCCATTAGCTTAGAAATGCAATTGGCTAACTTCAGCCAGTGACCAACTCTCAGTAGAAAACAGACTGACAGAACTTTGCATGAGAACATTTGCAAACCATGCACTGTGAACATTTTTACATATTGGTTTAGCTTTCCCTCAAAGATAAAACTGGGATAATTCAGAACGTGAAAGCATGGCTCCTCAATGAAAACTGTCAAAAAACAGGCCATAAAAATGACATCAGGAATCAGGAAATGGACATCAGCAGCCCGAGAATAGTCTACTCTGTTTACCTACCATGACACATTTGATGGGCGGTCATAGCTCAGAAAGTAGAGTAGGTCGAATCCTGCTCTGTCCCAGTCATGTGCCGTTGTGTTCTTGGGCAAGACACTTCACCCACCTTGCCTCCACTGTACACACTGGTGTATGAATGCATGTGAATGTTTGATGGTGGTCAGTGGCCTTTTGGCGTGTTTTAGCCACACTTCTGTCAGCCTGCCCCAGGGCAGCTGTATTTACCACCACCAGAGTGTGAATGTGGGAGCGAATGATCAATAATGTAAAGTGCTTTGGGTGCCTTGAAAAGCGCTATAGAAATAAATCCATTATTATTATTATTATTATTATTATTATTATTATTATTATTATTATTATTATTATTATTGTTATTATTGTTATTATTGTTATTATTATAACAACAATATTAACAAACTAAGTCTACCATCCACATAGATGTAGATAGACTTATTCAGTCTAAATACGTTGCATTCATATATTTTCTGCTGCGCCAGAGCATTTCTTTACAGTCTAGATAAAGGTTGCTGACACAAGGCCAAACAGAGACTCAGTGGTCATTGCTTTATTAAATAATGAACAGCTTGCACATAGAGCTATATGTACGCAGACACACACACACACACACACACACACACACACACACACACACACACACACACACATACACACACACACACTTTTAATTTAATCAAATTGCAGCCTTTTGGAGTTATATAATCACACAGGCTGACACTGCAATTAAATGTGCAGCAATGGATTGGGTCCATGACTTTATGAGGCAGCACAACCGGAATCTTGATTCGGATGCTAAATCTCAGACCAGACAGTAACTGTTCACACCAAGATTGTGCTCATTCTTACACCAACAGACATAAAGGTCTTTCAGAAGGTCTCTCTGTGGCCACGTCTTTAAACTCTTAACCCTTTTAAGACAAGGCCAACTAGTCTTCATGTTTTCTTTGCAATGAAGGTGCCAGAAAATACATATTCTTTTGCACCTTTGTTTCAGAAAAAACAGCTTTCAATATTGGGCCATGAATTACCATCATTGTAAATAGGGTTAGGGTTAAAAGAGTGTATTTTAGTAAAAAAGAAAAAAAAGAAAAGAAAGAAAGAAAAAATGGACTTGAAGCTTGTAGTATATTTATTATTAGAAACAACTGTAAATGTCCATAATGAAACATTTTGAGATTGCAATAATAAACTCTTAATGATTTCCCAGCTGCTCAAACATGCTTTTCGATCTTGAACATTCAGTATCCATATTATCGCGACATATATTTTGGTATTTCCACGTGTTTTTTTTAGCCTGTGTGGAAGTCTCTGAAACAGTTTCTTTCTACTTGTAATAGAGTCCCACATCGCTGCTGTAAAATGTTATATAATGTCAGAAAGGTTAGCACGTCAGGTTTCTGATAACATTTGAATTGTGTGGATAGCGTAAATGGTTTCGGAGTTATTGTAATTTTAGTGCTGTAAAGTACAAAATATAGTTGAGAGATGTTGTTAAATGGTTAAGTAAGTAACTCATAGTGTAATGAACTTCAACTAACCTTCAAGATCCTAGGTTCCCCGTGGACCAGCAGACACAGAACAGGAATCTCAAAACTCCCTGCACCTGCAGGAGCCGAAAAGTTTTTGTTTTTAAATATTTTCGTGCATCTGAATGTGTCAAACTATTCCAAACTTCTACCACCTGCTGTGTGTGAATGGTGTAGAACTTTGTCTGATCTAGTGGAGAATAGGTTTTGACAGTCTGATGCAGAAGTTTGCATGAAGAGCATATTTATTAACTGTAATGTGTCATGACGTTAGCCAGAAAAAACACATTAAATATCTTACTTCATTCTCAGTTATATAAAGCATGGGTTTTCAACTGGAGGGGTGGCAGTACTCTCCCAAGGGGGCACAAGCACAGAATGGGAGGGGGAAAACATCATGAAAACTCAAGGACTCACTGTTGGCTATTAGTACAAAGGAGATGAAGCAGACCCCCCCCCCCATGTCAAAATACAAGTGGTTGGACTACTACAGTGTTTCTCAATGGGCATGGTACCCCCTCGGTGGTAGTGGGAAATGATGAGGTGAGGGGGCTTTATCTATCCACAATGTCCTCCATGTACAGTTCATCGCATTAATTCTAAAATAATAAAAAAAAATTGGGGGATAGAGGGGGCCTTTGTTAAAAAAAAAAAAAAAGCTCAAGAAACACTGATATAAAGCTTTTAACTCTGGTGCATGTTCTCTTGGAGCTCTTTTATAGGCAGAGTATATTTCAGTCATTATAATATTGAATTTCATAAAGGGATTTATAATGGACCTGAACACAGAATACAGATGTCTGCGAGGTTTATTGATGGCACTGAGGGTGAAGAGGGGAATCCTGGGTGTGTTTTATAGGCCAGGGAGTAATGGCAGAAGGGGGGGGGGGGGTGAGTGCAAGACCTGTAACTGGACTCAACGAAGCAGAGTAAGCAGATGAGTATAAAGCTGGAGGTTTGTCCAGATGGAAACGGGTCAATACTTGGAAGGCGCGGCATCAGAGGAAATAAATTAGGTACGAAGCAGGCTCCAACCAGGTCAAGATACATCAATACAAGGCAGACGTGGAACAGAACAGAAAAAAAAAAACAAAACAGGAAGGGCAAAGAATGACACTAAGTTCAGAGGGTGAAGAAGTCAAAGCAGCAAAACATTTGAACCACACAAGGAGAAGGTTGAAAGCAAAGCAGGTCAGGCAGGTGGAGAATCTGAGACCAGAGTCTGCACTTTGATGGTGCATTAACACACACATTCGGAATGCTTTGCTTTAAACTTAATGGTGCTGGCATTATCTTTTTTTTTTTTCTCAGCATAATAATTACATGTCCATTTAATTTCAAAGATAACTAGAGAAGCACTCGGAGTGCAGACCTCCGCCAAGGCAGTTTTGTACTTTCATCCACTAGATGGCACTGAACATATGGATCACCACCAAAATCTAATCATCTGTAAGATACCCCATTTCTGACAATCTGTGAAAATTTCTTGAAAATCTGTCCATAATGTTTTGAGTTATCTTACTAACAGACAAACAGACAAGCCAACGTCGATGAAAACATAACCTCCTTGGTGGAGGTAAAAATGTGAAGTCAATAGTTCCCAGAAATAGTTTGTTCCAATAAAACATTTGTAAACTTGATTTATGTCGGCTGCTTTTTGACAACAGCATTAATAATTTTTTTTATTGTCTAAACTAAACAGGGATTAGTTCAATTCAGTTAACCCATAAAGACCCAAACATCCATCACAGACCAAAAGCATCCACTGATCTAAAATGGTTAATAAATGTTGATCCATTAATTCTATCAATCCATGTAAAAAAAAAAAAAATGGTGTAAAATGTAGCTTGTCATCTTTTCATGCTCATCAGATATGACCCATTTGGACGTTCAGAGGCTCTGCAGTTAATGTGAAAATGCCGTCATCTTCTACAAGATTGACCACCAGTAAAACCCATGGAGTTGGATTAATAGTCGCTTTTCCATTGACCCTCGAATACTGCAAATATAACTTGCGCATAAAAATTTACCTAATGGAAAAATGAGAATTTTGCCAAAACTCTTGTTTTTTTTATTAAAAATTTTTTGCGCTGGCAAGAGGTGTTTTTTGCTATATTCCGCAAAACTGCAATTGAAAGACCTTTTTTTTTAAGTAGTCATGTGAATAATAATTAAAAAAAAAAAAAAAAACAGATGTGGAGGGATGTTACAACGAGAGAAGTTTTTAAAAGAAACATGGTGTGGTATGTAAGGACACACCAGGAATGTGAATATTTTTTTTAATTTAGTATGGAATAGAGGGGTAATATATAGTACTAATGATATTTATGTTTGTTGCCATGTTTACAGAATGACTTGTCATGTTATCTCGCAATAATAAATAAACAAATCCCAGCATTTGTGATTTAATGGAAAAACCGACATTACGCACTTCTGTTTTTCCAACATTTAGTAAATATTAGTAAAGTTCTGTGCATAAGCCCAATGGAAAAGCAACTAATGATAGTGGAGGAAAAATGCTTGGTTTACATTTACATACAATGATATATTTCACTGAAAAAGTCACTTATTCTGCAGTTTTCTCTGTTTTTGATATAATAACCCTCCATTTTAATCTGAGCTTTGATGAATATCTGTCATGTCTGTTTCCAGACATTAGTCTGTTTTGTTTTGTCCTGTCGCTTCCTGTTTTATTTTGTTAGTCTTCCTCCTGTGTCATGTCTGCTGTCTTTACTTCCTGTTCCTCATGTTTTCCCGCTCCTGTAATTATCCACACCTGCTCCTCGTTTCCCACCTGTGTGCAATTGTCTCCCCTCCCCTCTCCCCCCTGTAAGCCTTGTGTTCTGTGTGTCTCGTCGCCAGTTTGTAATCTACTTCAGTGTGTTACCAACCAGCGCTTGTCTCCATGTTGTCTTCCTGTGTGTGACCTGTTTCTGCCTTGACCTCTGAGCCTGTCTTTGCCAGAGCCCTACAGTACCTGACCCTCAGTCTGTTGTTTTTGGCCCTTCGAGCCTGCTTAACCCATACCTATACCTTAGCCTGTGTGGACAGAACCCCCGGATGTTGGATTGTGCTCTCCTAATGGTAATTGCCTCTGCCTGACTCCTCTGTTTTGGCTGCCACTCTCTGCCTGCCTGTGTTTTTGACCACTGCCTGTATTTTGACTTAGAGCCTGAATAATCCCCTGGTTACTGTTGCACTTATCCTGACTTCCTGGTTTACGCACCCTAACCTGTATTCAGACCACAGATTTGGATTCACCCCACTGGACAACCAAGAAAATTACACTTCTTGTATATACTTTGATTGTTTTAATAAACTGCACTTTTCTTCTAACTCTGCTCCTCCGAGTGATTTTCTGCAATTGGGTCTCCATTCTGAGTTTGGATGTTACAATATCTTCATGGTGAATAAATTAAATACTGTATAGAAAAATACCAGATTTTCACTATATATATACTCCCGCTTGAACTGCCACCTTACCATGGTGGGGGAGTTTGAGTGCCCGAATGATCCCAGGAGCTAGGCTGCCCGGGGCTTTATGCCCCTGGTAGGGTCTCCCATGGCAAACAGGTCCTGGGTGACGGGCCATACTAAGAGCAGTTCCAAAGCATCTATGGAGAGTACTATATCAAGGACCGTGATGCTGCCCGGTATGGCGCAGCTGGGGCCCCACCCTGGAGCCGGGCCTGGGGTTGGGGCTCGTAAGTGAGCGCCTGGTGGACGGGTCCCTGCCCACGGGGCCCGGCCAGGCTCAGCCCGAAGGGACACCGTGGGCCCGCCCTCCGGTGGACTCACCATCCGCTGAGGGATCCATAGGGGCTGGGTGTGCTGTGGATTGGGCAGCAGCCGAAGGCGGGGGGCTTGGCGACCTGATCCTCGGGCACAGAGTCTAGCTCTTGGGACATGGAATGTCACCTCATTGGGGGGGAAGGAGCTGGAGCTTGTGAGGGAGGTTGAGAGATACTGACTAGGTATAGTCGGGCTCACCTCCACACACAGGTTGGGCTCTGGAACCCAACTCCTTGAGAGGGGCTGGGCTCTCCACTATTCTGGTGTTGCCCGTGGTGAGAGGTAGCCGGCTAGTGTGGTCTTGCTTGTAGCACCCCAGCTCAGCCGCCATGTGTTGGAGTTCACCACGGTGAATGAGAGGGTCGCATCCCTGCGCCTCCGGGTTGGGGACAGGTGCCTCACTGCTGTATCTGTCACGATTCTGTCTGTGTTCTCTGTGAACTTTGCCCCAGTTTCCTGTGTGAGCTGCAATCAGCTCATTTCCCACACCTGGTGATCCCAGCTG
Organism: Ostorhinchus rueppellii; assembly: GCA_030068375.1. Taxonomy (NCBI): domain Eukaryota; kingdom Metazoa; phylum Chordata; class Actinopteri; order Kurtiformes; family Apogonidae; genus Ostorhinchus; species Ostorhinchus rueppellii. The sequence continues at coordinate 26,045,144 of JAQQZY010000019.1, read as the reverse complement.
GATCTCATCAGGTGTGGGCTACTTAAACCGGTCTGTCTCTGTCCCCAGTTGCGAGACTGTTCAGTTTGATCCTGACCTTTGAGCAATTCTGATCTTCCTTGAGACCTGTTGATAACGAACCTGTTATTGTTCTGACCCCTGTCTGTCTGCCTCTGAACACTGACCTTTGCCTGTCTGGACCTCTTCCTGCCTGTCTCCTAGTACCACCGCCTGCCTGGACCTGTCCCTGTGCTACTCCTGGATACCGACCCGCCCTTCATCCCCGACCACGGCTAAGCATACTCCTCGACCGGATCATATGGTTACCAAACCCAGGACCGTCCCTGACCAAGCCTCCCGTCTGACCCCCAGGACCCTTGGGGTTTGCAACCTGAGGATCCATTCCAGATTCCCCGGACCTAAGGAGTTTGACTCCGGACTTAGTACTTTATCTGTGATAGTTGCCTTGATATATGTTATTGTACTCTTGTACAATAAATCCTGTTTAACTGATCCTCCTTGTGTGGTCCTGCGTGTGGGTTCAGCCCTTGAGTGTTACAGTATCGGCCTATGGGCCGAACAGCAGTGCAGAGTACCCGGCCTTCTTGGAGTCCCTGGGAGGGATGGTAGACAGTGCCCCAACTGGAGACTCAATTGTTCTCCTGGGTGACTTCAACGCTCACGTGGGTAGCGACAGTGAGACCTGGAGGGGGTGATTGGGATGAACGGCCTCCCCGATCTGAACCCGAGTGGTGTTTTGTTATTGGA
>JAQQZY010000019.1:25887900-25900050 GCA_030068375.1 Ostorhinchus rueppellii | reverse complement strand
GATTGGATCGGTTAATTTGTACCGGACCTGGCTGAGGCTCTATGGAGCGTGCCTAGACCAACGATTCAGGCAAAAAAGGTTTTTGCCTCTAGAGGCGGGCTAGTTTACTAGGCTACACTAGAACAGCTCTCTCTCCAGTAGGGGTGTAACGGTACAGAAAAATTTCAGTTCGGTACGTTTTGGGTCCAGTGAAGAAGATCAGTAACGTGGGGGTATGGGGGTGTGTGCTCTATAATTACCTGTGGGACAGAAGACGTTTCTACATAATATTGTTCAGTCATCTGTACATTAACAGGCATCCCATGTGTTATCTATTTTTGTATTTTTGAATGTTCAGTGTTCGTTCATGGCAAACATGTGAATCTACTGAGTGTTTGTGAACGCCCCACGGTATTCCCTGAGGAGCTGTGAACGTGACCTCACAGTAGCACCGCAGCAGAGGCACAGTGAAGGAGGAGAGCAGGAGGTTCACTGGATTTTGCCAACTTGAGCTTTTTGCTGTAAAGGAACCCGTGGACTCTTTTGTGTCACAAGATGCAACATAGAGAAAACTGAAAATGAAACTTAACATGCTTCAAACATCTGACCTAGCTTCTATACCTGTGTTACACTCTCTGTTGTCATTGGGGTTTTTTTGTTTGTTTTTTTGTTTTTTGTTTTTTTGCAGTGACACCGCTGCTGAATGTATAAAGAGGAAACCTTGCACATGGGTTCTGCTTGCAGCCACCCTGCTTCCCAAGTGTTTGTGCTCTTCACATAGGCTACATGTACTGGTATATCTCTGTATTGTATCGAAGGCCCTGAACTGAAACGGTTCACTACAGTAAAAATGAGTACACCATTACACCCCTACTCTCCACTATCCTGCAAATGCACAATAGCAACATTCTGCCCTCAATAATATCCAAAAAACAAACTAACTCTATCCTGATAATGGGTGGAACTAAACCTATCTACAGTACTTAACTACACTTCCATGCAAACTAATTCTCTTTTTTCTTCTCCAATTCCAATAATGGTATTTTTCCATATAAGCTGTTTACACTGTCAGTGAAAATACAGAATCTTATAATGTTTCTTGTTACACTCTGTGATGCATATCCTATTGAAGATAATGCTTTCTTAATGTTTTGCACAGTGTGAACTCAGCCCTCTTTGTTTGTTCCATCAAACATCTGGAAAAATATCAGCTTTTCAGTATTTAGACTGAAACAATATGTAACAGAAGGTGCTTCTCCTTCTGACCATGAACATGAACTTTATATGTTGAACATGTTGACAAAATGCAAGTGTAATGTCCCAGTTTGGGATAAAGAAAATCCGTCTGCCCGTCCTTCCACCTATTCATGCATCTATGTCACATTCATAGAACTGTTGAATTCCAGATAATGGTAGATAACGCTGCTCTATAATTTCTTAGAAAATATCTGCTTCAGACATTAAATGTGCTAAATCTTATATAGTTTAATAAGATGAATCAGAAAACAAATGACAAAATGCTGGTTAGCTCATGTTTTCAATATGAAATTTCAATTTCATTCATATATGATGGTGTGTTATTACACATATATGTTGGTTTATGTACATTTATACAATGGTTTTATAAATCTTCCACTAGAAAGAACGAGAAAAGTGAATGTATTGTAATGTGGAGACACTGTTTAGACAGATCTCGTAACTCTGAGACAAACTTTCCTTTTACATAAAATCCATTCTCCCATTAATTCTCAGAATTTCACATTTTGTCCTAAGACTGTATCTTAGAAACTACAACCAACTTGGACTTTTGACTTAATTTTTCTTTATTAATGAGCCAAATTTGGTAAGGTTGAACTACTTTTATTCTGGAAGCATTTTACTTGTAGAACAGTGTTATTAGTGTGCATGCATATGTCCTAATTTTCACTATGCTAACAAACTTAGGTGTATTATATCAGCTGATGGGAAAACCTAGGACGGGTACCTGCAGCTGACCTTGGAAAATCACATCAGTGCATTCCTACTCCTACTTCCTATGGTTCCAGTCATCTGAAACTAAAATACCATTTAAACACCAAAATATAAAAGCAAAGAACAGAGAACACAGAGGCTAAGCTTCAGTTCACCCACACCAGACAAATCAGCTGAATAAACATGAAGTCAAATGTAGATCTCAACACTTACCACCCAGAAGAGTGTTGTGTGAGCCAACGCCTCGTACTGGGGAATGGTGGACAGGACACTGAGGATGAGACAGGCCAGCACGATGAGGAACCTGAAACAGCAAGAAAACCTTTTAATGGATGATTGTAGATTCATATGACTTTCACATACAAGCGAGAGTTAAAACATTGTCAACAAATGTAAAAAAAAGTTTATCAAAACAAAAAGAATATTTCTTCTGCATAAGCTCCATTAGAGTCTACACACTTTTCTGATTTATGTTTCCCTCTGCAGATTCTGTCTTTATAGAACTCATGAGGCTGCCTTTGACACAGTCTTCTGTCAATCAAATTTTATTTATACAGTGTCAGTATCTTTGACATTGACCCACAATTTGTATTATATATTTGTTTGTGTTTGTGAATCTGTATTTCTGTTCTTATTTCACCCAGTTAGGTGTTAAAGTCTAAATGTGGTAAAGTTAGTAAAAAATATTTTCCTTAAATCAAAGCTTTAAACTCATCAGTCAAATGATCCAGACACAAATTATGCAGACTCCGATATCACTACTCACTATTTATGTCAACATTTCACAGTTTGATATTGACAGAACAAAGTCATTTCTGGCATCTGATTTAAGTGAAAACAACTTTAATTAAAAAAAAAAAAAAACAGCCAAAAAATATTTTTCAAGAAAACATAGCATTACTTTATATTTTTGTCATGAAAAGTCTCTGACTGGATTTGAGTGAACATTCAAGGACATCCCTCCAGAGAAAATACTGGGAAACCTTTTGAACTTAACTATATGAATGCAAAGCACATGATAAACTTGTCAAATAATGAGTGCACAGGTTTGCACACACATCCGACACACACACACACACACACACACACACACACTATCAACAAACGGTAAAAGGCTTCTTAACATTCTCCTTATTCCTCTGCAAGGTCACAACAGTTTCAGCTGCAACAACAATAAGACGTCTGTAACTCCTCAACCTGTGCAAGATAAAGATATTTTATTTTTTGAAGATAAGATTTTAAGCTGCTTTGATTCTTTACAAAACACAAAATCCTTTTTGTGTGCAGCCTTATTCATTTTAATGAGGTTAACTCATAATTGAAACTTTGAAGACTATCAGCTATTCTTGTTGTTTGTCTAAAAAAAGCTTTTTTTTTTTGGATAAAACACCCTGTAATGCTAAATTGACTTTAATGATCAGATTTCACAGCTGGTTATGAAAGTAGGGAGAGAGCTGCTGTTTATTTGATGCAAAGCTGAGCTGTTTTCATTCATGTTGGTCTGCGTATGCATCGACTATAACTCAGCAAGGAACACATCAATACTAATTAAAGTGATGTGAAATACTAAAACATAGTTTCTGGTCTGTAAATATAAGTATATCGTTTAATTTGATAGAACATATCAATACTGATGATAACTGATGCTGAACAAGATTGGACTGGAGAGTCTGTGCAATGTTTACATCAGCTGCTGATAAGAGTTTCACTGAAATATTAGACTGAAAAAATGACTGAAACACAACAGAAGTTTTGTATTTTTTGTATGGATAGAGACAGATACAGACAGACAGACAGACAGATAGACATAGACAGACAGACAGACATGTTCAGACAAATAATTCTTCAATCCACTTAATAAAAACTACTGATTGGCTCCAGAGCACAGATGTGATCATCTTGTTGTGAACCTCCAGTGGTAATCGTCCAATCAGAGCACAGATTCATGTCACCTGTTCACTGTATGTTCATTTTACCTGCAGTCATGATCATGAATTCAACATATTCACACAGAAATAGTTCAAAATAACACCAGTACATAATAGATGAACTACAGGACACAGAAGTATGATTCCATCATAATAACTTCAATACAGACTTTATTTCACATCCTTTTTGCCAAAATTGATAAAGTTCTTCTTGTCAGTATTATTTCAAGTAGGCTGGTGTTATTGTGCCCCCCATGGACCAGCCACCACAGCTGCTGATTATGCGTATGAAACGAACTGCATTTAATCGGGACAGGTGGCTCAACCCCCCACTTCCTGTTTAACAATCCTCTTGTGTTTTCGTGTTGATGAAGTACAATGCACTGTTTCAGATTAATTTACATAAAGAAACACTTTTGAAAAAAGTGTTGACATCTGTAGTCAGAGGTGTTTAATGTGTTTTTTCACTGAAGTTGAGTTCCACAGGGGCCGCGATAAAACCACTGCTTCGGTGGTTTAATATGTTTATTGGTTTGAATCTGAAACAGTGCTTTAAAACAGGCTGGAGAAATGTTGTATTTGTCAGGGAACTCTGGTTCCAGTTCCCTGTGGGAAGGACTGTATGACAGTAAGTAGGAAAGAAGCAGCTAATATATTCTAGATACAGCGTACACTCACTGATATTGATTTTCCTAAGCAGGCCTTTGTTTGGTGGTAAAACCAGTACAAAAACTATAACTACAGCCTCGTCTAGTTCTGTGTTAATGGGATTGTCTGTCTCTGATCCACTCCTGTGTCACATCTACACCTTAACATTCACTCACAAATCACCACACATGTTGGTATGCGTCACTTCTATTACCATTGTTGGTATGTGACTGTTGTTGAATATATAGTATACAGGGTATCATTTTGATAGTTATGTTTAATATGCTGCTAATCTGGTGTTTTTTTCATTAGTATGACTCAGAATAGATGTAACTATCATTAAGGAAGCTACTTTAATTTATTTTTAAGTTGTATAAGTGAGAGAGGGGGTGGGATTTAATAAGTTTTCTTCTTCCTACTCCTTTCCAAGCAGTACTTATTGAATTTGTTTTGTTATTGCTGATGTACTTTGACAAGTGTTTTTGTTATTTTTTGATTTGATCATTTCTTTTTATTTATTTCTTTTATTTTTTCCTTGGATTTGCAAGGTGCTTTGTGTGTCTGCTTTGCCATTGGCTCTTTGTATTCATGAGGTGCTTTGGTTCTTTCCTTTTGCTCGAAATAAAACAAACAAACAAACCACACAAAAAATAAACAATGTGAAAATGTGAATAACTTTTGCATCTATTATATGTTTTTTAAATGTCCAATAAATTCTTAAATACAAAGTGATAACAGAGATAATGATTTGAGCACAAATCTACCTGTCAGACATCATCTTTGGGAAAACTTAAACAGTCACATAGAATAACACAGAGGAGGCAGGTTTATAACCTCGACTGCTGAAAAAGTATTTACTCAATGTAATAGCAATAACATTTACTGATATAAAAAGTAGTGCTGCCAAAGTGTTTAATCAGATTAATCACAGGGTTACTGCGGTTTAATTTCAATTAATCATGATTAAACATCATTGGTTTTTAATCTATATTAAGCACGTTTCATTTTACATGAGCAAACAGACTCAAGAAATAAGCGAATACTGTATATATGCACTTAACATGTTTATTAAACACCTTCAACAGTTTCAACAAAACAACTTGATACAAAACAACTGTAAACATCTGTTCTGTCTTGGGTTTTTTTTGTCCTCATATTTCCATCCACAGGGCCAATGTGCTGTTTAGTGTCTTCCATGATAATGGGCTGGTTCTGCTGCCTGTCACTACTGGATCAGCTGCCAATTTGCACATGTGCGGCACTAACCACATATGGAAAAATTGCCTGATATGTATGTCTCAGATGAGTTCATTACGTTAAAATCTTTAATCAGATTAATCGTGATGATGGATTAGTCCGTGTTACTGCGTTAATTTTGACAGCCCTAATAAAAAACTAAAATCCCTGTTGATCCACTAATCCTATTAATCCTTGTAAATAATTGGGGTAAAATACAGTTTATCATCTTTTCATGGTCATCAGATATGACCCATTTGGACATTCAGAGGCTCCGTAGTGAACATGAGTTGGATCAATAACAGTGGATGCAAAACATATTGAAACAGGCATTCACTGTTGTTAAACTCTTCCTTATTGCGGCAGCAAAAATTATCTTGCGCAATTGGAAGTGTGCTAGGGTTTTGGTGGGAAAGGACTGGGTCAATGCGGGAGTTGAGGCAGCCTCATATGAGAGCATGTTAGAAAGGTTGAATGATGGGAAACAAATTATTTGGGATGACTTTTGGGTTCACATGAGAAACGTATGATTGAGTGTCTGTGTACAGCTGTTTTACGTGTTAACGTTTTTTTTTTCGGTTTTTTTTTTGTGATCATATTGTATGCTTGAGATGTCAAGGGGGCATATGGGGAAATTGTGGGTAATGGGACATTGTATTGTTTGTTTGGTTTGGACCTTTTTTTTTGTTCTTGTTTTTGTGTGTGTTATAAAAAACAATAAAAACTTAAAAAAAAAAAAAATAACAGTGGATGCAGACAGTTGTTTTTATGTTCAGTTAATGGTATATTTTATTTTTTTTTAAATCACCTTTTATCACTTTTTTTCTGGTTCTGATATAATTGCCCTCAACTTTAATTTGAGCTTTTATGAACACCTATATGATCAGTAAAATATAGCAAAATATCTAATTTCACTTAAGAATGAAAAATACTGAGCATAATGTTTAAATAAATGGTGATAAATCACTTAAGAAAGTTTTAAAGTAGAGAAACAATCATTTGGAAACTGCCCCAAAAGTAGAACTGGTTCTTTATAGGTTAAATCACATGGCCCTTAGTTTTACACAGATGGATTTAAAGACTGGTATCAATGTTTACAGAGGTGTACAGATGCAGATGGAGCCTATCGTCAGCCTCATAGCGTAAATGCAAATGAACAAAAGTATTGGGACACATTGAATTCAGGTGTTTCTTTCATAACAGTGGTCTGGGATACAAAACAATAACGGCCAATGTCATAATATAGTTTTATATGGTAATAAATATCATATTGATTGTTAATATTGATGTTTATCTCAGATCAGCATGAACAAGACATCTTATAGCTGTAGACATGTTGTGTCCTCATGTATTTGTCCATATAGTTTATAAACATCAATACTTCTTTTTTAAATTTAATGGAAAAAGTAGATGATTAGCTGTGGTACAAAATTATTATTTACAGTCACAGCATGAAAACAACTTTAGAAGTTTAAAGGTAGAACATTTAAAGTCATAGTCATGGACAAAAATGTTAAGTTGAATCAATGTTAAGAGAAATTAAGTAAAAACCATCTGAGGCAACAAAGGAATCAAAGACAACAATTTAAACAAAACAAACCAATGTAATGCAATGATATTCATTGCAAAACAAGACTGCATTATGGCATTTGTCATTACTCTTTTCTATCCCACACCTGTTAGAAAAGAAACACCTGAATTCAACGTGTCCCAATACTTTTGTCCGTATAGTGTATGACTTAGGCAATTATGCTGTGAGACTAATAGAAATGTTAAAAAATAAATTTCATTTTTCCCCACTGTCCTATTTCCACTGTCCCCCCTTTAGGTGGGGTCAGTGGAGGTGAACCTTGGAAAAATGAATGGTAGTCAAGAGGGAAAGTAATCATTTTTAATCATTTTAATTGCACCATTCACAAATATGTTTGGCAACACCAAGTCTATGTCGGTGTGAATATAGTGACGTAAAATCGAATTTTGTGTGAAATGGCTCAGTGTAGTACATCTGTCACCATATGTGATACATGTCAGCAACACCATATGGACTGTGACCTCAGCATATTTCACTTCATTCTTACAGTCAAATGAAAAAAAGAGGATAAGGTCCCAACTCTGATGACGCTGAAGCTGCATTTTCAGACTCTGAAAAGACTGTGTAGAGACATTAGATAATGTTATTGATGTGGCTCTCCAGTGTTTAGTCTTTACATATTTCCTTAACTTGTAAAATGACCTTTTTAACTGACCATTGACTGAAATACTCCCCCCCCACAGGGCACCAGGTCTGTACAGTACATGTTGTGTTCACTCTGGACTAAACAGGCCAATTACTGTAACATTAATATCTCCAATATTGTTATGCTTTGCAATTTTAATGTATACAAGTAAACAGTTCTAATCCCCGTATACAGTAAGGAGATCACATGGCTTTGGATCAGCTGTTACCGTGCACAGACCATCTCCTTATCAACTCCAGCTACATTTCTTTACATACTCCTGTCATTTTTGCACTTGATGCTGGTGTTTCAGTAGTGAGAACTAAAAGGTTATTGATTTGAGACGATTCCATTGACTATCATCACTTGGATGAGCGTTATGTCCATGGAACCACCACAGCTCATTAACAACTGCATGGATATTTCACATTTTCACATATATTAAGTGAAATGAGTGATTTGGACCAGAAACCAATATCCAGGCCAGAATCCGGTTTCAGACACACCCCAGTACAGAGCCTGTGAAACTGAAAATGCAGAATGAAATCCTACTGTCTTTGGACTGAATAAAACCCGCCCTGTTGGTGTTGCTAGATCTCACAAGAAGCATTCAACATAGTAGATCATTCCATCTTCCTGACACGTCTATCTGAGCTGGTGGGCTTTTGGGGAACTGTGTTGCAGTGGATTAGATCTTATGTAACAGACAGGGTTTTCTCTGTTATGACTGATGATCTCACCTCCTCTCAGTCCCTGTAAAGTCTGATGTGCCACAGGGCTCCATTCTGGACCCTGTAGCCCTTACTGTAGGTCTGGTGATTTCTAGACACGACGTCTGTATGTAGACAACCAACCATTATGGGATTTTTGGGGTGATGCCAATACCCATATTGGGGACTAAAAAAAGCTGATATCCCAAATGGCAGCCGATATCCAATATTGGCTGACAACTAATATATTGGCCGATACAAGAACGAAGAACATTCATCTACACAGGACAGAATAGTCTAATGTTAGATAATGGTGGATATGTGAACTGGCAGTTGCATAAATCTTTGTTTATCTTAAAACCGCAGTAAAGTACTCTGTAATAGTCTTATATTAGACTAGTATGTGACCCATGGGGAACCACAGGTTCTAGATCTGGTAGTTTTATTCTAGGGAGAGCTGACCTTTGGGAAAAGATATGAGTCTACATTCAATAAGTAGTGACATGAAAATTGTTTGGTAAATCATTCTTTAAAATGTAAGCAACAATTATTATATACAGTAAAAATACCTAGGCACACCTGCAGAATGAAACTGTGAGGTACACAGGAAGTGCATGATGGACAGGGGTGGGGGGTGTGGAGTTCATGAGACAGGTAGGGACAGTGGTCCATGACTTTTGGAGTAGGGAGTGGAAGTGAAAGTGAAACTGACACACTTCACTATTCCTCTAACTCTCTGGGGGGAGGACAGACACACAGGAGCAGACCGGAATAATCTCTGAGCAGCAAAAAATGTTAATGCATCGGTTACATATTGACAGATGTTGATTAATCAGTGGTACGCTATCATCAGCCTGATTAATCAGCCAGATGACTAATCGCTTGGGCTCCACTTTGAAGCTATCTGCCGGTTTCATTGCACTCTACAGACTCACTCCAGTCCATCCACAGGTGTCTGGAGGATACAAAACTCTAGCTGTCACAGAACTTCCTCTGTCTGAATGAGAGCAAGACATAATACATCCTCTTTGGTGCCTCCCACCTGCCCAGTAGAGTCCCTGGTCTTGTTCCTCCACCCCCACGACCACCACCTAAGCCAGGTGGTTAAAAATCTAGGAGTACGTTTCGACACAGAGTTAAAGCTGAACAAACAGAATGACTCAGTTGTCAGGGTACGCTGTTCTCAACTCTGCCTAGTAGCAAAAGTGAACCCTCACAATTGGACTAGTGCAACGCTCTGTTTGTTGGAGTTAACCAGGCCTCGATGCACCGCCCGCAACTTGTACAGAATGCTGCTGCCTGTCTTCTCATAAACACCTGTAAACATGACCGCATCACACCTGTTCTATACTCCCTCCACTGTCTCCCAGTGCACTTCAGGATTCAGTTCACACTCCCATGTTTTGCTTTCAGTTCCATTCATGGCCTTGCACCTGTGTTTCTCTGTGAGACTCTCATTACACCAGCCCAGCAGAGCTCTGCGTTCTGTTGCAACATCCACTGGAAGTCCTATGGTCCAGGTGCAAACAGTAGGATAATCGTGCCTTTGCTGTGGCTGGTCCAAATCTATGGAACTCTCTGACCTCTGAGTTACGTACTTTCACAGGCCTGCCCACTTTTAGAGCAAAACCTAACACATATCTGTTCAGAATGGCCTTTGACACTTAATACTGTGACTTTGTTTTAATAGGAGAATGTATTGTTATTGTTATTTATTTGTGATGCTTTCATCTTTATTCTTATACTATACAGCAGTTTGGTCAGCTTCAGGTGTTAAAGCACTGTAGAAATAAAAATTCATTGATTGATTGACTGAATATCCAAGACTAATTACTGTGCACTTTAGAATCAAATGGAATGTAAAAACTGGTTTTGTCCATGTTAAGGGTTACATCTGGGGCCTGCAGCCCTCTTGAGTGCATATTTCATTGTTGTTGCAGTATTGACTCACACTGAATGTTGAGGTTACCCTTTCACCCTGGAAAATCTAATCGTCCTTGTCTCTAAACTTAGAAAAGTTACAACAAATAAAGGGTTTGTTGGCAGTAGTTGGTATGAAAGCAAGGGCAAACTGTTTGACTCCAGTTGGCTGGACATGTGCTGGAGAATGGGAGAGTTGGATTTCAAGTATATATGAGTGGAAAAAACACCAACTTTAATATATTCATTAATGGCTAAGAAATAGGTGATTCTATTAAAGCTGATTAAATAGGTTATTAAGCCCTTGCAAATCCTGCTGTTTATATATCATTTATGATTTTTAAAATTTGATTTTACTTTCAGATCTAAGATGTCATTAACTAAGTTCATTTGTAGTTTTAATAAGACTAAATTATTGTTTTGTATTATTGGTATATCCACATCTAACTATGCGTTATGCAGCTACTGGATATAAAGTCATTTTTAAAAATATAGTACCTCAATAAAGTTACATCCAATTATTAGAAATTTATTATCCATATTAGGTCATTGTATCTCAATTGCAACATTCATCTTCAATACCTGCTTTATCCTCACTGGGGTCACGGGGGTCACATGGAGCCTATCCCAGCTACTGAAGGGCGAAGGTGGGGTACACCCTGGAGAAGTTGCCAGTTCATCACAGGGCTGACATATACAGACAAACAATCACTCTCACATTCACACCTATGGGCAATTTAGATTAGTGGATTAATCTATTGGTGCATGTCTTTGGATTGTGGGATGAAGCCGGAGTACCCAGAGAAAACCCACGCAGACACGGGGAGAATATGCAAACTCCACACTGAAAGGTCCCACCAGTGACTGGTGCTGGAATCGAAGCCAGGACCTTCTTGCTGTGAGGCATGAGTGCCAACCACTGCACCACCAAGTCGCCCTACAGTTGCAACAAAATTATATAATTATAGATGCAATTAGCTGTGCATTGATGAAACTTCCAAAAATCATTGAAAGTAGACACCTTTTTTTCCTTATTCTCTATGTTTCTAAACAGGATATGAGAGAAAAGTAACAATGAATGTGCAAGGCCAAATTGTTAAACTTTGGTTGGTTGAACATGTAGTAGAAGAAAACAAAAGGAAATCATGTGAACACAGTGAGAAATAATAATAATAACAACAACAACAACAACAACAACAACAACAAAAGAAAATAACAATATAAGAACTCAAAACCCTTTTACTTGGCTGGCATTCTTTTATTGGCCTGTTTAATAGGTTAATTACACTAAATTACAGACAGACAGACAGGTTTTTCTCATGAATGTAATTATCTGTTCATACATATTCACTTTTTGAATTCTAAATCATCCTAGAAATGTTAGCTTACCTTGTCATTGCTGATCACAGGGGTCATGCTAATGCTAACTAGCTTAGGGTCAGAAATGAGCATATGTCCATGTAGACTGTCACTACCCGATGTGAGTCGCTACCCGATTTGAGTCGCGCATGCGCAATCGCGTCCGCCAGCTTCGGCCATCTT
>JAQQZY010000019.1:25876726-25887426 GCA_030068375.1 Ostorhinchus rueppellii | reverse complement strand
ACACTGGAAAGGCTGTACTGTAGTTTGTCCAAGTGGCGTTGCCGTCCAAGATGGCCGAAGATGGCGGACGCGATTGCACATGCGCGACTCAAATCGGGTAGCGACTCACATCGGGTAGTGACATAGACAATGGACTGTCTTCTGCCATCTTCCCCAATTGGCTGAACACCAACAGGAAATAGAACTTTACTGTTGCATGGAGCTGTGGTTGTTGTTTGATTCCTTAAGGTTTCACGGTCTGTTTTGTTTTTTGTTTTGTTTTTTCTTTTGGGTAATTGTGTGTGGTGTGATGCAAGCACTATTGAACATGTACCGATTGAAATATTATTGAAAATTGATTAGTAATGCCTTACACTACTGTGTTACAGCAAAAGTAATCCATTACTGTAATAGATTACTTTTGTAATACGTTACTGTTATACTCTATACTCACTGTTATTCACTGATAACAGTCTGTTCACAGCAGTTTCTATCTTCACACTCATTCTCAAACACTGTTAGCTTAAAATGTGCAATTAAGTACTGAATATATGGTTTTGATATTTGTTACTTTTGTTTTCTACTGTATTTATCTTAATGTTAAAGGATAACTCAGTTCACTATCAGGGCTTATTGTGGAGTTATTCTGTCACTACATGTCCCCATCCACAGCACCTTGCATGTGCTTTAATGATTAGCATTAGCATTTGAAGGTGCTTGGAGAATCTGGAATAAGTAATTGTAGTATTAAGAAAAGTAAACATAGATGCTTAGCCATTTGTTGTTTACAATATTTTTGAAGTATTATCAAAACATATCTTATCAAATAGGGGAAGAGTAGTAAAAAAGTAATGTAATAAGGATTGAAATGTGACTAGATTTGATCACCAAGCCCTTTCATTAGAAACACAATGGAAGAGTTCAGATTCGATCTGTCCTGACAAGTCTGCACAGTCTCGTTTGACGTGTTTGATTTAATGTCTTATATTTGACTTTACTCTAAACTTTTGTTCAGAAAAGTGTCCTCAAGAGTTACTTCCCGTCCTGTTTCTATATGAGCAGACTTGATGGAAACTATGTGTAGAGGGAGTTATAGTTTCCAGTCAGTGTTTGCACCACGAAGGCCCTTATCACCACCCGCTACAGCCTGAGTTTATTGAAGACTAGCCAGGAATCCAAATACCCCCCCTTTAAAGTCACACATACACAAACAGGCCTGTGCACGTCACCCGTCAGCACAGATAACAGGCAGAGGACGAACCTGCTCGGGGAAGATGGGCCACTGTAGAACTGCTAACAAAGCAGCTGGTGAAGCTCCTGAAAGAACAGAATGAACCGACAATCCAACGCACTAACATGACTCTGAAGTTGGTACCTGTCATGTGTTCTCTCTGAAATGACTACAATCTCGCCTTTGTAAATGGAAGCACATTTGTCTGTTAAGAAAAGCAGGGCACTTAGAATAAAAAGCCAAAAGCGCCTTATGTTATGAATGCAGTCAGTCATTTATAAAATCTTATGTTGAAATCTGACAGATGCACTTAAAAGAGGATCAAAGAGAACACAAATGCACATCCAACTTTCTAAACCAAACACTCTAGTATGGTAATGGTTGTAATTTGTCAACAGAGCTCTGCTTAAATTATTTCAGAGTATTGGAAATGCCAATAAACATACACAGCCAGGATGCTGAGCAGACGCTTCTACACATTTAATCCATCTGAGACTCGTCAGAACCTCGCTACTAACTGCACCATCATATTTTACTTCCTGTACCTTGGGGCCTATAGATAATACAGGCTCTATGTCACTGGCACCCATGGGCCTGGTGTTGCAACACACAAAATAAAACATTGGCTCAGCGACATCGGCATCACTGAACTCTAAACTAAAGCTCACAGCATCTCTGCTATCTATTATTGATGGACACATTCACTCCCAGTCTGTTGTTCAGTGCGTGTAGAGACCAAGCAGGGGACACGATAAGAGTTAGTAATGACGCTGCTGACCATGTCACTGCCTCTATTCAACAACATCCTCTGTCCCATCAATATCCATCAATATACTGAAGGAAAAACAAGCTTATTTGATCACAGTTAAAAGGTGCTTTAGTTAAATGGAGAACCATCAATCAAATACAAGGAGCACAAATAACATGGCAGACAGCTAAAAACAAAATATATTAATGTAAGTCTCAATAGGAGCCATACAACTGTAAAATGGATTGAAAATAAAGAGAAAGCTAGATAAATGAAAATTAGAAACACATTTTTCACTTGTTTGAAGGAAATGAACTGGGCTTTGTTCTGTTTGGGCTGAAATAAAAACGAGTGGAAGGAGGGCAGCAATGACATTTGGTTTCTTTTATTATATGACAGTTGTGATATTTTGTTCATGGATAAACTGGTCCCTTTATCCATGTGACCCGTTGTAGTCTTTCATCATGTTTTCATATTTATTGGTGATATCTGGGCCACTGTATCATAACGTGTGGGGTTATTTGCGATCGTTCAGATGTCTAAATTATTATGGTTTCTGGGACTTTAAGGCAAAGTACAGGAATGTGGTACATTTGTTTTAGTAGTCATGAAATATAAGCTATAGTAACACAATCAATCGACTATCATTAGCTAACAAGCTAGCTTATGATAGCTAGCAAGCTAATAGTCACTCACAAAATAAGCAAAAAGTCAATCACAAAATATTATAAGTTACTTTAAAAACATAAACAGCAGTGTGTGAACCACAGTTGATCTAGATTGTGGGATTATGACTGAATGCCTCTAAATCAGAATCCTGCCTAGACATGAACTCATGTGGCTCAGTTGGTGGCGTGAGTTGCTCAATGCCTGACGAGTCAGCTGTTCAAATCCTGCCTCCAACTGTCCACAAATCAAAGTGTCCTTGGGCAAGACTCTGAATGAGCGAGGCACCTGAACTGCTTACCTTGCATGTCAGCGTGTACATGAATGGGTGAATGTGAGGCTTTTAAAAGTGTGGAAAGCACTGTATAAGTACCGACCATTTAGACTTTTTTTAGTTACTCCCTGTGACTTGACCCAAAAATACAGATAATAATGGATCAAATAATTGTTTTAGATCTGATGCCTTTCTTTCATTGAACATTTGTAAAACTGTGAAGCCTGTACACAGATTGTACTCATCTAAAATGTATCATATGTCATAGAAAAAGCCCTTAAACAGTATGTGATACCCACTGCCTCAACTTCCCCTTTGATGGTCACTAAAAATACCACCAGAGCCAGTGTTTTGTATATCTGTTGTAGGATTTTTTTTAATTAAGGGGACATTCATTCTGACCACAGTCAAAAACATCAGATGATGGTAATGCTATAAATGTCACCTAAGATGATAGAATAGAAGTCGATTCTGAGCTACTGTAGAAACAACCTGGTGAAAGAGGATCATTCACTAAAGAGCTTTTTGTTTTATTTATACACCAGTGAAAATACATCTATGAATACTC
The DNA here is from genome assembly GCA_030068375.1 of Ostorhinchus rueppellii. Taxonomy (NCBI): domain Eukaryota; kingdom Metazoa; phylum Chordata; class Actinopteri; order Kurtiformes; family Apogonidae; genus Ostorhinchus; species Ostorhinchus rueppellii. The sequence goes on along the minus strand of JAQQZY010000019.1, from coordinate 25,883,960 downwards.
TATTGCTGCTATTCTATCATCTAAGTCTTCCCACTCAACCTTTAGCTGAGGTCTCTGAATATGGACAAAACTGAGGTTTGAAGTGAAATGTATGGAGTAAAAGAGATCCAAAATACAAAATGATTATACTGACCTTCTCAGTATTCTACAAAGAATCATACTTTGAGTATTCTAAAGTACAAACTGTTTTTACTGAAACATGACCAAAGAACTGAACTGTGAAAGAAAGGAAAAGATGAATGAAATGTTCAACAGGTTGGGCCAAACTAGACAGAAAAATGTAAAAATTAGAAAAAGTCAAGTGACGGTCTCAGAACCAAACATAGAGTGGAATCTAACTGTGATTGAAATGAAATGTTATATGAACCAGCCAATAAGAACAAAGTGTGACAACAGTTTAAGGTGACATATTGTTATCAGGATCCATGGGCAATGAAGGCAATGACAGAACTATTTGACTAACTTTCATCCAAGCTTAGCTTCAGAGACACATTGTACACAGACAGCAGCAAGTAATGCAGCAAAAGCTAATATATGACAACAACCTTTGACCTTTAGAGGGCATATTTGAAGTTACACAAATGCGATGCAGGAGCTCAGTGTGCTCCTATCATTGGGCAGATGTCTTCCTATCAGTGCCTCAGTCTACATAGGAGCTCTGGGTTCATTAAGCCCAAGAGCAGACTAAGAAGGGATCTTTGGAGGGGCCTCTTTAGGTAGATGCATAATAAATATAGTGTTTCAATGGACAAGCTGCATACAGTGCACATCAGCAAACAGAGTAATGTCACATATACACTTAAATACACTTACATCCACACACCTCCAAAAATATTGGAATAGTCAGGCCAAATCCTTTATTTCTGCTGGAGACTGAAATTATTTGATGTATATCAGACAAGTGACATTTCAGCTTTTATTACCAGGTATTTACATCTGGATCTGATACACATCTTAAGGATAACACGATTGGTCCTGTATTCAGATTGATACAAGGCAAAGAGAGACGATTGTCTTTTGCAGTAAAATAAGAGTTAAAGGCATCTGTTTTGCATGTCCATCCCACGAGAGTCTATAATAGTGATTTGTTCAAAAATGCTGTTGCAGTTCCCTAATAAAGAATGTCACTTATGGTCACTCCATTTCAGAAAATAAAGCCATTAATTGTCATCCTAGTTTGAACTAATGCATAATTATTATTAAAGGACTGGTTCAATAGTCATTATCAGGAAGAGTAGCCTGCTGTTTTCTTTTTATCATTTCATAGCGAAGGTTAAATATGACAATTCATTTTATAATCACTCGTTAACAACTAATAAATACAACAGTTTGTATTTGTATTGTAATGCGGACGCTAAATCGGTCCACTGTGGTAAGGAGGGAGCTAAGCCGTAAGGCAAAGCTCTCGATTTACTGGTCGATCTACATTACGACTCTGACCTAGGGTCATGAGCTCTGGGTGATGACCGAAAGAATGAGGTCACGAGAACAAGCAGCTGAAATGAATTTTGCAGGGCTCAAGCCTTAGAGATGGGGGGAGTAGAACCGCTGCTCCTCCATGTCAAGAGGAGCCAGTTGAGGTGGTTCGGGCGTCTGGTGAGGATGCTTCCTGGACGCCTCCCTGGGGAGGTGTTTTGGGCATGTCCATCCGGGAGGAGACCTCGGGGCTGACCTAGGACACACTGGAGGGATTATATCTCTTGGCTGGCCTTATATCTCGGGGTTCCCCCAGAAGAGCTGATGGAAGTGGCTGGGGAGAGGGCTGTCTGCGCCTTGTTGCTGAAGCTGCTGCCCCTGCGACCCATTCCCAGATAAGCGGAAGATGACAAGTGTGAGTACAAGTTTGTATTTGGGAAAGTAACATTTCTATTTATATTCAGGCTATTGTAAAGTAAAGAAACAGCATTAACATTGACCCAACCAACTTAGCCTCATTTCCTGAGCCCATGACTGAGACCAAACTTTTTTTTTTCAATATTTATATTAGAACTACAAAAGGCATAATTGATGTACTGAACATCTACAGTATTATCAAATTATATTTTAATAAGCAATATAAGTTAATATTCAGTAATGGCAGTTTATCTGTTGATTTAAAAATAGAAAACCTCTGTGACCAAGTGCCAGGTCTTTGGCTGCTCTCCTTTCAACCCTGTTTCACTGGTGCTAAGTGCTAAGTACAGTTAAATATATTAAATATGTAGCTGGCTCCTCCTAACCCTCACTGAAAGCATCTGTGGTGACACTAAACATTAGCTAATGTTTGGCAAGGCAAATGTATTTGTAAAACACAGTTCATACACCGGGCAATTCACAGCGCTTTACAAAAATGGAAAAGAGACAAGTTAAAAACACACAATTACAATTTAAAAAAATAAATAAAACATAAAGTAAAAGAGAAGAGTGCAATAATCTATCGGTATAGTTTATAGGTGAAAGTGTAAATTTGATTCACAGTTAGCAAGCTAGCAAATGGGGACAAAACAATACAAAAGTTTACCAAAAAAAAATTCATCATCATCTTCTATTTTGTCCATATTATTATTTTAATGGTTGATATCATGCCAGAATCGGTCCACCTATGACTGATCATTAGCACCAACAGACAATATATTTCTGTATGTAATGGCAAAACCACACACGCACTGACAAATGCATACATGTGCAAATAGGCACACACTCACAAGGGTAGTTGTGATAAGGCCTCAGGTCATTGTGACGTCACAGTTCTGGGTCAATGATAAGGTCGTGCTTGTTTTTAACTGCTTTGCTCTCACATGTGCAAAACAACGCTCAGGACTGACCTTAAACCCTGGGCAGGAAGAACTCTACATAATATGCTCTCATTACTAAACATCTGCCTCTATCGCAGAATTAATTCAGACCTTATCTGAGAGTCATTGAAACCAAGGTACAAAAAGTCAAGCTATTAATGTAGTATTTTGTGTCTAGTAGTTAACATACACACTGAATTGTAGAGTCATAATAATGGTCTTATTGAGCAGCACTTTAACAATTCCACTCAATGCCAGTGTTCAATGCCAGCACAGGAAGTCATGTGACCTTCATGTACAGAAGCTACTATTCAGCCCTCTTTGTGGAGGTCAGAGTAATGACTGCACAAACAACTACGTACCACGGCTGGAGATGGAGTAAAGCATCTGAAAGTGTTAATGCTGAATGAATGCCATTGTCTGCTCTGAAACATCTTTACTCCAGTTTAGTTTCACTAAATGTCAGCTCCTCACTAGCACTATTGACTCATTTCCTTAATGAGTCATTCTGGTCTCACACTCTTTGTTTGAAACCTCTTAGAGATGTACCAGTGATGTTTTTTTTGGTTTTTTACATATATATAATTTATGAGTCTATAGGGCTAATGGATGGTTTTGTGCATTGCAAATTTCATATTTGATCAATGGTTGAAGCTTTATTTGATGTAGTTTACTCTAAATGGGCTGTTTTCTTTTAGCTGTTGCTTTTAAAGAAATTCCTCTGTTTTTTTTTTTTTTTTGTGCTGTGCATTTTAGAAATTTTGTTCTGTAACAGCATCTGGGATGTTTTTATTGTATGACAATTAATCTGATTCTGATTATGTGTAGTTGTAGCTGCATTAACACTGTGAAAGGTTTCAGAAAGTTTCATGTAATTACACCCCATCCTTTCAACATAACTTACTGTAGGTGCACTGGCTAATGTGACCATTAATTGAGAATTAAATATATGGCCCTTCAGATAGCCTGCAAATTAGCCAAATAGAACACAATAAAATCCACCTCTATAAATCTGAGCACGGACCCCCTACCATGACAACTTAATCATAAACATATTAAATATGTCAAGTACAACTGGCTCAACTTTACCAGCATGGTAAGCACAATAAATGATAAAAAGTCTGAGAACCCAACCTTTTCAAAACGCTGCAAAGCAATAAAAGCTTCATTTATGACAAATTCATCCCCGCAACTTGTGTAGTATCATTTTTTTCTCCAGTTCTCCAGTGTAAAATGCAACATGGGGGAGGGTTCTTGTCCAATTTTTAAGTTTGTATTCAAGTTGTAGCATTTATCATAATTCCCATAGAACATGAAGGCAGCATTAGTCAAGGGCACTGCCAGGAGAATTAACCAGCATATGAGAGGTGTGTCAGATAAGTTCCAGGACTGGTGTCACAAAAGATATATTTCAATTTCAAACTGCAAACTACAAGTTTGTAGTAATCCCCCTGGCATCTCAATTATTTTCCCAGCCTTCTTGCCCACGACTCCATGCACTCCTGGAAGGATTCTTCTGGGATCCTCCACAGCTCCATTATCACGGCTATCTTGATATAGTCCACATCTTCAAAACCGGCCCCCTTAACAACCCCCTTCAGCTTGGGGAAGAGGAAAACGTCATATCCAAACATCACACTCCCTACTCACCTGAACTAAGTCGGGTGAGTAGGGAGGTTGCTCCAGCACAGCAATGTTCTTCTGGCCCATGAACTGTCAGACACTCTGCATTGTGAGCAGGTACATTGTCATGGTGATGCAGCCACAAGTTATCCTGCCACAACTCTTGCTTCTTCTCTAAAACAGCTATGGAGTTGGCGTGAAGCAGCGCACATTTCCACGGTCAGTTCAGTCTTTGTACATCTGGACGTGAACCTGGAAAAGGACGTACGCACGGTTTTTGGGCATACATACCCTTTGTACATGAGGCCCCTGGTCTTTTTTTGGTCTATTTTTGTCAATAATTGTGTCCAAAAATGCCCTATGTGTAAATAATTTACAACCTTTTTCCAGCAGAAGTAGAACTTTCAAAATCTGTCCAGTATTTACCATTCTTGTGTCATTAAATGCCTAAAACAGTGTGTTAGAAGAAGAAAAGGACAAAAACGGAATCAAATTTTCTTTAACTTTGTTTTTATAAATTCTTGAAAAGTGCAGATTGAACATTTGTGAGATTGCAAAAAAATCTAATTCAAACTATTTTACGACAACTCAGACAGTTTGACATTTGTGGAGCTTTCTGAGTCCATGTTCCAGGCTGTTCTATTTGTCAATATCCAGGCGTTTGTTTTTTTTTTATTTTAGCAGTGGTAGTTTATGAAACTATTCCTGTCCAGCTTTCAGGGGCTGTTTGAAGGATTAAAATTGCAAGTAGTGAGAAGTTACGATAATTTGAAATACACAAGCTCCAGGATACCAGTGATCCCCGTGGTTTTAAAAGGGATATCAAGATGGCCGTGACGACGGCGCTGTGGAGAATCCCAGAAGAATCCTTCCAGGAGTGCATGGAGGTGTGGGTGAGAAGGCTGGGAAAGTGATTTAGATTCCAGGGGGATTACTACAAACTTAGTTAGTAGTTTGTAGTTTGAATTTGTAATATATCTTTTGTGACACCAGTTCTGGAACTTTTCTGACACACCTCGTATACATTTTTAATAGCTGGGAAAACTAGAGGAGCCAGAGGAAATGTGCACAGCAGAGGAGAAAACAGGAAACTCAACACACAAAGATCCAACTCGGACCAGGACCTGAATATGTCAGTCACCTGAAGGTGAAAGTAGGGCTTATTAACCCATAAAGACCCAAACATCCACCAGCAACCAAAATCGCTTACTTATATAAAATATTAAATACCTGTTGATCCACTAATCCTATCAATCCATGTAAATAATAATTGGTATAAAATGCAATTTGTCATCATTTCATGGTCATATGACATTTGGACATTCAGAGGCTCCATAGTGAACGTGGAAACACTGTCATCTTCTACAACATTGATTCACCAGTAAAAGCCATAGAGTTGGATCATTGACAGTGAATGAAGGCATTTTATGTTTAGTTAATGATATATTTTGCAAGAAAAAGAAAAGAAAAGAAAAGAAAAGAAAAGAATGTTTTCTTGGTTTTTGACATAATGACCCTTGACTTTAGTCTGAGTTTTAATGGACGTTTACATAATCATTACATTAAATATAGGAAAATGCCTCACTTTCACTTTAAAATGCAAAATACAGAGCATAACATTAAAGTAAATGTTGATAAATCACTTTATATATGAAGGTTAAAAGTACAAAAAAAAATCATTTGGAAACTGCCACAAAAGCAGCACTGGATCTTTATGGGTTAAAACAGGAATACCTAAAAGCAGTAAAACAAATGCACACATTGTACAAAAACTTGAACCCTGGTTTGAACTTTCAGGTGTGAAAATGCCCTAAGTCTGTTGCAGTAATGTAGTGGTATTCATTTAGTTTGAAGTCACCCCTTGCTCTTTCTGAAAAACATGTTGGTAACATTCAAAATCCAATTGAAACAGAGGTGCACCAACCACAAAAACTGGGTCACACTCATTACATTTATGTCTTTTGTACATCCTATGGGTAAATCAAACCTACATATAGATGGCAAGAAAATGACTCCTACAACCAATGTTATGACTTTTTTTTCACTTATTACATTCATTTATACAGGTTTTAAATAGCTCTGTGGTTGCTATGCACAGTTCCTGGATTTAAAGGTTGACATTTAGTCTCTAAAACATAAACCAGGATCTTCTTATTTGGTCAAAGGGCTGAACGCTGAAGGGAAAATTAGAAAAAAACTACTAGATGACGTTTGAATTCTTGGCTGTGAGATGGTTGAGTTTTAGTTTAATAATCTAGCTTTGGGCTGAGTATGACAGCTTTTTCCTGAACTATTACAAATATTCATACTGAAAGAAATGAACCTTGTTCTGATGTAGCCAGTGGGAGGAAAAACACAGAGTCTTTCAGCGAAGGATCTAATTTCTTGTTGTAGTTGTCCATCAGATGAAGGATAACAGGCAATATCAAAAAGGTTTGGACTTGTACTTTTCTAATAATGTACATTTTACTACATTACACACAGCAGCACATAGACATATCTACACAGTGTATTGTGTCAGCTCATCCCACACAGCAGCCCTGGTTCTGGTCCTGGTTCTGGTCCTGGTCCTGGTCCTTCCACTGTGTCAACTCATGCTCCATTTGAGTTTGTGGCAATCTAACCTGCTTTGAGAGTCTCCCCCCCCTCCCCTCCCCATCACTACCACCACCCACCCCCGACACTGCAGGGTCACAGGGTGGCAGTGGCAGACAGGGACTCTACCACCTCCACACACAACACACACATAAACACACACACTGCCAAGTTTATCTGCCTGCTATCAGTGGCAGCGAATGGGGGCGACAGCATGGGGGGGGGGGGGGGGGGCTGGAAGA
>JAQQZY010000019.1:25789916-25800399 GCA_030068375.1 Ostorhinchus rueppellii | reverse complement strand
TATGGAGAATGCTGCGATGATACACAAAAAATATAAATGCATTTTATTGCCACGTGACAATTAAACGGAGCCTCGAGATCATTTTTTGTACTCGAATTATTCAAGTTACCCGAGTAATCGTTGCAGCCCTAGTTTGATTATATTAAAGATTTAAGTGTGACTAATATGCAAAAATGGAAGAAATCAGGAAGGGGGTGAATACTTTTCCACAACACTCTTGTACAGTAATACTCTGCCACTGCACAATCTCTTTCACCATTAAATGTACTGCTCTAAGGATGTGCAGAGCCATATTTTTCTCTGAAAGGGTGTGGACGTGGTTATTTTTATGTCTGGCCTTATTGCAAATATATTTGCACAAGGTTCTCTTTCAGAACACCAAATTTGGGGAGGAAAGTACTTAAGTGATTTGTGCAATGTGATTTGATAGGGTTTGCGGTTGTCGATTTACTGCCAATTGGACCACTATTTAATGCTGAAAAAAAGCATGTCTTAGCCCATTTTGCTCTTGGCATGACTGTAATCGTTGTGCACCGAGTAGAAGATTAGGTGGTGGAAGGGAGAGACTTTTCTCCTCATGTTAGTTTATTTAGCCAGAAGAAAGCATTATCAGATGATATTGATTGGCAAATGGTTCACTTTTTTACCTGAGTTGTCCCTGTTTGTGTGATCATTAACGGAAAGAACACATAGACACATAAGTTGATGAAATGATCTAGTTTGTTCAGCAGAGGTTTAATAAACTCAGGGTTTGATAATAATCTCTGACGTCTCACTTGAATCTTGTAAAGCTTCATACCATCCACACCAAACAACTGAAAAATATAAAACTCTCAACTTAGTAACACAGATTTTTTTTTCCCCCCCAACAGTTTTTCCTGTATTTGATATTGGTTTAAAAAGTAAAATCCTGCCAACCATGTAGAATTAATGTAATCTATTGTTCAGGTATGCCCATAAACACTCCTATGGTAGCTCACACATACACTTTTATTTCTTTTTTTTATGTTCTCTGTAGACTGCACATTTGACCCTATGGTCTTGACTTATGATAATAAGGCCTCAGATCTTGTGATTTTAAAGTATTTTAAGCTGGTGAAATTTTGAATGGAAACCATGAAAACCTTCTGCTCTCCTTTGTCTGTGTTCTGCTGTTTCTGGAGGAAAACTGCATGATTTCAACAGACTGGATGTGTTTGTCAGATTATGTGACCTCTGGTAACAGTGCATGTGGTTTTATAGAATACCTGCAGACTCATCAGCCCTTGAATGTGTGCTAGGGATAGAGAGATTCACCAATTTGGATCGATGATCTGAGACAGATTTTTACGATGCGACTGGACTCTGTTGCTTCAGTGTGCATCGCCTGCAACTGCCAGCTACATCTTTCTTAGCATGTCAACATCAGTAAAACCCATGGTTAAATTGATTATTACACAGTTTATCTCCTCTGCACCCGTGTTTTCAAGACAGCTTGAACACACCATCACTATCTTTTGGCGTTTTGTTATTAAGACATACGGGAGCCTCAGTTAGTAAACAGCAAACATGGATAGAAGGGAGACAACAGGTGAAGAGGAGATATTCAGCGTACCTTTTTTTAAAATTTACAAGTCAAAAAGAAACTGCCTAAATAAATCTATTGTATAAGTAGAGGATGAGATTAAAAACAAATGTAATGGAAAAAAAATAACAGGGGTGAACAGTATCACATCGTATTGGCAGGGGGCTTCACTGAATTGTTAATGTATCATATTGCTGGCAGTGTATCCAGATGCGTATGTAACACTGGACTACAAATAAAAGGCTTCCAGAATAAAAGTAGTCCAACTTTACCAAATTTGAGTCATAAATAAATAAAAATGAAGTCAAAAGTCCTAGTTGGTTGTAGTTTCTAAGATACAGGCTTAGGCAAAAATGTGAAATTCTGACAACTAATGAGAGAATGGGTTTTATTTAAAAGGAAACTACTGCTGCTCTGTGTTGAGTGCAGTGGTCATCCATCAAATAATCTGTCTTTGTTTTATAAATGTGTCCATTGTTAGTAGATCCCCTGTTCAACTGGACACTCCTAACTTTTTTTCCCCTATGACTATAAATTCATCTTGTAAATAGTACCTAAGAAATATGGCCCTAGTGAAAAGAACTAAGTCTAATCAGTGATATAAAAATGATGATTCTCTGGAACTGGTGAGTATCCTTCTGTACTTTGCATCCACCAAGTCATGTTGTGTATTGTCTCTCTAGTGTCTAGTCTTACATATGAGCCAGACATGCCAAATCGATGTGACATATTTGGTCTTGACATGAAGACTTTGGAGGAAGGAATAAATAAATAAGAACATGTTCAAAGTTTCTGAGGCTGAGGTTGGCTGTTATCTGGTGTGAGTGGATACAATGTTTCTGAGTGCCTGCCCCTTTTTCTGTAAACTAAATGTATAGTCGTGCCTCTTAGGTTCCCCTGTAGTTTACATACTGTTGAATAAAACTTAACAATTAGGGACAAGTCAAATAAGTATTATATATTTGTCAGTGTTGCATTGAATACCTTTACCACTCTGGGGGTTTTGCATATTACAGTATATTGGTTGATTAAACATAGCTATAACATGTATCATACACCCTGACTTGAATATTAGCACCTTCCCAAAATAACTGTCCATTTTTGTCAGTTTTCACGAAACACAAAAAAGTTGCTTTTGTCAAAAATGACTTCAACAATTACTTGAAGAATGTGAAGAGATATTTCCTAAATTCTTAAGTCTCTCAACTTCTCAACATAAGTTGCAACAGTGGATGGAGCGCTTATCTCCACCCGGTCCCCACCTCCGTATAATTCAATCAAACAGCCTTGAAATATTGAAAGTGAAACGAAGGCTCCACCTTTTTTATGGATTTGTCCTTTGGCTCATGTGCTTCCCCTCAAAGAAGTTCCATGCAAATGAGAGCAGTAGTTTTTGCATAATCCTCTGATAGATAAACCAAACAAACAAACAAGCAAACAGATGAGGGTGATTGCATCAACTATTTATCTGACAGTTGCCACAGGCACAAAGGGAATGTGTGAAAGATAATAAATTAAACTAACTATTGAACTCACCTTCTTGGTAATAAAAAAGATGATAAAAAGTAATAAAAGTATTTGACATCAAACCCAAAAGTAAGGTTTACCTCACAGTAGAAATCTGGGTTATTTTTTGGGGTTGGAAGGGGTTGGAGGTTTGATCCCACCTTCCAGTGACACGTAGATGAGACTCATTACAAAGCACCCGGAGGGCCAGTAGGATAAAGAAGCATTTTATTTGAGAAATGTAGTGGAAGCCAGAGGACACACACTCATGTGAATAAGTCCATAGATGAGTGTATGGAGTCAGAATGATTTATAGCCGCAGTTGACACGTGTGCACTGATACAGTTGAACTCAATACTGTAGCCACAGGGCCTCAGCCAAAACCTTACAGCTATGTTTAAGAGTTTATTGTATTTAGATTGCTCTGTTGTTTGTCTTTTCTTGTTCAATTGCAGTTACGTACACGTGTGACTGCAATCAAGTAAATAAAAACCTAAATAAAAACTGAAGTTGTGTCAAATGAATGTTAGATCAGTGAGAGGTAATGCCTTCTACACCAAAAAACACTGGTGTACAAGTAAATTACTTCCAGGAAAAAAAGTAATTAAACTTTACCAATTTTGAGTCATTAATAAAGAAAAAATAAGTCAAAAGTGCTTGTTGGTTGAGTTTCTAAGATGCAGTCTTGGGCCAAAATGTGAAATTCTGAGAATTAATGAGGGAATGGGTCGCACTCAAAACAAATGTTTGTCTCAGAGCTTCCAGATCTACCCCAGAACACTGTCTGCATATTATAGTATATTCACTTCAGTAGGGCTGCAACTTATGATTTTAATAATTGATTTATCTCTAGATTATTTTAATAAGTAACTGATTGTTCAAATAATCACGAAAAACAAAATTCTCAAAGATCAGTATTTAACCCAAAGCGGCATAGGCTTCAGGTATAGTTAGCAAACACTAGTCCGCTACCTAAAGTTATTATGGCATCCAGACACAGGAACAAACTAAAAGAAAAAAGGCAAAAGCGGAAAGTAACATGGAACGTCAATACAAAGATTGAAGATTCTGCATAAAATGTCTCGGAAGCCAAACAATTCTGAAAATTAAAACCACTGTAAAGATCTAATACGCTAGATTGTGTGTTCTTATGTTTCTATGAAATTTATGTTGTGTGTTTTTAATGAGAGCAGATAATTTGACTTCAGCACATTGGGTTTCTAAGCCATAACTCTGTGAACACTCTTGTGCTCATCAGTAGGATTTATCATCACATGATTTCAAAGATGTCATGTAACAAAGATGCTTTTACAGATGCAGGGTCCATATGTTACCCTAAAAATGGATGATTACCACAACTAGTGCTGTCATAAAATTAGTTTCTCTCCAGAGTTATCCTCATTTTTTTTATTAAAATCTTGTGCTGCCGATGATCAGAGCCTCAACTGTAAAGTGTTCTTCCCTACATCACAGATTCATAATGGGATTCAGCTCCAGTCTCTTTTGTGGCCAACCCACTCCAGTCAATCTCCGGTCTCATTAAAATGTGCACTATAAAATGTAACGTGTTCTTTCAACTTAATAATATGGGTGAAAGTGCTGCCTTACATTTTTATGTTAAATAAAAAAACACAACTCGTTCTTCTAAAATAGATCAAGTTATCTCAATGAATTATCCCATTTTGTGTGGACCTCTGTCTTTGAGTTTGAACTTAAAAATGTAATTCAGCTGAATATAAAATTTCATTGTGTATAAGTTCCCAACCAGAAAAGGCACCTGTCAATACTCTGTGATGCATTTTGATCTAATGTTACCAAAACGTGATGATGCAGGGCTTTATTTCACCTCCTCTCCTGAACTGTCACTGAAGTTAAGTGGACAGGATTCACTAAGTTATTTAGATGAGGATTTTCAAGTTAATTTTTTTTTTTGTAGATGAGACATTTTTATTTTGTATTTTTCTGTTATCACAATAAGCCAAGTAATCAGTTATTCTAAAAGAATATGTTAGTGCATCGAATCGTACACTATGTATGGTACTTTGTCTACAGTTGGGCTGCTTGATTATGGAAAAATCCATATCACGATTATTTTGGTCAATATTGAAATCAATTAGTCAAACGATTAATTTTGAGTTTCACAATGCATTTATTCAGCATTTCTCTCTCTCTCTCAAAAAACACTTTGTTATTGATTCTTTATGAAAAACATTCAAATCGACAATACATCATGGCTACAAATGTGTACTTTACAGCTGTTTTGCGAAGGAATGGAATGTATTGTGCATGCGCATCTCAGAAAGTTTGTAAAGAAAAACGGAAAATAAAGTGTTTCAACTCAATTATATAAGTTTTGAGACTGTTTGACAACAAAATTGAAATTGTAATCAAAATTTGATTACAGCCCTAGTGTACAGGCACTAAATAGATAAGGATAATTTGGGTTTAGGTTCTCGTAGTTGTACTTCAAATATATTACATGAGAATGTCCCTTGATTAAGTGTTTGGAGAAAATTATGCAGAAGACCTTATGTGCTTTATAGACTGTGATTTTACCCAAAAATTGAAACCGTTCAAACTTTGCCTATGAAAATTATGTCCATTAAATCCATGAAGGTAATATCAATGTGGTTACTATTGCAGTCTTCAATATGTTTATTTTATGTTTTTTTTTTTTTTTTACTTGTGGCCAAATCAATCCTTGTCGTTTAAAATAGTTTATTCTGTTATGTGTTGACGTATAAAGCCGATACAAAACTGTCTGTGGCTCAGTGACATACATGAATGTAAAATGGACTGCGCTTCTATAGCACATTTTTCACGGTGCCCTCAAAGCACAATACAAAGCCTCACATTCACCTGTTCACACACACCAGTAGTTGACTGCTGCCAGACCCTTCTGTGCCTTGCTCAAGGACACTTCAACATGTGGACTGCAGAAACTAGATTTGAACCACCAACCCTTTGGTCACTGGATAACCTGCTTTACCAGCTGAGCCACAGTCGCCCTAAAGTAGTGAATGGAAATCATACTTTAGGGAAAAGACAACTGTCTGGATCCTCTCATTAAAAATGTCCATATAAATCCATTGTCTGTGCAGTGATGTGGTTACCTTCAGCTGTTTTGTGTTCTTCCACCACAAAGTCTGCGGTGACAGCATCATATGATTGGGCCTACATCTGAAAGTTTCAACACACTTGAAGATCTGTCTTCGCTCTGCTCCTCTGAGTTGACTGCAGCTCTGAGTCCATTAGATGTGAAGATGATAAACCTTGTGAGATGAAAACCCTGACAGGGACAGGACCCAAGTAACCAAAGAAACCCACCCACCCATCCACCCCTCCCCCGCCCCTCCGGCGTGACAGCCAGGTAGTGACATAATGGGCCTTGAAATACAGTACAGTCTGCTTTATTTCCAGGAGCCTCAGCTAATGCTGTCAAGTTCTTGTATTTTTACCAGAAAATTCCTGAAAACACTGTTACTTCAATAACACTGTGGCTTTTTCTCAAGCACTGAATGCTGCTAGAGATTGTAGAATAAATTGAACCTTGGAGTTGACATCTTGAGCAAATTAAAAAGACAGAGTGTTGTCAAAGGGGACATCAGTATTTTAACCTTGGAGTGTTCATGCATTGGAGCATTGAGGTTGTGTTTTACCCTCATGCTAAACACTAGTGCATGTATGTTGGTTCATATGGGTGTGCATTCCCTCCATGATGAAGGCCAGACAACAGCAGAGCAGATAAAGCATAATTTACTGTACATATAATAATCCTTAAAGACCCAGTTCTACTTCTGTATCAATTCACAAATCATTTTTCTCTCTATTTAACCTTTTTTAAGCAATTTATCACCATTTATTATAATATTATCCTTTTTATTTTGTTGTTTTTCAGTGAAAATAAAATGTTTTCCTGTATTTAATTTACTGAACATGTAGATGTTCATTACAGCTCAGATTAACGTTGAAGGTTTTTATATCAGAAACAGGGAAAACTGAAGAAACAATACTTTTTAAACAAAGATATCCCTAGCTGAACATAAACCCAGTGTCTCCATCCACCGTCATTGATCCAACTCTATTGGTTTTACTGGGGAATCAATGTTGTAGAAGATGACCTTGTTTCCACGTTCATTACAGAGCCTCTGAACGTCCAGAGTGTTCATATCTGAAGACCATGAAAAGATGAACTGTATTTTACACAAATTATTTACATGTATTAATAGATTTAGTAGATCAACAGGTATTAAACATTTTACATCAGTGGATGATGTTGGACACTGGTAGCTGTTTGGGTCATTATGACTGAATGATGATACACATGGTCTGTTTGACCCTTAGACACTGAATTTCCAAGTGTAAATACCAGGCATCTCTGGTATTTATGACATAAATAACCTCATACATCTCTTATACATTATTTAGGGTGAACTGACCCATTTAGCTCTAACTTTAAGTGAAAGTTGCAAATAAGGGTAGACAATTCTTGTGACTCCTATTAGGTCATGTATATTATATTATTCAGACTTTCACTGGTAAAAGGAAGGGATAAATAAGATCTGCACTTCAGACTATTTTTTGACCATTTACAGTTTTCACACTTGAGAAATTGGGTCATTGGCTCAGGCCTAGTTTTGTCTCTCAACAGGTTTGTTACTTTCCTATTTTTACTATTCATTATTTTCTATGAAGTTCTAAGTCTATGAAGAGAAACATCCTAGTGCTTATACAGACTACTACTCCACATGTGTTTTTTAGCATATCTACACTATGAGAAGGAAAAAAAAAAAACACTAAACCACAATTGCAGGTGATTTGAACAGATGAAATCAGATAAGACACATCTGAATAAAAGGCATCTGTACCTTTTTAAAAGTTTGTGAACCAGTGTTTTATCTGCCTTTACCCAATAGGCTGGAAGTAGATGAGGAGGATGACAGATGTGCAAAATACAGGATGAGTGCCTTCTTTACTGCTCTGTTTAACACATCTATTCTCATTTTTTAAAGTGTTTGGACTTTATACTGTTACACCAGTGTGTTAAAGAGTTCTTCAAGTTTAAAATGAAACCATGAAAAGGCAGATGTTAGAAAGTTAAAACAAGACATACAATTCTAATATTTATCCATGGTAATGTTAATTTTTCACACTGCTGTTTTGATTATTCCTTATATATTGTGTAACTAAAGCAAATAATTTGAGGTCTCTTAGTCTTTAGGCTTTAATTTCACAGTATAATCAATAATGCACGAACAGAAAACCCCACGGAAAACTATTTTCTAGCGGTCATTATCATATATAAATATTTATATCATACATATAGGTGTTTTTAGTGATACTATGTAGGGAATTATTTATTAGTAAAGCAATAATGTTAATCAAATGAATGCATCTGAAACAAACTAAACATTCAGAAATACATTATAGGGTGCTGCACTGTTTATGATTCTACTGCATGTCTACAGTTAATCAAATTAATTCTGAAGATAGTGAAAGCCTTCTGGAAATGCAGCTCATACAACAAATGCAATGTTAATGGTGATGTATTGATTGGACATGCCCCTGATCAGGCTCTGTCCTCTGTGTCTTTAAGTCTCCTGTGTATGTTGGCATGCTGTGCAGTCGACTGTAACACCTTACGTTGCAGCTCTGTGCTCCCTGACAGATTATGATCCGCTGTTATATTGAGATGAAAAGAGCAATGCTTAGATTTGGAGTTGTTGACGTGCTGGAGGGCTCACACAGTGGCTGTTCAGCGTTTTCCCTGCAGTGATTCCTCTTTTATCTCTGCAGAAACGGGACAAATTCATTAGGGCTTCTGCCGGTACAGTGGTTTATTTTTGAGGAATAAAAGGGCTGTGATCAGACGGAGTGATATGTAGGTTATGGAGGTGGATTTAACTCGCATGATGATGTCACGTGAGGAAAAGTCATGGGGTCAAAAACAAGTATTCTTTAAACTTCGTTATCTGTAATGTGGACTCGTAATCAATGCCACACTTTTATTTTCAGAAGGGATTTTGTTCATCAAAATGTGAATTTCAAGTGTGGAAATACAAGCAGGGTTTGTAACATCACAACATATTTTAGAGCAAATTGTGATTTTATATGAATTATGTCAAAAACAAGTGGAAACCTGAAACCTCTGTGAACAAAGATGGAATGTGGAAACAGTAGAATCTTGTTTGCATCTTTACCCTAGAAATGAACCATATTTGCATATTATACAGAGATACAATTTGTTCCAAATATGGTTGAGAAACTGTGAGTTTAATATGTAAACATTAGGGCTGTTAAAATTAATGTGTTAACGCAAATTAATCCATTAACATGATTAATCGGATTAAAAATAGAAACGCAATTCCTCCATCTGCAGCATCGAATGACTTGTGCAAAATGGGCAGTTGCTGAATGACATTCTTGTGGTTCAAACACGTTCTATACATGAAATCACCTGGTATTACAAACAATGTCCTCATTAAAATTGAGTAGATTAATTGAAACTAATTCACAAAAACCCTGTGATTAATCTGAATTAAAAATTTTAAATCTTTTGACAGCACTATATAATTTTAACTTTATTATTTAAACCATATCAAGTGTTTATTAATCACTGAAGAGTATTTTAGTGCCATGGCCGAAGGAAGTCTTCAGCGGAGTGTGACTGTCCTTAAATGCTCTGGAAATAGAGCAAAAGCCACAGTGTCACAAAGTGTCAGATCAACAGCAGAACAGGTAGAAGCCAAGGTGGCACCAATCAGACAAGTGAAATGCAGTTCAAACTACAAAAGTTATTTAATGGTTAGAAAATTAAGAGTGGATTCAGGGTTAAGACACCTACAACTTCAGATGAAAGATGCAAATCAAGTCTGACATTGTTGGAGTGTATTATTAACACCTTTAGTGTTGGAATTTAATAAGTACTTACTCTTAGGCTTTAATTTAACTTCTATCAGTGTTCTTTTCTTGTCCCAGCAGACACCACAACTGTAACTGTGGTTCAGAAGTTACATTAGGGAGACCATAAACGTAGTTTTACACAGTGGTTGATGAGATTGTACAGCAAGTTCAACATCTCATCTCTGACGCTTTGTGCCCAAGTAACTCCACCCCCTCTGTCCAAATATGGCGGTTCCTGGCTCCAGCTGGATAGCAGCCAACATGGCGTCTACCTGCGTCAATGGCAGCTCAGAAACCAACAGGTGACATAATTATTCCTCTGGCAAGTTATTATACGCAGTGTTTGACATAAGTTAAAATAAGTTCTCTTTAGATTTTAACTCTGTTACAAGATCAACTAGAAAAGCACTTAGAGAGCGCAGACCTCCGCCACGGTAGTGTTTGATCTTCACCAAAATGTAATCGATTGGTCCTTGTATCATTCCTTTGCCGGCGTTTATCTGTTTGTAG
>JAQQZY010000019.1:25777729-25788600 GCA_030068375.1 Ostorhinchus rueppellii | reverse complement strand
GAAAATTTCATCGAAATCCGTCCATAACTTTTTGAGTTATTTTGTACACAGACAGACAAACAGACAGACAGACAAACAGATAAACGCCGGCAAAATCATAACCTCCTTGGCGGAGGTAACTATCCTTTCATACAAAAGGTGCATAACCTGAAATGTTTTAAGAGAAATAAGTGTAATTTGACCAATATTCTGCCTGTTTTGTGTATTTGCAGATCCACTGTGATCTGTAAGTTGTAATGCACATGTATAAAAATCAAACTGAGGTGTGATGTTAAAATTGCAAATATTTTTCTTAAGAAATGTCAAGTTTTTCATGTCATTCACATTTTTTTGAAGGAATCCTTATAGCTGTAAACACTCTAAACATGTAATTTAACTTTTTTTCAGTGTTATTATTTTCATATTGGGCTCAATGTGGCCCCTGTACTAACAACAGTTTGACAACCTTGTACTAAATGGAATTCATTTTACCACGATTAGAGTGTTACGGACACAATTATAGAGAAATACATCAACGTATATCAGTTTTATAGACAATGCAGGGGAAAAACAGCCAAATTTTAGGCAGAGTTTTGGGTGTGCAAAGAACCAGAAGTCAGCTGCTACTTGTGTACTTCAGACAATCTTTCGCAGTATTTTAGCAAAAATCAGATGGATTTTGCCAAAATTAGGAACTTTCAATGGGAGACACAACTATATAGATATTTAGCATGGCTTTGGCCAAGCCATACATGTTTTTTAGCTGTGTTTCTTGAAAATTGACCGTAAAAGTCGTGGCTGCACGGCTCACTGCCTAAAACTATGAAGAACAAAGAACCCCATATTGTAGAGTAAACTTTCTTGCTTGTGCTTTGAAAGGATGTTTTTTCACTGGTAAAACTAACAAATCAACAGCAAACCCAATTGGTTGGTTATGATAGGACACACCAATCCAGTCAGATTACCTACAAAAAAGAGTGAAGACAGTATGATTTGAGTGTGATTTTTGCTGTCAGTCTGCACAAAGCCCTAAAGATTTAGGAGCATAACAGTAGGAAACCTTATTTTCCAGGAAATGTGTTTTTAATTTTGCTTAGATTGTTGCTTTCAGTAAATTTAACTGATATTCTTCACACTAACCCATAAAAGAATGCAAAAGGGGAACATGTAGACCAAGTGTGATTTCTTGATTTTATCATAAAGTCCTACCAGCCTGTACATTTTGACAGCTTGCTGGATCCATCAGTTTAACACATTTAAAAATGGAGATTTGTCACGTCAGTCAGCATTTAACACTCTGTAATCACCCAGATTTTGCCCTCACATTTCCATCTCTGCGGTATCTTTGCTCTGCTGTACGTTGCTGCTGTAGCTCAGCCTCTTCAAGGTTCAGTGGGTTGTGTATTCAGAGATGCCCTTGTGCGATTCATGCTCTGTGGTTCTCTGCTGATATTTGTTTACCTGTGGTCTGCACATGGCTGGCCTGAAATACTCCGGGTGTTCTTTTAGATGTCTGTCATCGTCCAGTTGTTTTTGCTAACTGAGCTACTAGTTGACAGCGTGTTTTTCCCCCAATGTCTTTGTGAAAATAAAATGTGACAGGGAATCTCAGTGGGGTGAAAGGTTATTAGGTGCTGAAAGCAATATCACACATGTGACAACAACAAGACATCCACAGAAATGTGTATGTGTTTGACATGTCAGTTAAATAGCAGAAACTCCTGGACATGTGTGGTTATTTTAGGTAGGTAGGTGGTAGAGAAAGAAAGAAAGAAAGAAAGAAAGAAAGAAAGAATTCGATCCATCCATTTGGGAAACTGCTGTTTTATGCTGAAAATCTGATCTTCCTGGGAATTAAATTCACTTCCATGTCAACATTTTTGCAAAGAAAAAAACATCTCATGAAATTGCATGTGTCACTGTATCACTGTGAAAAGGAGAGGTTTGGTTGTGCATGGCCAGAGATCTCCAAGACAACACAGCTGTGAAGATGGTGAAGGTTTAAGTGCTCAAGATAATGGGACACTTTGCCCTTAAAGGTTAACCTGACATGTATGTGACATTTTAAGGGGACTTAAAATACCACAGCACAGTCACATCATGAACCATGTACCCAGAAGTAAGACGGGGGATAACAGTAAAGCATGTAACACAACATATGTACTTAAATTGCCCCAAGGGGATGAATAAAGATATATTAAATTGAATTGTACTGTCATTTCAGAAATATCTGGAGAATTTACTCAGATATAAAAAAACAAAACAAACTAATTAAATTGTTTAAACACTGTACAAAACTGTTCATTATGGTTTTTAAGGCTGTAATTACTGAAACCATGTCTTTACATCCCTTTACAATCTCCTCCGTACATGATAATTACGGTTGTGTTTGTCGACCATATTAAACTAATCATTTCCTTTCCTAAATTGTTTAAAGCAATAGCAGGATTTCAGTGTAATATAATATTTCAATATGTACTATGCCATAGGTTTGAAAATAACCCAAGATGAAGCTCCTAATGGCTGCTAGGTTCATCTTTGCTTCATAATTTGATCATGCTTACTGTATCTCTCAATTAGCAGCAGTTATGGTGGGAAATGTGACCTTCACCTTTTGAGTATCACTGGCTTATTAGATAAATCTAATATCCAAGTGAAGGCTAGTGTTGCATTTCAAACCTGTTGCCAGTAAAACTGTTCCTTAGATATCATTTTTTAAAATGTGGTTTGGACTGACAGAGTGATTGACAGATATTTTGGGGATTGACAATGGATGCACAAAAAAAGATCTCAAGTTGAAATACTAGGCTACTCTTTTCTTAGTTTAAGCATAATAACAATAGTTTAGGTTAGGTTGAAATTTTTGTCAACATATTTCACCACCTGTACAGGTTTTGCTGTTGTGTTCACTGACTTCACACAACCTTATGCTGTTTCAGTAACTGTTATTCCATAACTAGTAAAAATAGTTGGAACTTTCAGGTCCCAGTAGAGACTAATCAGAACTAATACTGTATCCTTATGTCTCCCCATATTGTGTGTGCACTCACAATATGTCTCCAGACAGATAAAAAGTCAGTCGGTCAGATGTCATGTGATGCTCCATCTCCTTACAAGGCGCATTTCTCATTTTAAAAACATCTGATTTCTGATCACCTGAGACATTGAGATGAGCATCCTAGAGGTAAAAATGCAACTCACATGTAGTGAATTGTTAGAACAGTTTATTAAGCTTGGTTTGACCCAGGTTTGTACTGAAGAAACAACACTGCAGGTATTTAGAAAGGATTGAAACAGGAAGAATTTTTGCTCCACACAGAGCTGGGTATGTGCAGGCAGACGTGCACGTGGACAGCTGGACGCCACTGACAGTGTAGAGAAAGCCTTGGCAAAAACACAAGCTTCTCTGTGGGGTTTGGGATGGGGGTGGGGAGGGTCAAGACGATGGCCCAGCATCATTGATGGAATGCAGAACAATCCACCATAATCCACACCAATGGACTGGAGTGCACCACATGCAAAGAGGGATGCATTAACTTGTCTCTTTTCACGTTAAAAGCCTAAAATTCTTTATTTAACAAACAATAGTCAAGTTTTACAGTGTCCTCATCATGTTAAATCACACAGTTCTTTATTTGAATCATGACAGTCAGATGTTCTTCCTGTTTCTCTCTGTCATGATGCTGTGCTGACGTTCATCTTCCCAGTGCACTTCAATAACCATATTGGGCTTTTTACTTTCTACTATCACTTTAAGTGTGCTCACTGACCTCGGTCACACATGTCACGCCACATACGTGTTCTTTACAGATTCATCACAATATGCACAGACACGCCACTGCTCCTTATTTCCGATGCCTCCTCTTGACCAAAGCTCTCCTCTGATGCTTTTAGTCACAGATTCACTCAGAATGAAGATTTTAGTGCAAATGCAATACAGGGTCTACAAGTAAAGCCAGCAGTGGAATATTTTAAATGTACGTACATGCACACAATGTAAGTATATGTGCACGTAATATATGTATTATATGTAAACATAACTTAGAACTGTGTTGAAAATTAATAGTTTTCCAAATAGAGTGGATTACTTCTGATAAAACATTTTTTAGCTCAAGATTTTTAAATTTATCAGTAAATGCAAGTAAACCAGGGACATTTAAAATACTGAAAATGTTCATGGCCATAAAATGTAAAAACAAACAATGTACATTCCAGCCCTGAGTGTGTCATTCATTATAACACAAAGTATAGTTTGTCCTTCATTCTTTAGTGTTTAAAAAATGCTGTGAATCTAGCCACATCATTCTGCAGATCAGTTCAACCATATTCTCTTCACCAGCATTCTGAATGCAGACGCAAAGGTGAAAGTTATTTCTCCATGGTTTCTATACAGGCTTCACCGGTGCCTTCATATTCCCATATTTTAGAAATGATATGGAAATGTCAGAAAAGGTAGGAATGATGGCCAAAAGTATGAGCGCATGAGCTGGGATTTTGAGTCTAGCTGTAATGTGAACTTCAGTGATAGAGAAGATATTCTGATGGCTTAGGAACACCCTGACACATTGAGCTCCAGGGAAAGCTTTGCTGAAATGGGAAGGCAGCCTATTTCACAATAAAGCATTGGGGACATTATATCTTTGCTAAACAATAGTCAAGTTTCAGAAGCATGTGAATGTTTGCGCATGAAGAGAAATGTTTAGAGAGGATATTCTTTCATCCGGTACCCTAGATATGCACTATACACACCGGGTCTATTTCCATGAAAATAGCAATGAATTATGAACCTGGGTTGTTATTCAGAAAAACTCCGTCAGTCATCATTAATTTCTATACTGCGGAGTCCTGTTGGAGTTGTAATAGTTCGACTGCTGAATAAATCCCTCGCACATATTGTCTGCAAGTAAGAATTTAGAAGCATGAGTGCAGATTTATCATGTTGACTCTTTGCTCTCAGCGGTATTTCTTGCTGGCAGTTACAGCTTTCTAAAGCAGCCAGGCACCACCTAGAAATCTGGAGGTGAGGGATAGACCATTAATTCAATGAATTTGGTTAATTACCCTACTGCCTCATGCCAAAGCCTAAATAAAATACCCAGGGGCTCATAGTCAGATGTTGCAAATAACTTTCAAATGCTGCCTTGCCCTATTTAAACACTCTTTCAATTTATTTATTTTTTTAATCGTTATTTTTGATTTTCTTTTTTCTTCACCACAATGAGTGGGCTTTTGCAGAGGTTGTTTCATTTAGTGTTCAGGGCAGGCTGACAGATGTTTTCACTCAAAAAAGCTGGTGATTCAAGGTGATTTTATTTTCAATACCATCTGTTTTTGAACTGTGGGGGTTCAGACAATCACTGTGTCTGACTCTGCAAACACACAACGGTCTGTTTCGCCACAGATTCATTGCACTGTAGATTTAGTGCCTTGTACAACCTCTTCCTTTGGGCATGTGTTGGTGGAAAACAGCACTTAACCGTGACCTTGAAACCACTCACAAGGGTGTTTTAATGGATAGATTTAGATAGAACGTAGCCTGGCATGCTGTTACTAATCTGAAACCCTGAATGAGAAGGATGACATATACATAAAACCACTTCCTAGAGTGAGAGTAAATTCTGACCTGTTTTTTGTTACACAAGAGGCATCCATTACTGCTGAAGCTGACGTAAAACCACCATGATGCATCATTTCTCTAATGAAAGAAAGAAAGTAAGACTAAAGATGAAATGAAAACCAATGTATGAAGAATTCACCTCTGCCAGTGGATCTTTGTGAATATTTGGATATTTACCATACAACTGAAGGGTTATTTTTTGTAGATGTATACCATAGTGAGGAGAAACATCTGATAATTAGAAGAAAATATCCTGTAACTAAAGCACTCGGAGAGAAAACCTTCACCATTAGCTCCGACAATACAACAACATACCATTGCAAACATGGTTATATATCTTCATGCAAATTCACTAATGATTGTACTTTGCGTTCCTGAAGATGTCCAAAGTCCAAGCATACCACAGTTACAGGTCAAGGCCAGGGAAAATTCACAAAAATTCTGCTATTCTATTTTTTTTTTTTTTTACTTGGGACATAATATTGAACCCATAAAGACCCAAACATCCACCGTTGACTAAAATCAGCTACTGATGTAAATATTTAGTAACCTGCTGATCCACTAAACCTATCAATACATGTAAATAATTGGTGTAAAATACAATACAGTTTGTCATCTTTTTATTTTCAGCAGATATGACCCATTTGGACGTTCAGAGGCTCTGTAGTTTAATGTTTAGCTGTCACCAAGGTAACAAGCTAATCTTCTTGGGGTCCACACAGAAGGACAACACAAAACACAGAACATATACCAATGCATGATATGATATGTAGTGAATGTGGAAACACCGTCATCTTCTGCAATATTAATCAGTTATTGATATCTTGACTGAAAAAAAGTCTTTTTTTTTCTTCAGTTTTTTTTATATAATTACCGCCAACTTTAATTTGAGCTGTAATGAACATCTGCATGATTAGTAAATTAAACATACAGTAGGAAGATACATGATTTTCACAGAATAAATGCAAAATATACAGTAGGAGATGATACTACAAGAAGTGGCGCCAGGCACAACAAACCCCACCCCTCGCACATATTGCATCTTATTTTGGCATTAACCCAGCTGATGGCATCATGTCTACATCATGTCAGAATATCAAGTGCCTCTATATATGTGCCAAATTTGAAATACATGGAAACAAAATTGATGTTTTTATAGACATTTACATTTCGCCCATTATAAGTGAATGGGAGAAGAAAAAAGAATGAACAAATTCATAAAAAAAAAATAAAATAGAAGTTTGACCTACTTTTCCCAAAATGGAACTACGTCTTTTCTGGGTCATTGTCAATCTATAAACTCAAATTGGTATGAATTCAACCAATAGTTTTACTGCTAGAGTGTTAACAAAGCGACTCAAAAACAATACCCTTGGCCTACCCTTTGGGGTGTAGAATAATGGTGAAAAATAAATAAAGGTTAAGTATTGGGGTAATTTAGTTTGGGAACTGCCACAAAAGTAGCCCTGAGTATTTATGGGCTAAAACATAATCTTAGTCATAACTCATCAGATTTGAACTAACTTGTTTGTACGGGGCAAAGGTCTAATGTCTCAAACTCATTCATTCATTCATTTTCTATACCCGCTTTATCCTCACTAGGGTCACGGGGGTCGAATGGAACCCATCCCAGCCACCTAAGGGCGAAGGCGGGGTACACCCTGGATAAGTCTCCAGCTCATCACAGGGCTGACATATAGAGACAAATAATGGGTAATTTAGATTAACCGATTAACCTATCAGTGCATGTCTTTGGATTGTGGGAGTACCCGGCGAGTACCCAAGGAGAACATGCAAACTCCACACAGAAAGGTCCCAAGGTCCCACCCGGGAATCAAACCCAAGACCTTCTTGCTGTGAGGCACGAGTGCTAACCACTGCACCACCTGGTCTAATGTCTCAAACTGTTTCTGTTAAACTCAAAGGCCACAGTCTCTGTCTCATGGTTCTATACACAGACTTCTGTCAAGTTTTTAAATATAATTTTCAAAGGTATCTTTGGACCACTGTCTTCCTCAATGCAAAATAAGGTCTTGGGTAAATTATCATAAATCTGCATAACCAGGATCAATAGGTGCATGTGCTCAGAGTTTTGGTTCAGGCTGCATTCAGGAGACTGAGCCTAAAAATGTTGAAAATCATTATCTGCATGAAGCCGGTGGGATTGTGAGAGATGGTGTGGCTGTTATAGGGATTTTAGCTGCTTTGGTTGACATCTGCGCTCACAGAGCGCTTTCTAGTTGTTTTTCTCCACAATTTTCTGTATGGATATAATGTTTGGTAAACACATTCATGTTCCCTGAGGATGAATTATAATCCCTTTGGTGTTTTCTCATACTCTCCATGAATCATGGCTCAGGTGAATCGCAGACATAGAATGCAGCTTCTCTGAGTACATTTACCATCAAACATTTTTTACTACATTTAATGCTTCTCAGTTTTCACCATAAAGGTATGTATCAGATTACTATTACCATCAGACTACACAAACACTGTAAAACTGTATTACTATCAGTGAAACAGCTGTGTGATTTTTCTATTCAGTCAAAATTCTCAGCACATAGCATTTTTTTTTTTTGACTCACTGGTATTGATCCACATCCCTATCAAACCCCTGCAGCGCTATTATAGTCGTAAGACAAAAATTGCACACTACCACAATAGGTTTTGTTTTTCTGTTTTGTTTTCGACTGCAGTTGAGCACCAGGTTCTTGAAGTTGCTTCAGAAACCACCTTTGTCTTCTTTGTATTTCCTCTGTAGTACTATTCTAAATGCTGCTTTGGAGTACTGGAATCAATGGCAAAAGCACTGCAGCTATTGGCAAGACAAAAAAAGAGGTCCATTTCACCCACAATGCATTGTTGTCATTTATTGTGTCTTTCAAACAAGACTCACCAATACCTTTAGAGATTTGCAAGTGAAAACTAACAAACACACTCACAGAATCTGCATTTATAGCAAAATTGACATATTAGTGTTTACTGCTTTGATGGAAACCATCATTTAGTACATAACCACACTGACACAGGGTGGTGTTTTATGCTCGGAATAGCAAATGGACACCAGACACAACAATTGATAATTTTATCTTGTGATTTAGACAATAGTGGACTAATGTTTGCACATCATGGACACATCAAAACATCAAACATGTTGGGCTGTCAGTATCAACTGAAATATAGAAGTATCTGTGTAATGTACATATAGAGTGGTACCTTGACTTATGAGTGCACTGAGTTATTTTATTTTCCGAGTGACAGGCTGTCACTCGGTCAATTTTTGCTTTGAGTTGCGAGCCAAAATCTGAGTTACAAGTGAGCATCACATGCGGCTATTTCATCCCTCTGCTGCCGATCCCTATGGCTTTGGAAAATTAATAAGTATTTCATTTAAATTAATTTATTTGAGTTTTTTTTTTAATTGTATATTTGAAGATTATAGTGATATTAGGTATCGCAGCTATTATCTCCTGCTCTGGTAGCTGTCCAGAGGGGAGGTGCTGAAACGCTTTGCCATGTGTCAATGAGAGGGGAAAAGGGGTTGTCCAGAACACGTCAAATATGCCTACATATGTGTGTAGATTGGCAGGAAATAAGTTAGATACCAGTTAAACATATACTCAGAAGCAATGAAAACTTAACACTTTCATTTTTATACAGTTTGTTTTGAAACAATGTTTGACATTTTTATTATTGGTTATTGATCAACATGATGGACATGAATACTACTCACACTACAAACTTATCTCTTGAGCATCTGCTCACTGAACCATGACCTACTTATTATTTTACACATCTTTTGTAAACTTGAGTAGTTATGAGAATCCTGTTGTTGGTTACACATGAGTGGTTTCTCTATATAAGAGAACATGGAAATCCAGACAAACCCTCACTCTACCTGTTGATCTACCATGACTGTCAGCCAACAATCGTCACGTAGCCCTAGGCTTGTTGGAGGGGGGTCTCTATTCGAGCTGTTGCTTGTAGAATAGGTTGCTCTGCACCAACAATCATGAATTTCAGACAAAGACATGCAGAAACTGGCTCTGTGGCTGATAGGCCGCGCCCTGGGCGCGAGAAAGTAACGACTCCTGCTGATGGCCGGAGAATTGTGCTGCTGCATTTGCGTGATAGGTTCAGGACTGTGACCTAAACTGCTGCAAAAACACCAGGGAGGAATCAACCTGGCATCAGCAGTAGAACTGTCCACCGCCGTCGCTGCTGTGATGTCATTGTCAGTGGGGAAAATGTATTTGATTTATGAGCAAATTAAGTTATGAGCCTAGTCACAGAACAAATTAAACTGATAAGTCAAGGTACTACTGTATATTTCTGGGTATATGTAATCAGAAATCCACCTCATCTATTCCAACTGTTAGCAATAAACTCTGTAGACAAAAGCCCTCCCCTAAAGTCACTCAGATCATTTATATTTGAGTCTTTCCATGAAACTGTTTTTGGTATCTGGCACTGTGCCAGCTTTTTAAGACCCAATAATAAAACAGAAATGTAGACATATTTCCTCCCAGGATGTACCTAGTGATGACCTCAGATAAATGGAAAAAAAATATACTCTTACTCTGAGCCATCCCACAATTAATGAATTTTTAATAAAATATTGGGGCCAAAAATAGGACCAAAATTGGGACAGGAAAAACTACCTATAGCATTATGTATAAAGACACTGCCTTAACTGTGACGATCCTAGTGGTTTTTCTAACACAGACATATGGGTTTTTCATGAATCGACACTCTCATTCCAGGTTTCATGCATAACCCAACGAGTCCACTCATGTTACATGCAGAACCTGCCCACTTAAACACAAATAAATTGTGACTGATTTTGTAATGGTCATTTTTGTGAAATACTCTGCCTTGCATATTTACTTAGATTCCCAAAATGTACGTGTGAGAGAATAAAAAGAAAAGAATACTAGTGCATAATTTTTGTGTCCTTTTTACTGTGTTTTGTGCAGATTTTTTGTGTGCATCAAATAAAAATGTATTTTACCTGAGAAATTTCTCTTTTATCTCAGTAAATGCTTATTTTCAAAATAGAGCAAAAGTGCTTCCAAACTTCCTTCATAATATTACTCTACATCTGGTTTGAATTTTTAGCCCCTCTGCCCTGCTTTTAGGGACCAGTTTCTTAGAAGCACCCATTTACATATTATTTTTTAACTGCTTGCATCTCTTTCCTTATTAAAGGTGCCATGGCATAAAATTTACACTTTTCGGGATTTCTGATCCTTAAAATGAGTTTCTATGACCTCTC
>JAQQZY010000019.1:25733430-25765166 GCA_030068375.1 Ostorhinchus rueppellii | reverse complement strand
TTTATATTTTCCATGTTGGGATCATTCACTGTATGTGTCAGACTTACTCTTTTATGGGGCTCAACTACACCAGTCAACATTTTGTTTGAAGTAAACCATTTTCTGAATAGAAAAGTAATTACATAGATACTTAAAGGTCAATAAATTCTTGGAAGCTTCAGTTTTGTTTTGTTTTTTTTCTTCATGCGTCCATTAATGTGATGGTTCATTAATGAGTGAGTCTTCAAAGGGATAAATGTAATGGCTGCAGTAGACCTGTGGTGAAATAATTAGTCTTGCACTCAACCACAAGATGTATCTTGTCATATAAGATTATTATAATATATATATATATATATATATATATATATATATCTCATGTAGCCATTAATTTAAACGACATTTCTTGCATGTTTTGGCAGTTAATGAATGCAAATATACAACAGCAAGGAATCAACACATTTTACGGTAAAGTCTTATACTTTATCCAGAGACGTGTGAAAACAAAGAAAGCAGTGACCTTCTAGTGTCATAACAGATGATTCCACACACAGCCAACATCTTCAAACACCCACACATATTCTGTTTCTATCAAATGTCATTTTTATTCCCTGCGTGTTCTTCTGTCCAATGGGTTTGGGCTTCGGGATGACTTGGATTTTAACACAACTGTCAAGCTGGTGGAAAGATGAACTTTGAATGGCTTTTGTGATTTTTCTTCTCTTTTCTTCTTTTCTTTATGAGCATGAGAATAAACATCCTGTTATGTTACATCATCTACAGGGTTTCCTTCAGGATTTTTTTAAAACTGGGGGGAGAGCTCTGCCCCCACCATAAAAAAAAAACATTATCACCAGTTTGTCAGGGCCGGACCGAGAGCTGAGACTCAAAATGCAGAGTTCAAACACACCACAGAGTAAAAGGGAATAACAATTTATTCTGCACTCAAGTATATAACAACAATGTGCTATAATCCAAGTGGGGAAAATCTGAGAGTGAAGGTCTAGAAGCCAGGCGGGGGTCGATAACCAAAGGTCGGGAAGGAGTCAGCGACGGTACAGGTAGGATGAGGCTGAGTCTAAACTGAAAACAGGCGAGAGGTCAAAACACCGGGGAAGCAGAGAGAAGCAACAGTCTTTCAGTTGGGAGGAGGCTAAATCAGTACCGTACGAGATGGGGTCCAGGATCCAGGAGGTCGGTCCAAAGGGCTGAAGTATCCGGGAGGGAAACGGCAGGCTCAGAATCAAAAAATGGTCAACAGGTCTTATGGGAACAGGCAAAGCTCCAAGGTCAAGACAGAAACAGGTCATACACAAACAAGACTCAATAACTCGACAGGCGGGTAAGTAATAGACAAAGGGCTAATTACGAACTGGCGATTCTCACTAGGACACACAGAGTTTATATACAGACAGAGAAGGGGAAACCAAATCACTGTCAGCTGTGGAGACACAGCACACAGGTGACAGTGATTTATGATTAAGGGAAGGTAAAGACAAAGACAACACAAGAGGGAAGCCCTATCAGAATAAAACAGGAAGACACACAACACCAGACAGACTAAGACACGGATGTGACACAGTTGAAACTTTTAGAAATAAATTATTTATTGAAGACAAACATAACGTCACCTTATCTAATGGCACAGTCTGCAGCCAGGCTCAGAACAGTTGAGTTTCCATGTTTTGGGAAAGAAGAGCTCTAAGGCTCTGCTGTACAGAATATCCTGTGCTTACTTTTTTTTCTTTTCCCTCTCTTCTCCCTTGCTGCTCTCTCCTGCCACACTCTTCTGCTTTGCCCCTCCACTGTTCTCTCCTCCACTACTTCTGACTGTTTAGTAAGTAGGCAGTGAGTGTTCTATTCGTTTACATCACTAATATGGCACAGTTAACGTTGGAAACATTTAAATATTAGTGAACTTGAGGAGATAAAGCCACGATAAATAAACAACATTGAACCTCTGAGTTATCTTATGTCACCTGACTCCGCCCCTCGGGTTCCTTCCTCTTCCTTTGAAAATATTTTAATATCAGTTTATTCATCTGAAAATGCAGCCAAGCATGGCTATTAGACAAAAGTACCTGACATTGTTTATTTTATTTATTTATATATATATTTTTTTTGTCTAAACGCAACATTAACGTTATCTAAAACAGGGGAATGTGAGAGCGAATGGATCAATAATGTGAAGCGCTTTGGATGCCTTGAAAAGCGTTTTAAAAATGCAAACCATTATTATTATCATTATTATTATGTATGCTAGGTTTATTCTCCTGTCTGTGCCTTTGACTACACTACAGATTCAGATTAGTCCCTGGGTGCTCCAGAGTGGATACCCACTGCACTTAACGGACACCCCTGTTAAGAACTAGGGTGGATTAAATGAAGAGAATCAATTTCCCTACAGACAATAAAATGAATTTTAAGAGATATTTGAGTCTGTTCATTTGGTTGTTGGTTGATTAGAGTCCAACTTCATTCTTCAGTTACTGTATATGAATCGGTGAAAGTCAATGGACCTGCCAGTCTGGACAGGTAGAACCTCTGGAGAAGAAAACCTTGCAACTACAGTATGTCAAGCCATGGAAAAGGCTTCACAAGTAAACCTACAATAGACCAGGTACAAAACTACTGTAACAACTGCAAGAAACAGTTCATGACATCATCTTTGGCAAATTCACAGTTGTAGAAGATGGCAGAATCTCTTTATCCAGAATTGACAGTGTGCTCTCAGTGTATTTTTCCTCCAGGTCCTGCTATCAGTGTACACAATACCACTGCACATTACTTTAGTCCAACTCACCAAAGCTCTGGTCAGCAGAAACAGTATTTTGAAGATATCCTCTATCACTGGTACACAGTAACAGCAGAACCTAATTGAATCCTCCCACAGTGACATGAAGTGGACTATGCATTTCAGTAGGAACTCTCCTCATGTGGTGTTGGAACCTTGTTGCTGCTGCTCTTGAATTAGATTTTTGTCAAGGGACAGAGGGAGTACCATGTGTACATCTGTGAACCAGATGGAAGACTTCATCCACCTCAGAGAACTGACAAGGATCATGTGAAGTCTTCCAAAACAAGTACTTTCCAGATAATGTGCTAGCTGTGAAACACACCAAGTCGGAGTCCAGTCACTGCTGGAACTTCAAAGTCTGCAAAATGCTAACCATCCATTTAAAGAAGACACATACCCTGGAAGAGGGTGCAGAAGCATCAACACGCATGATCAGTGCCAATGAACTGTATTTTATCCCTCAGATTACCTACCAGACAAATGGCTTCATGTACGGTAAATATGAATATCTAACAACAGTGTCATTAATTCAGATGGAAGACCTCAATCTCAAAGATGGAACACCAACATCTGGTTTCATACTGACCTTCCTAATAGTTTAGCTTTTAGACAACGGAGCCTGTGCTGGCTTGGCAATGTATAAAGCATATATGATGATCAGATATAGCAAGGCAACCTTGATGATGAACTGGCAAATTTGTGGGAAATCTCTGGTTGCACCAAGCTACTTTATTGGATCTGGTTTATGAAGGTGTTTGACAGTGATATAGTCTTGCATGGTCTTTGCTGCTAAAATGGAGAAACATCCTGATCCAACATCACAAAAAGGGCAAAGAGAAATGAGGCACACAGATAGTTTTAGAGTAGTGCCAGAAAGCAACATGTGACGCACACATATGACCTTTGTGATTCTTTTGTCTTGTCTAGTCTTTTCCAATTTAAGACAAAGTGGTCATTGACATTTTGGTTTTTTTTAAAGCCAGAACCAGATGACCATGTTGAGCTGATATTCATCAACCTAATTCTACCAGTCACAATTTCATGTTCTTGACAAATGGCAATACAAACAGTTGTGTTTGATAATCATAATGTCAACTTAATGTAATGCATTGAGACAGTAATTAGAAGTAGCTGCCCACGGCAACTGACAGATCATATAATACAATACTGAATTAATGCTAACATTAGTTAATGCATTAAAGATCTTTGGTTGGAACAGATCTGGCTCGCCTCAGTGTTTCTGAGTGGAGTTCAGTCCAAAGACCATGTTGAGTAGTCGGTTTATTGCAGACTAAAAAGCCCTAAGGCTGATTCTAAGTGTGAGTGTCTGTACATGTCAATTTCTCCTGGGTTTACAGGTATGGAAACAAAGTCATTTATGTAACTAAGCTATGTAAACAGGCTTGATTTTGTAACTAAGTACAGGTAATCTCCATGGAATCTACAGATGGTCTTTTCAGTGTAGCTTAGTGTTGTTTCTTAGAGACAGAGGCGGAGAGAGACAAACATTAAAAAATAAACTGTTCAATAAACAAAGGTGATGCATCCACATGACAAAGGATAAAATGTATCACAAAAAACTACCAGTCCTTTAATTATACATAATTTATCATGCGCGTTTCATTCAAATTTTAAGTCTTAATTCCATTCAGCAGCAGGCTTATATACCCTAACAGTCTCCCCTTTACAGACTTTAACTAGCCTGGCCTAAATTACTTTCTGGACTCTAAAGATGCTGTAGAGTGGGACATTTTAACATGTGGTTCTAGGGAGATTCAGAAAGGCCCTGATTTACTACGATCACAAACATGGGTCACAAAGTTGCTTGCTCGTGTTAAAAATGCATGTGCTATTGATTTGTGCATCACGGATAATCAATTAAGACTACCAGTGCAAATAAAAACAGGTGTAAAGTCTTGGAGACCGCCCTATTTAAATGAAGATTTTGCAGGCGCTACTAATTGTTGTCATGGAGACAGTATGCTAGAAAAACTGCTCTGGGATACATCAGCAGTAATGGCAACAGTGCGCTGGAAGGATCCAGACACACAGAAATGTAATGTTGAAGGAGCTTAGTTACAGAAGGTATTGTATGACTCCTTGTGACTGGCCCCAAATCATGCCTTAGTTCAGTGGTTCTCAATCCTGGCCCTCGAGGGCCGCTATCCTGCATGTTTTAGATGTGTCCCTCTTCCAACACACCTGACGGTCGTTATCAGGCTTCTGCAGAGCTTGTTGATAGGCTGATCATTTGAATCAGGTGTGTTGGAAGAGGGACACATCTAAAACATGCAGGATAGTGGCCCTCGACGATAGTGGCCCTTCTAGACCAGGGTTGGGCATCCCTGATCTAGAAATCCTAAAATGGCGTTGCTGGGTGGGTGATACGTCTCAATTATTTTTTCATTCCAAAAATGTTCTCGCAAGCAGAAAAGACTCGTTCTCTGCGTTACCTTTGGTTGGGCCGATGTCGCCTCCTTGCCACAACAACTGCAGCCAGTTTTGTGTGAACCTGTGCCAGTTAAAACCTGCCTTTCAGACGTGCTAAATACAGACACAAAATCAGCCACCGCAATCAGTTTCAGGTTTGGTAAATCACATTCCATGCGCTAAATAAATATTTGCATCTACTCCTCCTAATAATTTTGTGTGTTCTGGCAAAAACATCCATATTGCATATTCATAAAGGCAAACACACTAAATGGGTTGTGCAAGCTGTTTTGACTATTTGAGAAACACAACCATTGGTGTGTCCTGTTATTTGATGGGCTTCAACATGTTTTTGTGTGCGTAATCAAGTTTGTGCACATACAGTATTTACATGCAAACCTTTCGTAAATCAGGTCCATAGTCTTCTCTGGAAGCTGCCTCAAGTGTCAGGTCTTGGCACTTAGACACTAGATTTATCATGTAGACATGGGTGTTTTGTGTGTGTGTGTATCACCTATGGTCAAATTTGATGAGAGGCCCATCTATACTGTAACCACATCAGTAAACCAAGCAAAAAAACAGATAAGTTCATTTATTGTTAATAACTTGGGGTCCAAGGTTCCTAAATGAATGTCAGGTAATATTTTGCCTTCCTTCTGGGCCATCCATGTGAGTCGTGTCTTTGAGCTGCTGTTTCATTGTTAAACAGCAGAAAAGGTTTTATTGCAGAAATTATAACCATTAAACAGGCAAGGTTTCTTTTTTTTTAGTAATATTTCTTCTGGCATTTTTCAGTGTTTTGCCTGTGGATACGCTCTGATAAAGTTGCTGTAAAAACCCACACACCATCTTATCCGCAGGTATATGTGCGCTGCAACACTAACTGTGTTTCACTGGCATTGAACTCACCACCTGATAAAGCTCCATCTTACCTGTCAGAAAAGAATTGTTCAGTCCTTGGGCGTGCATATTTCCCCGGCTTCATTATTTACTTGTGGGGTGCTTTTAGTTTTCTTCCCTTAGGTTATGTAATTAATCTTAATATTCTTTCCTACAAGCTATCGTGAAAGTGTTTCCTGGTTCCTCTTGGTGGTTGAAACGTATCTGTAGACAAATTGGTTTCAGAGTCCTCTGACTGTACATCAGGTTGGTCCAAATAAATTCACAACGTTATGATTCCTTTTAAACTAGGGCATTCATTTATCAAATGTGGAATATTGAATAAATGGAGCAGACAACTTTTTAAAAAATGACACTGGCAGTAATTTACTATATGTCCTCAGCAAACTGGCATAGCTCTATTTATGGAGACTTCTCCTGCCAATAAGTTGCTTATTATTGATGAAGACTAAACACACTTCATTTATCCATATCAGGTTTTTAAAGGCTTTTCTGCACTGGTGAATTTCAGCATTGATTTGAAAGTCTCAGTGATTACTTGGCTCAGCAAGATGGACTCCTTACTGTCTGTCTCTTTATAAGTCACTGTAACTCTAATTTAATAAAGTTGTGTACAGCAAGTTTCTCTTGCTTGAAATTGGGTTATAGATAAACACTGTACAATCCAGTCACCAGTGAAACTCTGTCATGCTTCTAGTGCAACACCAATGGACTGTGTTGTAGTAACGTTCATCAATAATTATTTACTTTAGGTTTTTGTTAGTGCCACAGAAATAGTGAGGAAAAGGCACAACATTTTATGCACTCCATACATAAAACCCAGCACCAGCAGCCTTGTGGATTTCTCCTCTCAATGACAAAATATGACATTTGTTTTGCATAAAGTTTACATCTACAGAGAGGCAATTTTTATTATTTTACACCATATATATTACTATTTGTATGTATGACTATTTTATTTGTCCAAATGCACCAAGGCCAAACAACGTTTCTATAACTTGTGAAATAGTTTTAGAATCCAAGGGATCAAAAGTTTCAAAAGCTTCACAGAGATGATAAATCATGTGAAAGAGCTATTACATGGTTCATTCCATTAAGGGCTCCTGGTTCTTAATATTACACTTGTCTTCTTTCTCTACTTTCTTTTTTGTCACAATGAAGTTCAGACAAACACACTATAAAAAAAAAATACTTAGACATAATCCCTTATAGACATTTCACAAAGAGATACTAAATGTTCTGCTTTATATTTCATCAAAATGTTAAATGCAGTATTCTTTAAAACTTGAGTGCAGCTTGAAAATGACATTTGATGTTTCCAGAAGAAATCAAGTTTCAACATTACACCTCCAGAAGTTATCAGAAGACTGAGTGTTTTCCTGGACATTAATAGAGCTGTTCTGAAATTAAAAAAAAAAAAAAAAGAGTCAACAAAAACTTGTGTTTGATAGAATAATTATATACGTGTCAAGGAGCAACCAGAATATTCTTAGATGTTCTCTTGCACCAATAGATGTTAGCATTTGTCTTCAAGGACAGGTGAAGCTGATAATGTCATTTTGATTCATGACACTGAGAGAAGTGTGTTTGTAGATTGGATTGACATGGTCTGAATACGCATAGTGTATCATACTGTTTAACATTATATTATAGCAGTTATTGGAGGGCTATAATAGTACAAGTGGGTGGGAATGCAGACTGAGTTTTAGGACCACATTACAGGGAAAGACTGCCTATAAAAGACCATGATACGCTTTCAAAGGCTTTCTTAAAGTGTCATCACCAGATGCTTACGAAGTAAAGAATTATGCTCTAAAATATTTGGTATCTGCTGCAAAGGAGATTGTTTTATGTCACATAGTTTTCAATTAAAGAAGCATTAAATAAGAGCACCGTAGTATAAAATGTTGTTTATTTTAATACAATTTCCATCTGCCCATCCCTTTTAAACAAGTTTGAGAGTTAATGAACATATTATCTTCAGAGCAGGCCTTCACGGTGAAATTAATTAGACAACATAAAATCCTTATGAGACATAAAGCTCTATTTTACACATAAATATTGGGTATTGCTCAACTGAATACTGGAAAATGAGTTACTTAAGGCAACAAATTACTAAAGCCACTATTTTTGAGAGGCATCAGTGATGGTATAACCTCAGAATTTGGACATAGTGGAGCTCCCAAATGGGTAATCAAATTCACCTCATATATACATGAAGATAAACTGTTAATTTAGTGATTTTGAAGGCTATGCTTATACTGTAAGCTGACAAGCCGTAACTCTTTTTCCACATAGTTTAGTCACATTTAAGTGGGTCTAATCTGCTCTTTCAATGATAATATCTTCAAAACTCATAGCCATTAAAAGCATTACTATTATGCCATAGTGTAATGTACACAGAAAGAACAAAATACAGAAAAAATATTTATAGCTCAACGTGTCAGTATATTTAATGAACAAACTGCTTTCAGAAAGAACATACTGTAGGACTGGATTGTTTTTCGGACTCAGTGTGTTTGAATGCACAGTTTGACTGGAACCAGATTAATGATGTACCCCAATTATTGCAACTGCGATGCACTGTAAAATTGATTTTTTTTTTTACACTAAAAATATCTTTTCTGTGTAAGTCAAAATGTTTTTGCTGAAAGATTTACAACATGAAAATAATAAATGATCCTGATATTTCTGTTTTTATATAACATGTTTCTCAACGCTTTCATTTTTTCGTAGTAGGGCTTCTCTCAAAATACAATTTATCCTCAACCTCATTTGTTTCTCATCAATCTCAAAACTCTGCCTCTTGTACTCACTGATATGAGGAAAAATAAACTCTACCACTAAATGTGCATTATTGTGCTTTTTAAATCCATTAAGGAAAAAGGCAATGAACAACATTAAGGTCTGAATTAGCGTTTTTTGAAAGGTAACATCAGGTAACAAAAGATCATGTAAACGTATTTAAACTGGGGCTTCGGTCTACAATCCTGTATTTTAAGTATTCCATGTATTCATGTGTGCACATTAACATACTGATTGGATATTCCCGATGTAATTTTACAGAAATGAGAATATTTGAAATCCATCACTTGATGTTAAAGATTCAGTCCCTGAAGTAAAAAAAAAAGAAGAAAACTTTTGGGGTATAGTGTCAAGATGCTTTTACTGCTGTGCAATTGATATCGCTCATAAAATGAGTACGTATTTGAAGCGAGGATAGTATGCATCCTGACTGCAGTTCATAAGCTTAAATGAACTTCCTTTAAGGTTCACATGATTTTCATGTTGAATTGTACTGGTGCTTCGGTGGGGCTGGCTTCCTCCGTTTCCTCTTTACGTGGTACATATTCAACCTCTATACTTGACTTTGTATTGTCTTTCCCTCTACTCCACAGGAACAGAATTACAAGACAGAAGAGGACAACACCGAGGAAAGAGATAAATCCCATGGTGGTTGCAATGATAAGTGTTTTTACATCAAATGGAAATGGAACTGTGGCCCGGGTCACATTAGCAACTTCGTCACTGGGTTGGTTGGAAATGAAGGCAAATGTTTTGTTTGGCTGATGAGGCCAATTGGGAGAGTAGCTATGCACAAACAGGTGAGCAGCTTTGGTGTCATTACCTGCTGCGTTACTTGCAATGCACATGTAGGTCCCATTGTCTTGGATTTGGGCGTAACGCACCTCCAGCATGCCATCGGTGGACACAGAAAGTCGTGAGCCCATAGTTTTAGTGGTAATATATTCCTTTTTAGGGGACAGCCAGATTATGGTGGGGGTTGGATCCCCTTCAGCTTGGCAAGAAAAATGGACCGTAGTTCCTTCATCGACATGGCTTTCTTGAGCTTTATAATCCACAATCTTTGATTTGCGGCAGATGAAGTAGTCAGAAGGGAGAACATCAGGAAAGTCCTTGAACTCCTTTCCCCGCACAATCTCTGGTGAAACACACATGGGCTGCTGTCGGTTAAAGTTGAGCCTCCACCT
Source organism: Ostorhinchus rueppellii (assembly GCA_030068375.1). NCBI lineage: Eukaryota > Metazoa > Chordata > Actinopteri > Kurtiformes > Apogonidae > Ostorhinchus > Ostorhinchus rueppellii. The sequence goes on along the minus strand of JAQQZY010000019.1, from coordinate 25,755,068 downwards.
TCGGCGAAAGACCCAAAGCAGGCGGCAGTCACAGGCCAGAGGGTTGTCGTACAAAGCCAGTGTCTCCAAGTTTCCCACTGAGTGAAAGACAGACTCCTCCAGGGTGCTCAGACTATTGCTGGATACGTTAAGAACACGGAGGTGATTGAGGCCTCGGAAAGAGTAGGGCTCAATAGATGCTAATTTTCCACCAGCCAATTGAAACGCTTGGAGCTTCTGCAGATTGTACAGTTGGTTCCCTTCCACAGTGTGAATGGGGTTGAAAGACAGATTCAGAAACCGAAGATGCCGCAGATGACTGATGGCTTCATAGGGGATGGTGGTAAGATTACAGTTTGTGACAGACAGTGATGTGAGGTTCAGTCCAAATAAGCATTTTGAGGTCATCATATCCAGGGCAGGCATATGAGAAATCTCCAGCACTCTGAGCCGATACAGCCTCTTGAAGGAGTAATCCCGTATGACAGTGACGTTGAGATAGCGCAATCGAAGTGACAACAGGTTATGCAGATGGCTTAGGGCATCAGTGGGGATTGAGGCCAGATTGCATCCCTCAATATTGAGGCTTTCAAGGTTGCTGAGACCATGAAATGATCGGGGTGAAATGAATACTAAGTCATTGTCACCAACTTCAAGAGCCCTCAGGTTGTACAACTCCTGGAACATATAGTCGAGCAGAATGACAATTTTATTCTCACTAATATCCAGCTGGGTGAGGTTTGTCAGGCCTGTGAATACACCCAGCTGAATAAGTTTCAGCTGGTTGTTTCGCAAACCTAGAATCCGTAGGTTCATAAGGTTGCCAAAAGCCCCAGGCTCAATGGACGAAATGGTATTTTCGTTAAGTTGCAGCTCCTCCAGCTGAGGATAGTTAATGAACTCCTCAGTCCCCAGAGTTTTCAGACGGTTCTTGCTGAGGTCCAGCAGCCGTGTTTCTGTGGGGATGCCTTCAGGAAGAGCTGCCAGTCTCCGTCGATGGCAAACAACCGAACGTTCTTGAGCGTTGCAGTCGCATCGGGAGGGGCAACCGGTGGTGGAGCCGGAGAGGACGGTGCCCAGCATCAGGATCAGGATGGGCTGCCAGCACGCCACCAAGTAGCTGTGCCCCCCCGCCTCCCCAGACACCATCCCGCTGCTCGCCTGTGGAGACACCAAAAATGAAGAATTACATAAAACCAAGGAGGCTCAGACACACAACAGGCAGACTGTTAATAATGCAACAGCATATTTTTATGGAGTTTAATCAAACTATTTAATGTTCTTGTGTTGTTTCCAGATCAAATTATAGTCAACACCTGCTAAACAAGGACAGAGATCTGCACCAACAAGGCTTCAGGTCAGCATTTGTAGGCAGATACACAAATTGAAGAATGTTGGAAATATTTCATTAGAAATGTGTATGATATGATGAAACCTTGTATTAACTATTACACATTTACCAGTGACTAGTTGCTTATACTATCTTATTGCCGTTTTACCAGTCATTAAAATGTTATAAATGCCTTCATCGCAATTCTCCTATGCCATTGACTAATTTTTCGTCAGTAACCTCCCATTTACTTATTGACAGCAGTTGTTATTTCTGAAAATGTTGGCCTTGTAAGTTGGTACAACACTGATAGTCTTTAGTAACATTTAATACATATGGTTTATTGCATAGTTAAACATAAACATAAAAGAAGGGTTCACAGTGCCGTAACTAAGTTTTACTTTAACTTGGAATACGTAAACATGTCCCTCATTCTAAAGTGGAGGTTTGCACATAACTAAAGCACTTGTAGTTACTACTAATAAATCCATTAAGTGATTAAGATTGTGATTAGTTTATTAGGTTTCCCTTTAGTTCCATCATCTATCCAGGGTCCTTTAAAATGTAAGATTTCGACAATGAATTGACAACATCATGTTAAATGAACAAATGACAGGAACACTCGGGAGAAAAAAAACACGTCTATACCTCATTTCAGTTTCAAACTATTTGCATTTTCAGTTCAGCATTAGTAGACACACTACAGCCACACAGCTGTAGAATATGGTGTTATTCAGTGCTTTATAATTACTAATATCTGCTGCTTATATACATGCTAATGGACAAACAGCTCACACTGTGTGTTCCTTTTATACTCACACCTCTTTTGCCTCTGAAAAGGTTTCTGGAAAAGAGCTGTCTGCTGATGAATCAAAGGAACTCTAGTGAATCACACTATGATGCTAATATGCAGTTCTTCCCCCTGTTACATTTTACGCACCTTTTCATATCATAATCTGTTAAAAAGCTATTGTGGCTGTTCCAGAACTGTGTGGGTAAAATTTTTGTTTTAATCTACAAAGTTTTACAAAGATGTAAGCCCCTCTCCCACTTTGCATGCATAAAACTGCTTTATTGTGACTCTCCTCACTAGTAATGAAACCATTCACCCAATGAAAAGGGCCTGGTCACACAATGAAAAGTACCCTGCTGGGCTCATGATTTGGAACTTTGCTAAAAACCATTCCTGCCTATATCACTTACATCTTGTCCTTGCTCATCTGAACCATTTTAATTAGTAGTCAGTCAGAAGTGCTATAGTACATCTTTAAATGCACCCTCAAACGTTTTGCAGACTTAACACATCCGATGCCACTGCTGTGCTGTTGACCTTGCACTGACAGAAAACAGATTGCTGCCAAGCAGTGATAACTGGGAAGAGTCACTTTTGGACTTTAAACCCCTATTTGATTTTCACTCAGGGCACTTAAACTCACTAAAACCCTCAAGTTCTACCTTTCACATCAGTCATGTGATTTCACAGCTACATCTTCAAGATGTATAGCAATGTCTGACGCCAAGGAAGAAATGTTTACGTAGTGTCTACTTGGACTTCACCTATGTTTTCACTTTTTTCTGCTGTATGTCATCATTTTAAACACATTCAATACAGTTGGAGAAAGAACAGGGTTTTCCCAGGGCATAAGTGTGTAGTACCTGGTCTTTTAAAGGTCTTCTGTCACTGCTTTTATTGTTAACTATAAAGTTTCATGTATATGCATCATTTAGGATGATATTGTAATATACTGAGACATTATTATCCATATGGAAAACAAAACAAACATCTTCACTGAGGACATAAACACCATGTCCTTCAGACATGGCGTATAAATTCACAGCATATTTTCCTCTTACATCCAGTTGTTATACAGCACCATACTAAAGCACAGACATCTCTAACACAAATGGCTTCCAAGAACCATATCATATATTTATGAGCACACAGCCATTCAAATTTAGAGATTTAGTGGGCTTTAAAATTGCACAAATAATGCAGAAACTAAAGAATAAGGGGCTTCCAGACTTTGAAATTTGAAATGAGAATCACTCTACATGAGATAAGAGGAATCAAATGTTTCCAAAAGGAACTTTTGAAGAAAAGCAGAACAAAGATCAGTTAAAGCTGTTGGAGCATTTACATTTTTTTTAGCAAGAAAAAGACACCCACGCACTGCTGCAGTGTTCTTAACGTTAGAAGGAGAGTTTCAGTCTCTGACATTTGACAGGCATGTAGGTAGCTCATAACACTTACAACTCATCCTCCAATGAGAGGACAGAAAAAAATCAGTGTCATCACAAATATTCATTTATCACAGTATCAACCCTCTGAAAAAAGGAAAAAATTAGAAAACATAAATATGAAATAATCAAATTGCAAATGTATTAATAATTTAATAGAAATGCAAAATATATTAAGAAATTAAAAAAAAAATAAGGTGAAAACTGAAGCAAGAATGCTTTTGAACATGTTGTTTAGGATTAAATAGAAGATCTATTTATTACTCAAAACTAGTTAATCCTTTGTTTGTAGAGGGACTGGATCCCATCCCAGCTAATGGACAAGGACATGGACGGGGACACCCTGCATATCTCCCCAGTTGACTAAATGGCTGACATCCAGAGACGGTGTTCATTCTCAAACTCAAGGTACATATGTTTAGACAGTGCCTCATGTGTTTGGATGTCTCCTCATGTGTCTGGACGTCTCCTCGTGTTTGGACGTCTCATGTGTTTGGACATCTCCTCATCTTTGGACGTCTATTCGTGTTTGTATGGTGTCTCATGTGTGTGGATGTCTCATATGTTTGGACATCTCCTCATGTGTTTGGATGGCATCTCATCTTTGGACGTCTTCTCGTGTTTGGATGGTGTCTCGTGTGTGGATGTCTCCACGTGTTTGGACGGTGTCTTATGTGTCTGGATGTCTCCTCATGTGTTTGGACAGTGTCTCAGGTAAAGTGCACACATACGGACCTGAACATGGGACTGTCTCGCTGTGAGGTCGTCCTAATATTGGACCGACCACTGCACCGCCGTCCCACCCACACATATGTGTTTCCAGGGTATAAATTTAAAGGCATCTGTACAGAATAATGAATGGTAGGTGTAATATGCATTGGTTTCATCCTACACATGTTGGTAAGATGAAGCTTAGAATTTGGTGGCTTTATTTTTGGTTTGCTAGTGCATATGATGATTTATTTGTTTGTGTGTCTGCTTGAGTTATATATGCAGAGAATGAACAAAATAAACTGTGCAGATGTTAGATGGTAACAGTCGGCTTCTCAGAATAATTTTCCTGACAGTTCACATTTTACAGCTCTGTGACAGCAGCAATTTTTGCCTGTCTCAGAGATTTTCTGCCGTAAACATGTTGGAAGATGATCTGAAGTACTTTTGCAGGTTAAAGTGGACTAACTGAACCTTTTTTTTAATGCTGACTGCTGACTTAAAAGAATCGCTATCCTCACTTTAGCACTCTTCCTATAAGATATTGGATTTTCCACACCTAGATCTCATGAACAAAAAGAATGTGCAAACAGCCTGATAAAAGATGAAAAGAACATAATGAACAGAATCAACAATCCTGTAATATGAATATTGTCTCCATATAGGAGTAGTAAATAGTATAACCCTCTTCTATCTGCACCACAATTCAAACAACAAAAAACAACAGGAACATATGGGTTAATTCCCCTGTCGGTTCCCCTGACCACGGTGCTGATGAACATCTGGAGTTGGTCTCTGAGCATCATCAATGGCCGCCCACTGCTCCTAATGTATGCTAATGCTACTGCAGGACACTGTGTGTGTATTAGGATTGATAAAATGCTGACTGGATGTCCCCGCAGGGTTTGTAAAGCAAGTTAACCTTTAACCTTAACCTTTCAGTAGTTAATATTACCCTAAGTACAATGAATGTGTCTTATTCAAAAGCTGTTTGGGTTGGCGGTAGAACTTATGCTGCCTTCACTTACTGTCCGGAACATGATCCTTTCCACTCGTGAATTTGAAATTACAAGTATGCTGTGTTCAAGTGCTTTTGTTGTCAAAATGAAAAATGGCACACAGTCTACTGTATCGTGACCTGCTATTTGGATAAAAGAGGTTTGGACGTGTAAATTCATCTGTTACCGCATTTTTTTATTGGGCCATTTTTTTTCTTTTGCCAATAGTGTATGCTATAAATGTGCAAAATCATCAGCTAAAAGCTGGAGAGCCTTTATCAAAGCATTGTTTATCATTTGCCATGAATCCCTCGTTGCTCTCCACCATGTTGAAAAGTTCAAAGGTTATTTTCAACTCTGCACTTCGTGTATCAAGAGGTTTTCCCAGTTCTCCAGTGGAAAATATAATATGAGGGGGTGTTCATGTGCAATTTTTGAATTTGTAGCTAATATTTACCGTAATTCCCATAGAATGTGAAGGCAGAATGATGGATTTTCAGGCATGTAGACGACTGATGTGGTCCAACTGAAGTTGGTCAGCAAATGTCCAGCTCCCAGGACAAAATAGACTCATATTATACACTGCACCTTCAAGTCTTACTGCAAAACTGGGTGTGATGCTCAAGGAGTGTGTTTCCTTAAGGTTAAAGTTAAGGTTAACTCACTTTATTATCCCCTTCAGTCTCTGCATTTACTATCTTAACACACACAGTGTTTAGCATTAGCACATTACAGACATTAGGAGCAATGAGCTGCCATTGAAGGCCTCAGGGACAACCCCAGATCTTCATCAGCACAGTGGTCTGAGACACCATCAGAAGAATGAACCTGTGTGTACCTGTTTTTACAAGAGGGGGAAAGCAGAGAACCTGGAGGCAGAACTGCTAACCACGACACCACATAACTGCCCACTTCCTGTTTAATGTATTAAATCACAATTATTCTCATCACATAATAACGTATGATCTTTTGAGGTTGAGTCACGATCCATGATCGAAATTACAACATTGTCAAATTATATAAAATGTAGGAGAATAACAATCAAATAAAAAAAATTTACACTAGTCTTTGATTTCTGTAGAATTTGGCTGTGTGATGGATGTTGTGATACTAGAATAATTTTGGCTTTATTTAGACCCACATTACTGCAATACTGACAATATAGATGAAGTAAACACTGGTGTGTGTGTGTGTGTGGACAGCTGCAGCGCTTCCATTAATTAAAAGGATTTTTTGCCTGTTTTGTCATAGGTTTATAATGAATCCAAAATGTTTTCTAATTAGCACAAGTCTGAAGTATCTGGGTAAATGAGACTCACTGTCAGAATGCAGAAGTAGACCTACAGCTGAAGGAAGCAGAAGAAACCCTGACACTAACTATAAACAGACTGAAATAAACTCACTAACCCAGCGTACCTGTACAAGTGACATTAATATGACAAACTCAAAGATTAGTCCAACACTGTCTGTGAAATTCCATTATGACTAATAAACATTACATTGAAAAAAAAAAAAAAAAAAACAAATAGAAAAAAATAAATAAAAATAAATGACTGGCACCACAGACATTTACTTTATGACATGATGTGCGTACTGCCTGAAAAGATCATATGACAATAGAAAATCAATCACAATCAATCACTGTTTTATTATCACAAAAGGATAATTTGTCATTTAATACTTTCATTACTCTTTGCAAAATGTAAATTTGATTGTAAGAGGAGACGAGGCAGTCTCTCCAAATGTTGAGGGTTGTCACAGTTCCATGAATGTAAGTAGCTGATAAATCTCTGTGGATGCTTTGTGTAAATTATGTCACCAAAGCATCTTTCTTTCCATGAGTGCTCTAAATTGCAGGGTTGCTTTTAAAACTCTTTTCAGCTGTCTACTACAGTGTTGTCGTAAAAGTAGAAAAATATTCAACTTAATCATGAAAATTAGTTCGGAGTGGTTCCAATGGAGCAGTAATTGCAGCTTCCATTTTCACTTCCTCCATTTTCACTTCCTCCACAGCTGCTAATTTGTTCTGGTTACACATGTTGGACATATTGGGCTGAGTCCAGTGTGAAAGAGGCATTAGGAGAACCAATACAATAATCACATTCAGACGCCCTTTTGTCACGTTGCACCCCATAATCATCCGAGTCTACAAATGGACGACATGTTGGCTTTGCTTTGGATGGACAGTGAAGAGACAGTGCGTCTTTATCGGACAAACTGCACCTCGTTGCTTTCAAAGACACCTCATAAATACTGCCGGCATTCATTTGCATCATGACAGAACGTAAACCATCAAGTGAAATTAAATACTGAGATATGCAGTGATGAAAACTGGTGACATGTTTTATCTGTTTGACATAGAATATGATTTTATCTTGTCAAGTGAGGAAAATGAATGAGGGTGAGGCTTACTGATGTTGTCGCTAATCGAAAACAACCAATGCAAATGCCATGGTGATTTTCTTACCACGTCATGCATGATTTATGACGGAGAGTGTGGTAAGGGCGAGGGTACTATCTCTGTAATCTGGCCTTTGAATCCACATCCACTCGATGTATTGTCACTTTGTTCTGACCTTGAGCTGAAATTCTGAATAAAAGAAGCTAGAAAAATAACAGCTCAGTAAATCATGTTTCTGTTACCTCACCAGGGTTTAACACATTGTCTTCTGTTTGGCAGTGCATTTGGAGAGAGATAAAAGGTTTCCTATTTTTGCCTATTATTTCATATGTTCTTTGTCCCCACCCTGATTTCATTTTGATAGTATTTTTTTTTTTTTTTTTTTTGAAGAACAGTACACGTGGACCAGCCTTTTCTCTCCTGGTCTCTACAGCTGCTTGCATGTTCTCTTCAGACCTCTCACCCTGTCGTCATTGCTTTGAAAGCATGTCTCAGCCACCATTAGTCTGTTGTTGCCTTGAATCTCTCCATCTTGTCTCCCCTTAGTGCCATGTGGTTTGATACAGGGCAGGCCAACAGGGAGGTGTACACAGCTAATGGGTCACTGTCTGCAAGCAGTGTGCACACAAATGAGCTCTATGCACCAATGCATAAATGCCCTTGAGTTGTTTAGTCATTTTTAAATACCTTTGTTGCCCAGCATAATGGTGGTGGTACTACCGGGATATATTCATTGTGAGGAAAACTGGGCACTTTGAAAAGGCAGATTGTACCAGAAATGAGACAGTAGTTCATACAAAAAAGGCTTCAGATTTGGAGAAACAAAATTGTACTTGCAAATACTGCAGAGATTTGTCTTGTAGATAATATTATTTCCAGGAGTGTAAATATAGACAGTGCAGACGAGGCTGTTGCAGTAGTCATAGTGGGCCCTGGTGGATGTGGAGCTGGACTTTTGTGACAGATTCAGAATTCCATCTGACAAATGCACCTATGTTCACAGTGGGCTGTTTCAGCTCAACATCTCATATATCGTTCTACCACAGATGTATACCCCTAGTGGTAAAAAAAAAAGACTCATGCATAACTATGCTGCATATGCTCCTTAACTGCACTCTGTACAGTATTTTTGCTACTTCTGTTATTATATCACACATTTACAACAATATTCAAACTCAGTGACCTGCCACTTGACATTAGCAGTAACAGTAAGATTATCATGAAACGTCATATGAATAGAACTGTAGGTTATTTTATCAGTTACTTATTAGTAAAATGCTCACAGTGACAGTTTTCCTACGATGTAATTTATTTAGAGCTTTAATTATCAAAGATAATAATGGAAGTGACGGATCTACAATGCAGATGGCTAATTGCAGAAAATGAAGATTCAACTGTCATGCTTTTTCTTTTTTGTTTTGGTATAAGACAAACTACGAAAAAACTAAAAAAAAAAACAAAACAAAACAAATGTTCAGTCAAATGAATAATATTTGCCATATGACGAGGGCTAATGATTTCTGTGTAATATTTATGTTGATGTTCAGTTTCAAGTTCTGTGATCAAATCCATGCTACACATAAACTTGTGTTTAAAAATAAATAAATAAAATAAACAACTACATATCCTCTTGTGTAATTACTCCTAAATCAACATATGCGTAAAATTTGTGGACACTTATGGCAGTAAAAATACTCAACAACTGTTCCATTTAGCACTATTTATGCAGTTTTTATGTTTACTTAAAAACTATTCATAACAGTTGGCACATATTGAATAAAAGGCCTTTGGACAAAATACTAGTGGGTTCCAGTCTGTTTGATCCAGGGTTCTGTTGAGTCTAGGTCCAGTGTCCAGGTTAAAAGATTGTCTCTAATATCTATACTATACCATAATACTGGAAGGTCTCAGAGTGTGTGTGTGTGTGTGTGTGTGTGTGTGTGTGTGTGTGTGTGTGTGTGTGTATCTGCAAAATTCAGAGAAATTGAGACATTTTTAAGTGGCCAATTTTATACCTACAGTTGAGGAATTGTCCCATCCCCATGTTAAATATATTCACAAGTTGGTAGGACCAATACTTTGGGAGATATTAGTTAGTTTGGAATACAATAGGCTTACACTCACGTTGCTTGGTTGACTGGAAGTGCAGCACCGTGCTGCATGATGGGAAATGTTGACAGGAAATTAAGTTAAAAACAGGAACAACTTATTTACCAACTTCAGTCCCTAGATATTGGTTTTAATTTGACCCGTAGTTCCCCACAGGTTAACATGCTAATGTATATCATAGTACTGTAAGGTCTCAGAGCATCTGTCTGTCAGTGTGTGTGTGTGTGTGTGTGTGTGTGTATTTGTGCAGTTCTGAGAAATTGAAACGTTTTAACTGGCCAATTTGGCACCTACAGTTAAGGAATAGTCCCATCTCCGCATTAAACATATTTTTTCTTTAAAATTCCTTGTTTTTAAGTCAAAAGGGACTGATTTGATTCACGTTGCTAAGCAGTTGCCAGGGGGAGGGATAGGAAGCAGCCTTGCACGTCAGGAGACAATGGGTGTGATCAGTGTTGTCCTCTGGTGGTCAAACACACAAAGCTCGAAGACTGGATTTATCCACAGGGATTTAAGCTAGTAATGTTAATATTTGCACTTTTTCTTTTCCCCTGTCTCATTCTTAATGAACGTTGGTAGGAGAGAGGCGATGCCAATCAACCTTCTTACATTTAACTTGAATTGTTTTGTGCTGTGTAATATTTGCATCCTGTATGAAAATAGTCGTGGCATCAGCAGTGTGCAATTTGTAATGTACAAATAAATTACACAGAAATAAAACAAACACCTTCTATGTGTGAAGACCTTCAGGCTATAACAATAATCTCACTAAACCTTACACAGCAAACACTACAAAGATAAACATGGCATATTCCATCACTTTGAACCTGACTACAAATATAGCTCCAGAGGTTTTGTTATTCCATCATATCTGTCTCCAACCACTGAGGTTTATCCCATTTTAACAGCATCACACAAGTGACTGTAGGACGACTGTAACCTGGACGTTTGAAGAACCTTGAATATCAGTTGGTCTGATCCATTTCCTTGTGTTATTGCGATGCAGTATGTGAACACATCTACACACCATAAAAGAGCTCAGTCTGTGTGTGTGTTCTTCATAACTAATGTGCACTGGACCCTGTCATATCATTTCCCTGTTGGATAGTTTCAACTTGTGACCGTTGCCATAATTCATCAATGCAGCTCAAGTTGTGAGAGTTCCCTTGATATATATTTATTAAATTAGCTTTCTGTTTTGACTGATGTTCCTCTATAAAGGACAGAAATGATTTGTCTTTTTTGTCCTTTTTATGGGGATTCAATAATATGACCCAGCTTTGAAGCAGTGTTTGTAACTGTGATTAAGTAACGTCAGGGTTCAGTTCATGGGCCATGGAAAGCCATTTTGTAACCCAGTGCATTAGAAAAGCAGGCTGTAAAGAAGAATTTAAGTAAAGAAAAAATCTGCATAATGTCTCACTAGAGATGTCTTTGGTAGAGTTAAGGTTGATGCTCGAGTTGTTCTGAGGATACTTTATGTATTACTAAACTTTTTTTGCACTTCTTTAGAGGATGAGGATAATGTAGAGAATGTATTTAATCCATTTACTGTTTTAATTATGCATACTTTTTTCTGTTTGTTGTCTTATGAATGATTTATGCACACTAGGGTGTTTCTAGTCTCAGTTTCCCTTTTTTATAGCCATGAACAGTGGTCTCATTAGCAGCCCTTTGAATGTCACTGGTTGTTTAGTATAAGACATATCCCATACAGCTTTGATTATCCTGCAACAGTGCAGAAAATAGTGTGGAACAAACAAAAAGCACTCTGCAGAGAAAATGCTGTATGTATAGATTTACGCCAGGGAGACTCTTGGACTTCTATGTTTGTGCTCTGCTGATAAAATTAAAGCAAACATTTAGAAGTCAAAAAACAAACACACAGGAATGGCTACATTAGATGACAATGAAGGACTCTTCCATAGTATGACCTGCACTGAACTGTGTAACATCAACCCAACCACCCTGATTACACACCACTGTTTTAGTTGTTTTTTGGGTTTTTTTGCAATTATTTCCAACCAAAACTATATGCATGTTTACATACGAGAATTTCATGAATCTCATGGAGAATTTCAAACTAAAATGCCTGATATGTTTTCTATTCTAGGGCAGCACGATATTAGCCAAACTTGCGATATGGATGTACAGCATTGCGATAACGATATATTGTCATAACAATATTGCAATATTTCTCATTCACCTAAAGAAATACCAATTTGACCTCAGAAAAGTATTCCTTAACAATGTTAAAATGAGCCTATCGTTTGTATGCTGTCTCAATTATCTAGAATTTCAGACCAAATACTGAACTACTACAATCAGTTCCACAATTCTGTCCAAAAACCTACTGATGCTGCTACCACAGACCTGCAGACACAAACACAGTCAAATATTTTGCCATTTTATTCACATAGAACAATGTGTACATGATATGGATGTATTTCGTAATTACAAAAGTACCAGAGTACATGGAAGAGCTTTAACAAAACACTATTCCATTTCTTGCCTGGTTTGGTAAATACAGAATATAAAAATAAAATCTTTAAATGTCATTGTTCAGGCCTTGGCCAAAGTTGTGCTCTGAAAATATTCACATCTTTTCAACATTAACAAAATGTTGAAAAGATGTTTGCATTGACTTGCATTCAACCAGCAGCAGTAGCATTATTTCTTTTTTTTTTTTTTGCTAGAAAAACTACCATGTTAGAGTGATCGGGAAAACCACATCATCACAGCAAGTTAATAAAAATAAAATAAGATCAATTATTGCATGTCTTTGCAATAAGAATATTGCACACACTGTCATAGCACACTGTCATAGCTATAATGATATTTTTGCGATATATTGTGCAGCCCTAGTCTATTCAGCAAATATTTCCCATATTATACTATACCATGCTACGAACTATAACAAGGGATGCTAAGCACCATCTCAAATCAGTGAATTAGTTAAATTCTCAGTGAGTCTAGGATACCCAGCCCCTTAAATCACACTGTGAAATTATTTTAATGAAATACAAGTCCGTTTAAGTCCTGTTCGATCAACACCAGATAATATCTTATTATCCATTGACCTAAAGCTGATTATAACAGGGCCAGGAATCTAAATTCATGACCACATATCATGGATAAACTCTGAAACACTTGCAGGAAGATGCAGCCTCTCTCATTTGTCAAATACCACTCTAGCTTGAAAAATGGATTTTCTGTCACAGCTTTATTGGACTCTAAGACCCATATACTGTGTTGGAGCCTCCGCTGACCTACACAACAATCACCCGTGTTCTTTCAGGTCTGCAGCAAAGCTTTGTCTTCACATTTATGCAGGAAAGCCTCCCACTGAGCGTAGCCTACTGTAGCTCTAGAAGGTGTAGTCATTTACAGTGGAATACAACTGTTAATGCAGCACACAATAGTGATAACAGGGTGGAGTCCAGTATGGTTCAAATGTGCCACTGAGCCTCGATTTTTGTTCTGCCCTCCCAAAAAAATCCGAAAATAATCAGAAACAAACTACACAATTGAGTCTTTCATACTTTCATACCATTGTATTTTCACTGATATTTTACACAATGGTCGTCTCCAGTAAGAGTTGTCACTGCCAACTCATCACATACTTTTGAGTAAAAATGACTCTTATCTGTGAATCAAAAATGATGCTCCAGTGATAAAATCTGCACTGGAATCAGACACCACTGTCAGATGTCATTCATATGACATGTTCACAGTGACCATGTGTCGACTCTAAGTACATCAATATGTGCTGAACATAAATCAATAAGATCATTAACGGTTTCCCTTTACTTCTGGTAACTGCTAACCACTGTGTTTCTGTTTCTAAAGCTGGACAAATCAACCAACAGAACATACACAGATGTGTTTGGCTTGCAGCAGGAGTTGCCATCTCATAATAATCAATTCAGACTGGAGAAATCCCCTGAAAACACCCTCCTTTGCACATGGAAGCAGTAAAATAAGGGGGTTAAAAACAGATGCCAGAATCAAATAGACAAAATGGTTGAGGGCATAGGAGCTATACCTCATGAGATGCAGGAAAGCACCTGCCTGGAGTCCAAGTCTTTCCTTTTAAATAAATGAAAAACAGTATGTTCTAGCTATCAGGGCTCTCAGCCAGAAAAGCACGCGCTTATGCTTCAGATGTTGGTGCACCGGTAATCTCACATCTATGCTTATTTTGCATTTTTGTTAAGAAAGAGGTGGTATTTATTATAGAGCTCATTGTGGAGGCCCAGAAAGTACACAGAAGCTTATTGTGAAAGAAACTGCTCATCAAAGAAACAAAAATGTTGTGTAATATTTAATTACCTGTGTCAGTTTAAGCACGGGAAATTAGCATATTGTTGTTTACTGACAGGCTGCTTGAAAAACAAGAAGGCAAAGAAATGATAGTTTAAAATTCCAAAGGGAACAAACTCTGCCTCAAACCTAAACAAAGCATCTAATGCGTCATAATCCAACAGAAGTATTTGGAAGCCAAACAATTGCGGCAGATTTACACCAGTAGTAGAGCGGGATTCTTGCTAAAAATAGGTTCTTCTAGAAGGAGTCAGTGAGGCAAATGTTGGCACAACTTTGAACCATTGTGAAAATAATTGTGACGACAGTGCATAATAATGTACCTGGCATTTTGGCATATGTGAGTGGAAAAACAAAACAAAACAAACAAAAAAAAAAAACAATCAAGGAGGATTAGTAGAGTGTGTGAATGTGGCCGAATATGTGGATTCATGACAATGACTCAAGTACAGCCAGTGATTGTGCAAATTGCTGTTTGCCCAAACCGTGTCTGTCTCACAAGTTTAATTCTTCCTCTTCTTTTTACCTGCTGAAGGGTTTCCTCTTTGACATGTGACAGTGCAGTATAGATCAGTGTCTCAGCGGAGCCTCAGGACAAAGGGAAGTTAATCACTGAGGCCTGTTGTCGACATAAACATCACCAAGAACTGTGTTAAATGGAACTGAAAGTAACAACGTCTATTAGGATGTCCATTTGACTCTGTCCATCTCCAAGTGCCTCGGCTTCATCCACTTCAGGAATCTTGGCTTGTAGCGTTGGACACTCGCCAAGGTCAGTGTAAGCTTTTATTGAAATGTGACACTGATCTGTTCGAGGGATGTAAACCTAACACGGGTTTTTATGAATGGTACGTCTCGCTAAGTAGGACTAAATTTAACACCTCGCCTTCCTTTAAGATACTGAATGGTCACAATGTATACTTGTCAGTAGCAAACCCCAGCAAGTCAGTATCAACTGCATTATTCTGTGATCTTTGTCACGGTTTTTGTCGCTCTGAAAATGTCTTTATTCTGTAGTTGCATCTTGTTTTAGTGTCTTAGTTTATAGCTAGATATTATGATATTCGATTTGCAATAATAAGTAGAATAAGAATAATAAATTAATCATTACTGCAACAACTAAAATATTTCCATGTAGGACCATTTCTAAAAGCACTGTTCGCACCTCCAATATGTTTACATCTGCTGCATCCGTGCCATGTTCTGAATGTATATTGCAGGTGTGTTATGTTCATTGTGGTCGTAATACAACAAAGGATAAGACCACAATGCAAGGTGACAATGAAAACAAGGTTAACTGTTAAGACCCTTAGCCTAAAATGGTCCATCTGGACTTTTTCTCTTATTTTGACTAAAAGGTTAGAAAATATGCTGAATGAGTCCTTTGGCACATTTTTCCAGAGCACTTCTTCCCCCAAATCTTTCAAATCTATCAATCATTTCCAAATTACTGCACGTTATAATTCTACTCAAACTGCTTCTCCTTCAGCTGCTAGCACACATAGGGGTGTGCGATATGATGATATTAGATTATGAAGGATTAGAATGTATCGACGATCCGACAAAGTGGAAAGATCATGGAATCGGGGTTCACGGGGGTGTGTTCCGTGCCGTACGAGTATGCATAATGAAAGTAAAGCTTAAAGTGGCAGGGCAAGTCTATTAAAACTTAAGATTTGGCCCCCACAGAGTTGGACTTGACTCCATGGACGTCCACACGCATCAACCAGGTTTTGAATGTGAAATTGGTACGCTTGACTATGAAACCACAAACATCCATGGGCAGTGTGCGTGGAGTCCACGTCGCTCACAGTACGTGTACAGTGAGCAAGTTCACCACATCCTCCACATACATCCAACACAACCCCATACACTGACTAGCTACCAGTTGAAAAATGAGAGGTAGTAACCAGCTGTTCTGTACTCCTGGAGGATTAGTGGAAACGGGTATTTCTTTCTTCACTGATATTTTGTTCTGTTTTTTTTTTTTTTGTTTTTTTTTGTTTTGTTTTGTTTTTTCATTTTCATTGAAAGCTACCTCAAAAACAGAGTGCAGTTGAGTTTTTATGTTCAAGAGTGCACTTAATCAGAGTGTCGTTTCCATTTTAGTATGTGTATGTTCTTGGCACATGTTGGCAAAATTGCACAACTAGAGTCTTTGAGTGTCCAGAAAAGTGCTATATAAGTGTGATTTTTTTTATTATTATTATTATTATTATTGTTATAAGTAGTAGTAGTATAATTAAATAAAAAATGTTCTGGAAGGTTCTTTGGGCTAAATTATTTGCTTCTTGTAGGGCTGTGTTTTACAAAGGGAAATTGTTTGGTTGCACTGCTCAGAAACTGGCAAACTAGTCTCAGAAATAGTCATAACATTGAGATCGTGATTTTATTTTTTAAAAATCATGATATATAATGATGTATTTTTGCCATATCGCCCACCCCACAGTACATGTATGAGTGAAATTATCATCACGACCCAGTAAACCCTGTAAAGCACAGCATCTCAGGTTTTACAAACTGATGTAATTTTCCCAATTGCACCAAGTGAAAGAGTTCCAGCCATCCAAACTGCACATGTGCGGGGTGTGTCAATGATGACGCATTAAGTTGTAAAGAGTTATTTAACCTTTCTTCTCATTCTACCTCACTATACTAGACTACTTCATTTTTGGTGTGTAGTTCATTGCAGTCGCTGGTAGTTTTTGTCATTACTTCAGTTCATCAGACTTGGCTTTCGCTGCTAGTTTTAGTAGTAGTCTCAGCTTTTAACTATAATAGACTCTGCTCTTTTCTCCTGATTGTTGAAGCAGTGGGTGAAGAGGATGTGCTACGAGATCATCTTGAGGCCTCTCTGATCTCCTGTCGGCAGATGAGCCAAACCTAAATGTCTTTGATCATCATTTCAGTTTGATCCTCTAATCATCTTTATGCAGGCAAAACAATTCAGTCGACCTCGTCCTACTCTCTCCATCACAATCTTTATTAACCGTTTCCTGGTGCAGCTCACCTAGACAACTCTTGGCCAATTCAGAACACATTCATATTTGAAGGTAATATGATGATAGAATATTATGCGTCTCTAACAACACTAGATCAACTGTGATCAAATAAATCACTGCAGATGCAAACAAAGCACTGGGCGTCTGCTTTTTAGAAGCACAGAAAGCAACAAATTACTGTTACTCTAATAGCAAACACAGACCTGCTGCAGCGTGTGAAGTTAATGCACTCACTAAAAGAAGCACTCATCAAACCCAGAAGGACACAGAGTCGTGCCGTAATATTTAATGTATCCACAAAAATCAATCAATAAACATACTGACATTGACAGAACACATAAATGGTCTAGACCAGGGGTGTCAAACATGCAGCCTGTGGGCCAAAACCAGCCCGTCATAAGTTCCAATCTGGCCCACAGGATACATTTGCATAGTGCAAAACTTACACTGAAGATATTAACTGTCAGGGATGTCAAACTGGTTTTAGTTCAGGTTCCACATACAGACTAATATGATCTAAATAGTTAAATTTTAACATAATAACCAATAAATGAGACAACATTTTCTTCTTGGTTTAAAGTGACGTTATGCCTATTAATAATGACAACTCAATTTTTTTTCTATTTTAGGGAAAAAAAAGCATAAAATTATAAAAAAAAAAAAAATACATTACCAAACTATCTTTTAACAGAAAAATGTGAATAACCTGAACAAATATGAACCTGAAATACCTAAAGAAAGTAAGTGCAATTTTAACAGTATTCTGTCAATAAATGAATGTTTTGTGCCTTTGTAGATCTGATCTGTAATGCATATAAATGGTAAGTGGAGGCATAATACTGTTAAAACTGCACTAATTTTTTCTTAAGGAATTTCAGTTCAGTTTATTCACATCTGTTTTGTTTGGATAGTTTGTAAAAATATTTTCAGAATTTATTTATTTATTTATTTTTTTTTAATATTCGTGTCATTATTTATTGCCTACTATGCGGTTATTTCAATGGTGCAGTCCACTGGAAATCAAATTGGAATGAATGTGAAAACTGAAAGTAAGTTAGTTTGGTCAAGATCCTGCTGTGTTTGGACACATATACTTTGCAGCTGTGAGGGATTAACACGGCAAAAAATGTAACTATCATACACATCCACCATGTAACTTTCATATCATGTTTTGGTTATAACAAAAAAAGTGTTGGAGAAATGACATATATTAGACTTAGTTTGAAATCCAACACCTTCTAGTTTGTCATTTTGCCAAAGCACATTTAAACTACATGATTTTAACCCTTAATTGGGAAAGTGACTATTTTTGGTCATTTGGTCACACATTATGACAGTAACAGTGAGGTCAGTGAGTCAACAATCTCAGGTCTGATGTGGTCTCCAGGGTCTGTAAGGTCCAGCTCTCCATGA
This sequence comes from Ostorhinchus rueppellii, assembly GCA_030068375.1. Taxonomy (NCBI): domain Eukaryota; kingdom Metazoa; phylum Chordata; class Actinopteri; order Kurtiformes; family Apogonidae; genus Ostorhinchus; species Ostorhinchus rueppellii. The sequence goes on along the minus strand of JAQQZY010000019.1, from coordinate 25,736,564 downwards.
ACAGTGAGTGGGCCTGCTTTGTTAGGTACCATCAAGTAATGGTACTAATGTAAGGAATGGTGTTCAAAGGGATCATGTGGATGTGGGCAGGGGTCTGGATCAGCACTGATGCTGGTCTAATGCAGGGGTGGGCAATCCTGGTATCCTGCATGTTTTAGATGTGTCCCTCTTCCAACACACCTGATTCAGATGAGCCCATTATTAAGCTCTGCAGAAGCCTGATAACGACTGTCAGGTGTGTTGGAAGAGGGACACATCTAAAACACGCAGGACCAGGATTGCCCACCCCTGGCCCAATGTTCTGTGATGTTCTAACGTTCTAAAAGAAACATGTTCCTTTCACATTATAGGTGTTTTTCTTGTATTTTTTTTTATTATTATTATTTTTTTTATATATATGTACTTCTTTGTTTTTGTTTTTTTTTTGGGGGGGGTGATGGGGGTTGCACTAATTATGGGCAAGGAACCAAATATGGTGACTTCATTGGCCTTGATTTTCTACATTGAAATTTTGAATTTTAGTGTATTTCTGTGAGTGGCCTATAAAGAGTTAAACACAGCTCAAAAGTGTAGTTGATATTAAACAGCCAGAGACTGGCTTCATTTAATAAGACTCATCCCAACAGGCCTCACACCAATGATTTAAAACCAAATACAAAAAATCAGCCCTGGTTTCAACTCCTCAAAGAACATGCAGGTCTGGTGTGTTTCTTGGATGTTTGGATCATCTTTACCAACCCTCCACTTTTCTGCAGGCTTGGCTTTAGCCGTTTCACACCAGGCAGGTCGTGCACAGTCGGTGTGTGGGAGCAGCTGCCTGTGGTTTACAATGGAGGGGGTGGGGCAGGTTGATGAACATAACCAGACAGGCTGGTCAACCTAAACACTGAGGCTGCACAGACACAGATGCAGACTGAGCTATTTGTTCTGTGAGATCAGACCTTTTGCATTTCACAAGTCATTTAATTTTATCATTGATATGACAAATATTGTTAAATTGAGTTTTAATCTTCTCATCAGTGACATCTTCTGAAATGGTGCCACAGTATATTGTTTAAAACATTGAATTTTGCTTTCATGCTGTTTTCATTCATCATTCATCTTTGTTCTTTTTAAGTTATATTGTTTCATTTTGATGCAGTTAATTCAGTGTGTTGACTTATCTGCATCCCTCTGGCCTTTAAGGCTTTCACTGACCCAACGTGAACACATCCAATCCATAAAGTTGGACGTGAACATTTTACGGATCTTTGTTTGTGAACATGTAGAGCTAAGGTATCTTAGGACAATTATAGGCATAATGTATAAAGATAAATGCGGACTGTACAACAGAAATAAGGTTTTTGACTGTGTAAATAAGTGGGCAAGCTAGGACTTGGTTAACAGTTGTAGACCAAGGGTTTCTGTAAGTCTATGGGTGTCTGATCCAAACCCCCAGCAATGCTTTTACAACTTTAACATAAGTCCACTTCTGTCTTAATATAGTCCGATCAGGTTCATACTGTCTGATGAAAATATCAAGAATTCCTTTTCTTTTTTCTCAGACAGATAGAAGACATGTCACAGTAACATCACGTGACCCTTCTGAGGAAGACTACAGGTGCAGCCGAAACATGGAAAGGTAAAAATCAACAACAAAAAAGAAAAGGGAATCTATATAAATCTATGTGGTCCAGACCAAATGCAGAAAAAATACCCTTTTGTCTTGCATTATTTGAGGGAATATGAACACTGAAGTGGGTTGGAAGTATTTTGACAGACTAAAATATTCATTTAACAGCTAATGCCACTTACAGCTAAAGGAGGTAACACTGGGGCTAAGGTGACGCAAAATAAAGTCCAGTCATTAGACAGAAGCAACTATTGTATTTTTCAGGCTTATAAGGGTCTGCTCCAGACCACCTCTACATGTAAAGTGACATGCCATAACTTTTTAATATGATTTAGTGCTATGTAAATAACATTTAATCGATTGATTGATTTCTGAACGTACCAGTTAAACCTATAGTTTTAGTTTTTCCAACTCTTCTCCAGTCTTCTCCTTCTAGCTCTGTTTGTACAACGGATGCACCCATCCACATGTTTTCACTTCCGATCTGATCCCAATACCTGAATCTGGATATCTGCTGATACCCATACTATTCCAATACCAGACCTCTGTTTGTTTTAATATTATTATTGTCATTATTGTTGATTTTATAAGAAGCTGCAATAAACTCCTCTCTACAGGCAAATATGATGCATATGAATGCATGCATTTATGTCCCAAAACGCAACTTGTGGTAGGTATAAGGTCAGAAAAACAGGAAATCCTGTTAACAAGGAAAATCCAATCCTGAAAACAAATATGCAACTGTAGGGTTTCAAATTGACTGTCAATACTTATTAAATGCAAGACAGATACACATAAAGGGTAAGCTTGTCTAACACTACCCCTCTCTCCACATAAAATACACAAGGCTGCTTGATCTGATCAGCTGTGATTAGTGTTGTTTCTAGTGTAAAATATTTCCACACAGTGGACATGTTGTGATCAAAAGTTGATTAACCACAGTGCTGCTCAATGCTTGCCTCACAGCTGGCTGCAAACTGCGGAATGGATTTTCTGAACAGAGGCATGTCTCATTACTCCGTGTTTCATTGAGACACACATCCGTTCAGGAAATCCATTCCACAGTTTACAGCCAGCTAGCAGATCAGTCGGCTGGGAATCATTTGTGGCGTAATTTCAGCAGACAACATTAAAGGGGTGATATTTTGCTTTTTTAAATGGAATTCTGCATTTTCAAACATGTCCCTGTGGTCTACATAAACTGTAAATGCTCTGTTTGGGTTTGAATTCTTCATTAATTCAACTCCACAGGTCCATCTTCAACACTGTTTCTGAGTAATGACACCAGAAAGGTCATTGTGAGCACTGGCCCTTTAAATGCACACGAGCCACTTCAGGCCCCGCCCCTTCCAGGTTGTTGGCTCTGCTGCTCTGTCCTAGCCTGGCGAATGCTGAAACCCCTCGGGTGTTTTTCGCTCAACTTCGTCAACTTCGTGAGCACACCTGGGGGTCTGGAAGCTCTTCGACAACGCTCTTCAGCTAAAACTTGAAATGTGTACGGCCAATCGGAGTCGCTGGGCGG
>JAQQZY010000019.1:25653101-25663559 GCA_030068375.1 Ostorhinchus rueppellii | reverse complement strand
GTTGATGCTCACCTTACTATCTCGGCAACTAATCAAACTATTTTCTCAAATAATTTGGTGAGAGGATATTCCTGACGTGCCGTACTTAAAATGACAATCAGTTGAAATGGTGCATGCAAGGGGAACACTAATCTACTGCCATGAAACGGGGAATATTGGAAACGTGTTCATAATCTCACACATTCACACACATAGCAGTTCACAACAACTTTGCTTCTAGTAAATGTATATCTTTAAAAAATAAAAATAAAAATAATAAAATCTTTGCTGCTACATCTGGTTCCGGTTATGTATTTGTTACTTTACGCATGCGCGAGTCACATCGAGAACCTGTTGTCATAAAATGTCTCATAAATCCGCGCATGTGCGTTTTACTCACACTTTACATGTACTGCGCTTGCGCGACTCACATCCGATGGTACTCAGATCGGGTTGCCACACGTGTTTGATGGAAAACAATAACCGCAGGTTTTTCTTCTTCTACCCTGTTTTTTAGTGCCATGCATGTGATGTGCTCTATGGTGCCACCTGTTGGTAAAACAAAAATTATTCCTTCAAAATATTCCCATTTTTGTAACTTTGCACTACTGTTATGAAGACTATCCGAGACCATGTCTTACCATTACAGTCAATTATTGGAAAATTGATACTGTCATTATTTATGATATCTGAGATTCTTATCCTACATGTTCTTCTTTTGGATTAAATATTGAAATAGTTTTAATCAGTTCAATAAATTGTATTTTCCAGTTGAAGTGAAATCTGTGTTAGTTTCTTATTTGTTTTTTTTTTTTTTTAACAAACTCTTTTAACTTCATTATTAAAATTGTACTATACTGTGAGGGTTTCTGGGTAGTCTTACATCTAGTTTCTTATTTTTTCTCATATATATTTTTTTAATTCGTCCATATTTCATATTTCACTTGCGTCAGGTGTAGCTTAGTTACACAAATATTCCTTGTACGTACATCCACTTTGTTAGGATCAGTTGGAATCTTACAAACAGGTGCAAAAGTTATCATTGCAACACATAGCATTATTTTTATTTGTTTTATTTTTCATATTTTGCATGGCACTAAAGGCTGTTTTTCAGATTTTATTGACAAACACTGCAGAAAAGGCACATAACTCAATAATCCAGTTTTTATACCTGTCGTGTCTGTTTTTGTTTTCCCTGTTATTTCAGAAGGATGTTGACCCATCGTGTCCCTTATTTCCAGCAAATGATTTCCATCTATTACAGTACAGATTAATAAACAGCCAGAGGGAAAATGAATGGAGCAGTGTATTAGTGGAGGAAAACACAAACAAACAAAGAATCAGACATCAGTGAAATTTTACACTATCAGATTGTATCTATATGATCTATATCTGCTTTGCATTTACATGTTGATATATATTGTACTACATTTTGCTCCATGTGTAACTGTTTTTTTTTTTTCTTCTTTTTTTAGTTTAATGGTAGCGTGTGTTAATATGTACTTCCATCAGGGTTAACAGGGGTTTTTGTTTTATTCAGTTTCTCAACCAAACAAAATCAAGCATAAATCCTTCAGTCTGTTCTACTCAGCTGGAACACTGTATTGCAGTTTTTTTGTTTTTGTATTTATTTGGTATTTTTCATTACTTTTTTTTTTCTCAATGACCTTCAGTTTTTATTCTCAAAGACCAGAACTTCCTGCTGCTGACAAATAATTTCATGATGCATATTTTGAATCCATTTATGCAAATCTTTTAGATGCGTCCATAAATCTGTATAATAAGGTTTATCTAGTGGTCTGTCAGTCCGTATTAGAGTTAACGCTTAAATCGCAAACAGGTAAAATCTAGTCTTTTGGTGAAATACTGAAGCATCCAAGATTTTGACAAGTTGTTACATTTCCCTCACTTGCTAAATATAGTCACGATTCAGATTAAAAGTATATGCATTTGTACCCATGAGCTCCATTAAATTTAATTCAAGTTTCTATGTATGTGTTACTGATCTGAACAGCTTGTCAAATCATTTAACCCTATGATGCAACATGCATATTTGATACATGAGTTCTGAAGCCCTCTTCACGATCAGTGTGATTTTTTTTTGTCTTGAAAACCCTGATGTATACAATTAGATACATGCAACACATGGATAAACCACCAGGGGGAGGGATTCATTCACCAGAGGCCTTTCCAGTGACACTATAAGATTGGCATTAATGAGGAAGGAGGCAGATTTTTGCCAATTTTGAAAAGGAATTACATATTTGTTAGACATGTTTGTGTTATATTATGTATTTGTTCAAAAATTATAAAATTTGAGCATTGACACCTGATGTATCAAATATGATACAAAATTAAAACTCATACATGGTAAATTGATATTTGGAAAAAAAAAAAATCTTTGGTTTAGGAGGACCAATGAACTGGATGTTTCTGTCAATAATTTAATAGCTCAGGCTTTACAGGGTTAAAAATGAATAAAACACAGAAATGTATGTGTTTGTTTTTGTCATTTTTAAGTCAATTGTACTGACAGACATACAAAGTAATTTATGTCTGTAACCCTTAAAGACCCAGTCTTACTTTTGTGTATTTTTTCTATACATTTAACTTTTCTTAAGTGATTTGTCACAGTTTATCTATATTATAAAAGCCAACTGGCCACTGTGTGTGCGGGCATGTATGTGTGTCCGGGGATTCACACAAAATCCGGAAAGAGCTGACTGTTCCAGTTTGACAGACTTATATATTTTTGGTCAAGGAAGATAGCAGTGAAAACGACAAGTTGATAGGACCATTATTTTGGGAGATATTAGATATTTTGGAATACAAAAGCCTTACAATCACATTGCTATGGCCAGAATGCTTTGGTGGTGACTGCTGGACAAATGCGGTACAGCATGCATGGAAACACAACAGCATAAAAACGACCACATCTACAACCTGTGGATTCCCACAGGTCAATGTGCTAGTTGTTACATAATCCTCGGTATTTTGTGTTTTTTCTGTGAACATCAGGTGTTCTTCTATATTTAATTACTGATCATGTAGATGTTTGTTAAAGTTCTGATTAAAGTTAACGGTTATTATATCAAAAACAGAAAAGATGAAGAAAAAGTGACTTTTCAGTCAAATCTATCATTAACTGAAGATAAACCCAGTGTGTCCATCCACTGTCATTGATCCAACTCCATGGGTTTTACTGGTGAATCAATGTTGTAGAAGATGACGGTGTTTCCATGGCAACTACAGAGCCTCTGAATGTCCAAATGGGTCATATCTGATGACCACGAAAAGATGGCAACCTGTGTTTTACAACAATTATTTACATGTATTTAATAGATCAACAGATGTGAAACAGTTTAGATCAGTAGCTGGTTTTAGTGGTCGGTGGCTGTTTGGGTCTTCATGGGTTAACGTTTAATAATAAAAAATCAAAGGAATAAAATGAACTGACGAGCAAGGCAGTGTTATGACTTGTGACATTCCTTTGTAGAGATAAGAACTTGATTCAATGACAGAAGACGTTTTTAGTAGACGTTTAGTGGTTTTATGTGTGTCTGACAGTTCGACCATTAAACACAACATCTCAGGAAGTTCTAGTAAAGTTTGCCTTGGTGTTCACTTGGACTCATGGATGAACTGACGAAGTGTAGCTGCTAAAGGTGTCGGTCCCTCTGACCTCATGAGCATCTGCAGAGAATTTCTACACATTTGACTCAAGTATTTGTTTGGATTGGAGGATGAACTGGTTTGTTTTTGGCGTAAAGCTGAAGGTCACTGATTCACTTTAAAGCTATATTTTCACACTGACATCATACCATAATGTTGTCACTGTCCAGCAAAATATGAATGCAGGTATAATTGTGTTTTCCTATTTGATCAAACGTACTTATAATCTGTTTTTGTTTTCCTTATTTCCTTTTCTTGTTCGGACATATTTCCGTTGAGCTGGGTGACAAACAGACCTTGTTGTATTCTGTCAAAATGACACGAGAAAAATGCAGTGTGGTTTATGGTTTGTATTTGTTTGTTTTGTTTTTTTTTTTCTTTCTCCATGCCTTTCAGTTTTCACCTGCTCTACACAGACTGAGCAGCTTCAAATCAATTTGCATCTTCATAACTTTTCCTCTCAGTTGATTGTGGCGTTGACCCAGGCTGTCCCTATTTCCTCTAAATGATTTGTGCTGTATCTCTATTAGACTGCAGATATAGTAAACAGACAGGGGGTGGTGGTGGTGGTGGAGGGTGTGTGTGTGTGTTGGGGGGGGCATGAATGAAGAGGTGTATTGTTGGAGGAAAAAACTGACACCAAACAATGGCATGAAAATCCTCTCACCAATGGCTGAAGCTGCTCGGGCGCTGACATCATATCACTCCCACATCTCCCTGTCTTGATGTTTAGCCCCACCCGCTCCTTTTCCATTAGTCGGTCTGAGTCCCGGTGTTATTTAAAGCCATCCTCCCTCCTCTCTCTCTCTCTCTCTCTCTCTCTCCTCTTCTCTCCCTCTCCTCCTCTCTCTCCACTGTGTTGCATCTGTCTGCCTCGCTGCTGCTACTGCTGCTGCTGCTGCTTGTGTGTCGGAGTGTGTGTGTGTGTATGTGTGTGTGCTGTGTAAAAACCCAGTCGAGCCGGTGGCAGAGCTACAGAGACACGGGGGAAGGAAAAAGCATCTGAGAAAAGGCAGAAGGAAGCGGAGTGTGAGACAGCGATGAAAACCATCCAGGCTATTTGCTTGCTGCTCCTCTGTCCGGCTCTGAGCCTCAACACCAGGTATGTGATCAGACACAAGCTTTCTTCAATTTATCTGTGTTTTGGTTTTTTTTGTTTTTTTTTTTGTTTTTTTTTTCTCAGTTTCACCCTGGCTGAGGGTGCAGGTTCAAAGATGCATCTTACAATAATAAGGTCTTCCCAAATAGTGAGTCCTTCATTCATCTGGGGCTGGGGCTGTGTGAGCTAAACATGTTAGTTTAGGACAGACTTAAAGCAGGAAGGCTGAGCTTATCTGTTAAACTGGGCTCTTATCTGTGTCCGTTGTGGCTCAGAGACACTTGTCCTTTTGTGGTGGTTCATTCGGTGAATGCGATGCCTCCTGAATAGTGTGTGTTCGGGGAGGGGGGGTGTTGGTGGTACGGGGGGATGCTGCTTTTTGGGACTTTTGCTGATCAGGGAGGGAGCAAGTTGAAGTGAACTGAAAGAAAGGACACTTGTGTTGCAGTGTGTGGAGGAATTAAAAGAAAGGAGAAGAAAAGAAAGAGCAGGTGGATGGGTTTTTCTCCGGGAGCCTGTGTGAAATATGGGGTTTTCTTTTTAAGACGAAGGCAGAAGAATGAAGAAGACAGGGATGGACTGGGGGGAGAAGGGGAGAGTTTTGATGATTAATTAAATCATTGATAAAATCCTCCTTCTTCTGTGCCAGAGTCTGACACCACAGTCTTAATGAGAGCCTTTGCCACAGAGACATCACACGCTGGAGCACATGCATTATAAAACTTACCTCTCCTTTTTTCTGCTCTGCCTAAAACATTTCACTACTCTTTTCATGTTTTTCTCGGTGAATGTTTCGAATGCAGTTGTGTCTCAAGAATGTGTGCATGCAAACACAGCGGTGCCTTTTATCTGAGTATTTGTTGTGGATACAAACTAAAGACATGGTCGTGGTGCAGTGCCACATGGACTAGTGGATTATTTCTGGAGTCTCTGGAGTTACAGTAGATGGTGATTTGCAAACAAAGAACTCAAGGTTATTACACATGTCTGGCATGTTTTCTGTGGATTTGTGATTTCTAAATGCACTTTAACAGATGTTGTATTTTTGGCGCCATTAAATCAAATTTTGCTTTTTTTTTTGTTAAGTTTTTTGTGTTGGGCTGTTTTGCTTTGGACCACATTGCAAACAAGTGTTTTGACTTTCGGCACATTTTTGGATGTAATTTTGTCTGAGCCCTATAAACATCATGATGTCATGTAACTAGAGCCTATATTGATGTTTTAACCTCTAGATAGCAAATTAAACACTCTCAGGCACCAATTTTGATGCTCCTATACAGCCAAAAACCCCAATTACAGTAGAACGTCTTATTTTCCCTTTTTCCTTTCCTTTGGGTTGCGCATAAACATATATTTTTGATCCACTAGAAGGTAAATGCAACTCAAAATGTTGTTATTTTGGTGTGATTTGTTCAAATCATTGGCTCTGATGGGTCTATTTATAAATGTTGTGTGCTGTGATAAGCCTTGGAGGTGATCTTTAAGGTGCTAATTGGAACTATTACGTTGTAATTTGGCAGGTCAGCACAAATTGTATGTTACCTTGAGGGGCAAATGTCATGAAAAGTAATTACCGGAACACACACATACAAATAAACAGCGTTTTACTAGCATACAGCACTAACATAAAAGAGAAAGGTTCAGATTATTAAAGGTAAGTGGAGACAAGGCAGAGAAGGCAGCTTCAGCGCCAGCCTTCTAAACCTTTTCACAAATAGGAAAATAAAACTGTTCTCGGCAAGAAATCCATGACTGACCCAAAGGCAGAACATTTCCAACAGGTTATTCTTACACCACAATCGATGCAAAGAAAAAAAATCTGTTATGAAGCATATGTAAAGGTAAAGAATGTAATTAAAGGATGATTTTTTTTCCAGACAGTTTTAATGAATGTTAAAAAAAAAAAAAACTGCCATAAGAAGTGATTTGATCTCCAGTTTATTTTATATGACAAAGGTTTGTAATGAGCTGTGTTTAGTTTACTGTTAAACCCGTTTGCAGAACCTGAAACAGAGGTTTCAGCTGCACTCAGACCAGTTCAAATCAGAATTTTGGCATATGATTTCTCCACATTCTCATACAATATATGGATATGAGTAAAATAAACTGTCATATAATTTATATTACAGTATATGAAGTGCTGTAAAATGATTTCATCAATTTCAACTATAGGCATAAATACTTGGAAAAAAAGTGGTAGAATGCCCAGAAATGAAATGATCTTTATAAAATGCATGTCTTTTACATGTGGAACCTCTGCTTTAATAGTGCATATTTTTGAAATGCTTTCATTCATATTGAAGTCGTGAACATAATTTTCTAATACTGTCTTATTTTTAAGTCTTATTTAACAGTTTAGCAAAATGAAGAATTAATTGCCAGGTCATTGTTGTTTTGCTGATAAAGACATAACAAAGCATTTGTTTAGTTAACGCTTGAATGTGATGCATAAGTAAAAAAAGTGTCCAGAATCACCCCAGACCTCTGACCAAGTGCAGAGCTACAGTATATGAGCAGGTGGCAGACTTAGCTGACTTGCATTTATCTCCATTTTCTAAATAATACACTATCAATGGACGTTCGACAACAGCTTAGTCAGATTTTCTCTGTTGTGTTTTGATGTAAAGCCTTGGTACCGTGTTTCTGCTGAGGCAGGTAAAGTTGGCATTGATGCATTCGCATGATGCTCTTGAAATAGGTTATGTTTTTGCTCATATTCAGGTAAAGAGGATTCACAGCACAGAATCCAAACCTCTACTCAGGTCTGGTTCTGTTTCTACAAAGTCTAATTAGCGAATATACTCGGTGGCCATCGTAACAACAAACAGAAAGGTCTCATATAGACACAGACATACATAGAGTCTGCTTTGGTTACAACTGAAACTCAAAGCCTCATGGGAGCTGATTGGTTCCTCAAGCACCTGTCATATTTTTCCTTTATTCAGAGGGTCACGGGCCCAAGCGATGATGATCATTTGTGACATCCTCATTTTTTGTTGTAATAGTGTAGCATCGAGGAGACTGGCTGCAACGAGCGTCGGCAGCAGGAAAATGAATTGTGACTTAAGCTGTCGAGTCTATGTATTGCTCTGCCTCTCTTTGCTTGAATCACTATCATCACATCAGTGGTGCGTGGAGAGAAACCATTTCATATGGTAACTGCAGCCTCCATTGTGCAACCTGATATAGTCACCTTAGGTAAGAAGAATGAAGGAAATGGGAACCTTTCAGTTTTTATACAAAATACCAGCACTTGGCTCTATGCATAATTCTTTTTTAGAGCTGTAAAAGTTAGGAGTCAGCAGCACATATAGACTGGATTAGTTTCATTATGGAAATGCATTCTTGTACATTTAAAAGAGGGTCATTTCAATTTTTTTCCCTTTCAATTAACAGTTTTTCAGTGTTTCTGTGTCTCTGGTTGTCTGAGACGAGGACTGGGATCAGGGTGTTTGGTTTCTTGGTGCGATGAAACCTATGCACATATATGAACAGTTTTATTAAAGAGGTTTGAAGAACCCTTCACCAGAATATAATGTAGCCTTGTATGTTTTCAACAAGACACATGTGTGTATAATCTGTACAGTTCTAAAGTAAAAATGCATTTCACTTCAACATCTCCTCATAAAACATGTTTGTTATGACTAATTTCTACATTAAGATCGTCACTATTTTTTTAATCATTACATTATTATCATTCATTTTTATAGACGTAGATGTTCGTCAGTTTAAAACAGGGGTGTCAAACTCATTTTAGTTCAGGGGCCACATTCAGCGAACTTTGATCTGAAGTGGGCCGAGCCAATGAAATAATAATAAAATAATATATAACTAATGTCAACTTCAAATTTTTCTCTGTTTTAGAGCGAAAAAAGTTAAATTAAACAATGAAAATGTTTACATCTACAAACTATCCTTTCAAACAATGCGAATAACATGAAAAAAAAAAGTGGAATTTTAACAATATTATGCTTCGGTTTATCATTTCTACATGTTCATTATAACTTCCAGACACAGTGGATCTACAAATACACAAAACATTTAGTAAGAGGAAGAATATTGTTAAATTGCACTTTTCTTAAGACATTTCAGGTTCTTCATATTCATTCAGATTATTTACATTTTTAGTTGAAATTATACTTTGTTTTAGTGTAAATATATGAAACGATTTACTTTTACAAAGAGAAACTTTGGGGTTGTGAGTATTTATAGGTTATTATGATAGTATTTTACTGATCTGACCCATTTGAGATTGAATTGTTCTGTATTTGAAACCTGAACTAAAATGATTGTTCAGATGTTAATATATATTTTTGCATTTCACAAATTCATCCCAAGGGCCGGACTGGACCCTTTGGCGGGCCGGATTTGGCCCCCGGGCCGCATGTTTGACACCTGTGGTTTAAAAGCTAAAATTATAAAACAAGAAAATCGCAGAATGTTGTAAAAAGTAAGAATCAGAGTAATAATACCAGTAATATCAGACTTATCAGCAAATAATAGACAACACCTGAAAGCCATCATACCGTTAGCCTCACAGTCCTACACCTCCCACAGTCCTACACCTCCCACAGTCCTACACCGCATAGACAAAAGTATTGGGACATGTTGAATTCAGGTATTTCTTTTCTAACAGTGGTCTGGGATATAAAACAATAATGAAATAATGTCATAATATAGTTTTATATTGTGATAAATATCATTGCAGTGGTTGGTTTGGTTTTGTTATCTTTTCTTCCAAAATCTCTGAGATGGTTTTTACTTAAGTTTTGTTTTGTTATTTTTTTTTTAATCCATGACTATGATTTTTAGTGTTCTACCGCTACATTTCTAAAATATTTTCCATGCTCTGACTGTAAATAATTTTCTAAAACAGCTAACCATCTACGTTCTTCCCATCTCACCTAGGAGGAAAAAATCTCCCATTAAATTATGAAAACCTTAGTTGAGTTTTTTGTCCTTAGTGTTTTTATTCCTCTTTAGGCATGAAAAAAACATGTGATTGAAATTTTTTGAATGAAAGTATTTTTTACGGCGTTAAAAAATGTCCACACATTTGGATACCGTGTGTTTAATTTTTGAAACAATATATCAGAAAGTGATAAACTTGAATATTTTAATGGCGCTAATCTGATGTTTTCTCTCATTTTTACGTACTCTACTTCTACTATCATAGTTATGACTCACTTCATGGAGATAGTATGCAAAAAAAAAAAAAAAAAAAACAACCCAAAACTTAATTACAGTCTAAAAAAACTAGCACTTGATTTACACTCAAACATGTTACTGTAGATCAGGTTCATCTAGAACAGCAAAGTTACAGGAATGGAATGACTTACAGTGTATGAGATGATGCTTAAGTGTCCAATGTGTTGGCTGATGTGGAACTGAAACATCAAAACTCATGAATATAGAAGAAAAGAGCTGTAGAATAGATGTCCACTGTAGTGACCGCGATGCATCAAAGGGTTAAAAAGGAAACAATGATGTTTATAAACTACATGGACAAAAATATTGGGACACATCATGGCTACAGCTGTAAGATGTCCTGTTCATGATTATTTGAGATCAACATCAATATTTATGATATTTATCACAATATAGGTGACACGGTGGTGCAGTGGATAGCAGTCGTGCCTCACAGCAAGAAGGTCCTGGGTTCGATTCCAGCACCAGTCACTGGTGGGACCTTTCTGTGTGGAGTTTGC
>JAQQZY010000019.1:25636192-25648522 GCA_030068375.1 Ostorhinchus rueppellii | reverse complement strand
AGACAGACAATCACTCTCACATTCACACCTATGGGCAATTTAGATTAGCCGATTAACCTATCAGTGCATGTCTTTGGCTTGTGGGAGGAAACCGGAGTACCCGGAGAAAACCCACGCAGACACGGAGAAAACATGCAAACTCCACACATAAAGGTCCCAAGGTCCCGCCCAGGACCTTCTTGCTGTGAGGCACGAGTGCTAACCACTGCACCACCGTGTCGCCCGGATAAATGACTTACAAAGTGAAATAAGAGAAAAAATAATAATTTAGAAACTGCCACAAAAGTAGCATTGGGTCTTTACTTTGCATAGTTAATTTGCATTTTACATGTTGCCCCAGGTTTCACCTTATTTTTGGATGTAATTAATTTGATACCTTACGTTAGATGCATCTCGGCCTGTCAAACTACCTATTACAGATACCATGTCCTAAGAAACATAGTATCTGAAGAACATCCATCCGTCCGTCCGTCCATCCATATGTAGCCTATTCCAGCTACCTATGGGTGAAAGAACAGTCAGACAAAATGTTGCATCAATAGCTGTATATGTTCGTTTGGACACATGGATGAAATGTTAATATTGCTGTGATCAAAAGTCAAGGTAAGCTCAACCTGTTGCAGAGTTGGGCACAAGCTTTCACTTTGACTCTATGATAAACTGATTCCATTTTGACATTTACAGGGTCCCTAATAAAAGAATCAAGATTCCTGAAGTAAATAGTCTTTTCCGTTGTGGTTTTCTAGTAATTGAGAAAGATGTGCCAACAGCTATGGTTGAAGTTATACAAATTACTGCAGAAATACAATCCAGCATGTTATTCTGGTGGTTTTATACTTTAATTACAGTTGAAACCTTCTGTTTAATGTGTGAGGAAACTAAGCAGCCTTTGGACCCTTTTATCACAGAGACTGTTTCCAAGTATTGAGGAACATTTCATTGTTCGACTGTTCCTCTGTGGACTGTGATGCTAGAATGAGTATTGAAAGGTGCTCAGGCTCCTATTCATTCATCACAAAAGCAGATGCCTTCTTTGTCTTAATCTGTCACATGTTTGCTGAGTTGAAAACATTGTGCAGATCATCATTTACATGCGATCAATACCTTCTTATGAATGACAATGAGCACATTCAGCTAAGATGTACAGCAGCAGAGAGAAACTCCACATGATATCTCATTAAATGGATCCTTTTTCTGACTCCTTTAAAATGGCTTGTGTGAAAAAGTGGATGAGTCTGTTTGTCCAACACACTGGCAAAGGAAGAACTGACTGGAGGTCAAACGTGGGAATTGAACCAAGCTATTGACAAAAAGAGAAGGTAATGTCAATTTAGACATTGATGGACTGCAAATGGTTTGTGGGGATAGTGACTGAGAGGAAGAATCCTGCTTCATGTCCCTGGGCAGTGTTTAGCACTCAAGGGATGAAAGACCAACTGTTTTGAACAAATTAAACGGGGGAAAAACTGCATCACATTCTGGTATTTCCTGTACTGAGGCTTGACTGATACTGAGTGACAGCACCATCATTATCTCAATGAACTGGTGGTTTTTTTATGGGAAGACCTTGCAGAATCCTGGAGTGTTCAAGCTTACTGCCTCATGTAAACATCCACACATTTTTCAGAGCAGTCCTTTGGATAAATTTATTGAACTGGCTGAAGTGACAGAGCACCTTAAAAGATGGACATCTGTTTAATTACAGTGCAAAGGCAACCTCTGACAGACTTTAATATGCAGCAGTGATCTGTGTCGTGATTGGGCCTATGCAGCATAACGCATTTGTATGCATGAAAATGACTTCACGTATATATAAAAAAAAAAAAAAAAGTACAATTTTCCATCTGCATGCCGTTTTTCATGTCATCAAAAGATATGAAGTATAGCAGAGATATGATTATAGATATGACTTTCAGGGGTGGAGTTTGAGCTCTCAAGATGAGGGAAAAAAAAAAAAAAAAATCATATTGGAGCTGGCCGGTAATGTCCACAGCACAAATCGGACTGTGAATGGTAATTGAAATGCAAAGGGCATGGCATAATGGTCACACCATGGCAACCACATTGGCTACATGACAGTAATGAAGTGGCCGACAATAAACAGAACCCTGGGTGGCTTCAACAAATGAGAAAGTAATTAAAAAGACCACGAGCAGCACAAGGTGAAGACTGGCCGCACATTTCATATTCAAGGCCACATTTCAGCCGCTGTGCTAAAGCTCTCCCACCTCTATAAGACGTTTGAAAAGACAATAAGGTTGATCTGCAAACACTGAGCATGGATTCTGTTTTTGTCATGGTGCGTTATAATGTGTTTCCATGTCAATGTCAAACCGAGGCTTCATGGCGTCATCACAAACCGTTATTATTAATATTAGTTTTACTACATGATAAAAGGATCCTGATCTGCAATTAATGTGATTTGAATGCTTTAAAATAAAACAGGATTGCTAATTCTCTCAATTCGCATATGTGCCTTGACATTATCATCAATTAAGAAACTAGTTGCATCACTGTATTTTACACTTAACAGAGGCTTATGATTAAGCAAATGACATTTTTAAGGGTGTGGAATAATACAAAGCAAAGATTATTTGTGTTTTATTTGCTAAGGAAAACTGCGTGACGTTGTAAAGGAAGTATACAATTCCAGATTTTCCCTCTAACTGACATGAGAATGAATTTAAATCCCAAATATAGTTGTTGTTTTTTTACATACATTTTTATGGTTAATTAATGCTGTTGTAAATCTGGTCATTAACATCAGCCATCATGGTGAATTAGCGTGTATATTTATGGTGGTCGGATCATACACATCCCCTTTGGTTTTTAAAGACAACAATTATGAAGCATTGAGCACCAAGTGATCATATTTGGACAAAAGGGTGAATCTGGGGATGATGGGTGAAACATGCAGCAAATAAATATTAACGCTGCCTTTCTGACAGTAAAATGGTAACCGTTAAAAAGGAAATAGCTGCATAACATTACGCTTGATGTCTTTTTTAATGTAATCCGGGGCTATGTGTAGTATTGATATTCCAGTCAATAAGCAGAACAGGAAGTTGTATCACAAACCACTCACAGCTGCTAAAAATCACCAACAAATCAATGAGACTGTTCACACACATTTGCTTTATGGTGTCATCGTCATTCCTTCTTCAAACAAAAACTTTAAGTAACACTGTGTTTGATCATTTCAATGTACGACATCAGCTAATAGTTAAGATTATAGTTCTGTTTGCTTTGCTTTGTTTTTAGACAGAAAGCAGCCCTAGTAAAATAACAAATCACCTCCTTTTTTTAAAAAAAAAAAATTACATGCTGCATGAAGGATCTGTTTGAAGTTGTCCAAACAAGGTCAGAATTGTCAGTGTAGTATGAATTGTGGGTCCACAAATGACGACTTAGCA
The DNA here is from genome assembly GCA_030068375.1 of Ostorhinchus rueppellii. Lineage (NCBI taxonomy): Eukaryota > Metazoa > Chordata > Actinopteri > Kurtiformes > Apogonidae > Ostorhinchus > Ostorhinchus rueppellii. Next base: position 25,645,109 of record JAQQZY010000019.1, on the reverse strand, counting down.
AAGATAATAACATCCTATAATAACTTTATACCTAGCTTTTGTATGTTCTCACTATGTATGTTATCACTTGGTAACTTTCTTGGACTCTCAAAGTAGTTTTATACCGTTTGTCATCTTCAACTTATTCTTGGCATTGGTTTTAATCACCATCGGAGGCAGAATGACTCCCTACTCCCTCTAGTGGTCACATATATTTACAGTGACACGTTGACCTATTAGACCAACGAAATTCAGTTCATATCTCGAGAACAGGGATCAAACTCATTTTAGTTCAGGGGCCACATACAGCTTAATATGGTATAAAGTGGGCCGGACCAGTGAAATAATATAAACTTGTAAAGTACTCAGAGAGTGCAGACCTCCGCCAAGATAGTGTTTGTATTTTTTATTTTTTTTAAGGTAGTGTTTGTATTTTTTATTTTTTTTAAGGTAGTGTTTGTACTTTCTTTTTAAGGTAGTGTTAGTACTTTTCTCCGCGAGATGGCGGTGAATGACCTCATGCCCTATCTCACAATGATAAAGAATCATTTAAAAAGCTCCAGGATCCAGATGGTGATTCAAAACGCCTCCAAAATTTTATCATCTCTTCCTTGACCCAGAGTGGACATACCATGAAAATTTCATCAAAATCCATCCATAACTTTTTGAGTTATATTGCTAAAAAACAAAGTTGGATGGTCACAAACAAATGCACAATAAAACATAACCTCCTTGGCGGAGGTAATAATAGGATGATAATTTTGAGTGAAAAAATTTAAATTCCGTAATGAAAATGTTTATATCTATGAATTGTACTCAAATATAATCTAAACAAATATGAACAACCTGAAGTGAAATAAGAGCAATGTTAAGAATATTATCCATTATTTCATCATTACCTCTGCCAAGGAGGTTATGTTTTCATTGGCGTTGGCTTGTCTGTTAGCAAGATAACTCAAAAAGTTATGGTTGGATTTTGGTGAAATTTTCAGGATATGTCGACTCTGGGTCAAGGAAGAGATGATTCAATTTTGGAGGCGATCCGGTTCACCGTCTGGATCCAGGAATTTTTTAAAGGGATTCTTTATCAATGCAATAGCGCATGGTGGACCAGAGTTGATTATGAGGTCATTCAGCACCATCTAGTGGAGGAAATTACAAACACTACCTTAAAAAAAAATACAAACACTATCTTGGCGGAGGTCTGCGCTCTCCGAGTGCTTTTCTAGTTTATACATGTGAATCACAACTTAGAGATCACAGTGAATCTCCAAATACACAAAACATTAAATAACCGGCAGGATACTATTAACATTCCACACATTTCTGCAAAGATATTACAGGTTATTCACTTTTTTTTTCTAATTAAAGGCTAGTTGTGTAAATGCAAACATTGTTTGTGTAATTTTACTTTTTTTTTTTTTTTACACTAAAACAAAGAGAAAAATTTGCAGTTTTCATTATTAGGTTATTGTGATAGTATTTTACTGGTCTGACCCACTTTAGATTCAACTGACCTAAAGTGATTTTAAAATCCTTGATTGTTTATATCTTCATTGTAATTTTTGCATTTCACAAATTCATCCCAAGGGCCAGATTGAACCCTTTGATGGGCCAGATTTGGTCCCCGGGCCGCATGTTTGACACCTGTGCTCTAGAATATAACACACTAACATCTTTGTAACTCTTATTCTGAAGACTTCATGATACTTTTAGGTCATTGTTAAACATTCTGCTCCTTTAGCCAAAACTACGGTCAAACTGTTTGTCAGGAAAGTAGTGTTTTATTTAATAAATGGTCCAAGTCTGAAACTCCAACTGTGCAGACAGGAACCTGTCAATCACACCTGTCAATCAAAGCCCACACTGCAAACAGCAAAGACCTTATAAACAGAGCAGTGATTTCTAAAATGCCCACCGGGGTATTTAGTATGGGTCCAAATGAAGTCCATGAGAATGACTCACTATATTGGGAGTTTAACTCTCAAAGCCAGAGCTACAGAACTGCGAATATGATAACATTTACCAGGACCAAACACCCAAACACAACACTGAAAGACAAAATAACATTTACAGAAGAGTCATGATGCAATTTTGTTGAAATTAAAAAAAAAAACAACTTATAGTTTCAAAGTTGTGTAGATGAGGAAATGAATCTACATTTACTCAAACTGTTGCTTTTTTAAAAGGTATCTTAAAATCCCACTTGTTTGTAGTTTGTTTTCCTGTTTATTTGTATTTTTTTCTAATCTGCTGTTGCTTTTTCCTACACTGAATTTATCTAAGCTATTTATCTGAGCTATGGTTTTGACTGAATCTTTGGTTGCATCAGCCCACACTTGAATCCACTCTTTGTTGCTGTCAGTTTAGATATTAGTGTTCGCTCGTCACAGTCACTGTTGTAATTGGCAGACTCTTAATTACTCAGTCCTTGTAAACACGCTGTTGTGTTCTTGCAGTGATGAGTCATTTGCGAAATGCTCAGCTTTTTGTTTTACAGTGAAGTGAGAGATGTATAACCGCAGTATAACAAAGCTCAATGCCATCCCTCCTCATGACAGTAAGATATAGAAAATTCTGCTGTTTTCCGTATTTCTGTGGGCTGTTGTTTCAGCTGAGTCGATTTCCTTTGAAGCTAAAGGAGAAGGCATCGGGTATTTGCTCATGTCACATTGGGCCGGCGCATACAGGATGATGTTCGCAGCCTTTCATGTGACGATGTGATGTAGATGTTGGTCACGGCTCTAGATCCAAGTGTCACTCCGTTTCAGGGATTTTACCATTCCACTCAGTTTGACACTGACACATATGATAAATGTACTAATCTGACATCCCTCCACATACACCCTCCCTGGTTTTATTATTATTCATTTACCGAAGCTATGTGTTCACTTCACAGACTTTTTTCATATTGAACTCATAGTAGACATTGTTATAAAAGAAGCCAGTGCTACATTACATATACAATATTGTGCCATGGTTGCCGCATTGCATTGTGGGTTTTGGGCATGTTGTTTGAGTATGTGTTATGTGCAAGGATTCAGCAGGGTTATGGTGTTAGTGTAAATTAGTGGTTAATGTGTGTATGGTAATGTGAAAGTCATCGGCTGAACAATGCCTTTCCTGTTCATCTAAAATTGTGATTGTGTTGTGTTCACAGTTAAACCTTAAGTTTGTCAAATGAAAAGCATTTCCTGTGTTACTTAATTTCCACTGAGCTAACTTCCTACCAATCCTCCATCCACACTACAATACCATTGTACGGGAAAAATAATAAAGTGCAAGATCTAAAAATGATACAGAATACATAGAAGTAAAGTAGATATCATCTTTAAAGTGTCCCATCACCTCACAAATCATTGGTTTATGTAGCTCAAAGGGTCAGTGTGTTGTTTATGGTTATTGTTTCTCCATTTCTATAACCAACAGTTGCTAGTTTTGTACATTTTTCGGTGTTCAGTAATTGGCACCAATGACGATCCACCTAAAAGGTGAGAGTCACCATCCATTAAAAAAAATGTAACTGCTTGCCTGAAAGTAAACTATCTTAAACCATAGAATGGATTAGAGGAGGGCACTAAGAAAACTTGGAATTTAAACCAAAAATATGTTGATCTGCCTTAGCTGCAGACCAGGTCATAAAGCCAACCCTTTCTATAGAAGTCAATGGTACTTCAGCTAAACCAACTAAAATTATTCAGCATTACAATATTTATTGTGATGTTTAGACAGATTTCATGACACTAGTGTGTGATGGAATCATCAGGTGAATGACAGCTGTGATAACTAATGGCTAGCCAAGCTGTTAATTAACACCCAGCTCCCAAAACAAGAACAAAAACACCAGACTGATTTCATTACAAATCAGATCTTTAATAATGCAATAGCAGCAGAACTCAATCCTCGTGGCATTTTCTATTATATGAGGCTGAAAACATTTGATATATGCAAAATACTTTGTGTTTTAGTAGCTTCAATAGGAAGATGAATTGTTTCATGACAATAAAACACGGCATCTCATAATTTATGAATCACAGCTTCGAGTCTCTGTTTACATCCCACAGCAAAGTTAACAACCATAATGGAATTGTCATAAGGTTATTGGCTCCCTTTGTTTGGAAAATTGTAGGTGCTCCTTCTGTTGTCTCTGCTTTATTTTTATATTTGTGTTATTTGTGTAATAAGTAAATCATTCAATATTTTTCATGTATTTTTACAAGTTTCACATAATTAATTAGTAAAAATGTTTTAAATGATTCATGAATGTGTGACAATGCATAGTAATTATTAATAGGTCTAGATGCTTAATTTCTATGTAAGTTAAAAACATCTTGTATGCTTTTCATGTTATCACAATGACATGCATAGAACTATATTTTTGTGCTTCTCTGATAAATAACCAAATAGTTGTGAAACTTTAAACCGTTTTCTGTTCTCAGTCATACTCCAGTGCTTTGGTGATTGACAGGGGAAGGTCCTCAATTCTCTTAAATCTGGGCTTAGAGCATCGTTGTGTGATTTCAGGACTCTACTGACATTTCATTTACATTATTCTGATATATTAGAGTTTCGTCCTTATGTAAACAGAAATACCATTAAGAAGATTCGTAAATAGATTTTGTTTTTAGGATTTAAAATCTCACTCGAACACAGATGGTAGTTTAACACTGACAATGAGGGAGATGAAAATATTACCTGTTATTTTATTTATTTCCCTCCCTCCTCACTTCTAGCTTCAGTGATTTTCTGGTGCCTTTATTTATCTGCTGAGCAGATCCCTAAGCAGATGTGGTCTTTTCTCGGCAGCAGTGCATTTCACATTCATAAAGTTCCACGGTGTGACTCGGGGGAACTGCCCTTCACACATCACATGGTCCTGGATTGAACAGCTTCACTGAAGCTCTTAGTTTAGCGGCTGCTCCAACGACGTGGACTGGAATTACCCAGGGACGGAACATGGATTCACACTCATCTTCTCCACCGTGATTTTCTGTGCCTTCCTTGGGATTCAGTTCTCTCTTGAAGACCACTTCTCTAATCACGAGGCTGCCACAAGCAATCTATTCAGTCCCTCATTTCATTCTTTTCTGCTGTTTAATGGCCCATAATTGGTGCACTACAAAATGAACCAAAGTGCTCAGAGGCATTATTCACAAATTATTAGGGAGATCGCAAAATGTGGAGATATTGGTTTTGGCGTGAACAAAAGTGAAGGATCATTAATAATCCAGGTTTACATCGAATACTCAGATGTTGTAAAAAACAGGGGGAAGTGCTGTGTCGGCTTTGTCCTTTTCATCAATATATGTATTGTGTCACAGCGTCTGATTCTTCTCTGGAGTTCAGTCACTTTTGGTTGAGACTGAAAAAAGCTGTTTTTGACTTGCTGTAATGACATTTTAGTTAATTTCCTATTATTTACATTGATGTCCTGCACAGATCACATTAATGATAATACATATAATTATGAATCCGTTAAAGATGTATTCCTCTTGACAACACATATAAAACAGACATGGGGGCAGGACATTCGGCTGATAATATTGGATACACAGTGGGACCAGTCCCTCATCTTAGATCATACCTCTTCTCTTGTAATCTAAAATTATCTGTAGATACAATATACAAATTCTAGACTGGCCAAAATCTACCCTGGATTTAGCGATAACTGCAATAGATGACACCTGTCTCCAACCAACCATACACCATACACATACGTTTTGGTCATACCAATGTTTTGGCCCTCAACCCCAAACCCCTATTGTCTTTGTTTGGAGTTCTACCATATCTAACATCAAGGCTTTCTGCTGCTCAGTGCTGGCTTTTACAACACAACTATGCACAAAATTCAAAGTACATTCATTGGATTCTGTGTTTTTCCAAACTTACAATAGTTTATCTGAACCTCACATGTTTAAAACACAGGATACTGAACATGAAGAACCATCATATTAGTGCTAAAAAAGGAAGAAAGACACTTTCCAAAAGGCAAAACCATCCATGTGAGTGTGTCACTACTGAGAACATACATTATATCATGATCATTTTAGCAGCTACTGGGTTTATTGTGTAATTTTATTTACCTTTTTTTTTTTTTTTTAACCTTTATTTAATCAGATAAAATGTCGTTGAGCCAACAGGCCAACAGTTAAGCAGTGCACTCCATACCATAATAAAAACAGGTTAAATGATCAGTGATAACAATTCATTAAAAACAAAAAAGGTATTTAGACTATAAGGAGCCTGTCTTTGACTCAGGTGGCTCTGAATACTGAGGGGGAATTGCTTTCATACAGTGTTCAGGGAGGGGGATCCTCATCACCCCCCACCTCCCACCCCCATCAGGCTTATTGCTGAGCAGGCTTTTTCCACCACTTTCATTTTCCTCTGATACGGGCAGTGGCTTGTTGTCCAGGGTCATTTTAGAGCTCTTCTGGGACACTCCTTCCTTAATGGGTTATTGCAGTTGAGACTGAGGTGTCTTTGAAATTAATTTGGTGAAATACAGTGAACTAAGTGTTCGTCCTGGTGTCGGTATCATGTTGACCGGTTGAGTAATTGAGGACTGATGAGTGCTGAGAGAAGGGATTGGATGAGTGTCTGAGCTGCCAGAGTTTACTCCACAGCTGTCAGTGGTCTTAAGCATAATTCAACTAAACAGATTTGATGTGAGTTGCCCACTTGGTTGCTAAGCTCTTTCCTGTAATATCCAAACCAGCGCTGTATCTACAAAGCCATTCACTGGGATGTTTGTTGGTCTATGGGAGAAGTGTCTGACAGAGATTCACTGTCAATATTCAAGGACAAACAAAACAAACTCAGGATCAACAGCCGAAATTGATTTCCAAAGATATTCCACAGAGCTGCCAAACTGGTGCTATGTTTTTCATTTCCTGCCTTTTATTAACCCCTCTGTATTTGCTGTGTTCTCTCTGCTTCGTATACTGTACATCACAGCCAAGTTCCCATGTACCATTTTTCACGAAACATAATATCTGCTTCTTTTGGTGAAGGCTACATAAATCTGAATCCTTTATCAGCCGCCAGCACACCTCCTCGAAGACGCCCGGGCGGATTCTGTTATTTTTATCTAATCATTTCCTGAGCATATTCTGGTGTCAGGATCCATCTTGGCTGACAAGTGCTGGTTCCATTTGAGTCCCCTATCGCCCTGTTTTTCCAGTGTTTTGCCATGACACCTGACTGATAAGTGTGTTGTTCAGTGTGTGCGTAGAAACAGTAGGATTTCACCAGTGACATGTGGCGTTTAGCACAGAGAAGCCATTCAGCAGTGCCCACGGACGGGTGCTTTATCTCTTTAATGTTTTTGTTTTATATTTTGATTGAGGATTTTATGCCTGCAGACCTCAGCATTTGATGGCGCCTTCGAGACCATTGCTTATTCACTGCAAAAGTAAAATGGTGTCTTGAGGAAATGTGAAGTGTCAGAGATGTCATTAATCCAAAGGCTTTGGACAAAGGCGCCACAATTTGCAGAATTTGTGGCTCCTATGAAACTAATGTCACATTTAAATTGAGGCTATATTTTCCATCTTTGCCAAAAATGTATTTTAATGAGCATTAAATATCTCTACTGTGATATTTCTACTGTACAACTTTCAAAATGAAGTAAAATTGCCATCAGGACATGAATAAGTAATAGTTTTAATGTCCGTTTATTGCATTCCAAAGACACCGCTAGTAGCGAACATGCTAACCAGCATGGCCCAGCCTATACCCAGCCTCCACTAAAGTAAGTCAGTGTAGTGTCCAAATAATACATCCAGTGTTGGTGCTAGACCAGAGTATTCCACAGGATGCACAGGGTCTATTTTAACATTCTGGAAAGTGACGACATGTTGCTAAAATTGAGCTAGACTCTAATTATAGGTGCTCTGTTCAAAGCCACTAAACCTTCGAGGTAAACACAGTTATTTATCCTTTCAGAACAGAAAACACTCTGATCCAAGGCTGTTTCAGTTGATTCAGGTTGGATCAAGGCAGTGGTGGGTCAGAACATGCGGTGTTCTGGAAGGTTAAAGTAAGAGAGTCTTGTGGTTTTGAAGAGCTGATTAGAAACCTAAATCAAAGTCATGCACATGTCTTCACCAACTACTGCCTCCTTGTGTTGTTGGTACAAGTTAATTTCAAATTAACCCTTTACAGGACACTCATACTCTGAAATTCATGGAGGACACAAGGCTTTATTACTTTTGTGAAATTTTGTAAAAACATTTATTGTTATATAGAAAATTAAGGTCAGTGAAGTTACCATATTTGGTTCCTTACTCATAAGTGGCAATTTTTTATTTTATTTTATTTTTTTAAGTACAGGGAAAACACATTTAAAGTGAAAGGAACATGTGTTTTAGAACATTAGACCAACATAAGTGCTGATCCAGACACCTGTCCACATCCACATGATCCCTTTGAACCTCTTTCCTGACATTAGTATTAGAGATGCACGATACCCAATACTGGTATTGGGTTTCCAGGTGCTTGTGGATCCAATCCAATCCAATCCAATCCAATCTAATCCAATCCAATCCAATCCAATTTTGTAAAGCACTTTAAAACAACCACAGTGGACCAAAGTGCATGCATGGATGCGTACCCAGACAGACAACACCAACAGGAACCATGGAGGTAGAAGATCTGTTCAAAGAACTCTAGTAGTTAGTGAAAAACTACTGACATATTTATGACAACTACCCAGGGCTGGGGCGGTTTACGTCCTACTTGTAATACTATAGGGAGCCTAAGTCTCCGCCCCTTCCGGTCGATCCACTGGACCTAACTTCGGAGTAATTTAACACGAGTGTGGATGAGAAGAAAATAATTATTTTCTGGTCCACTGTACTTTATGCCCTGAATCACACATATGCTGTACTTCAATGAAAATCATAACCAATGATGTGCGTTTGGAGTTTCTTTGATA
>JAQQZY010000019.1:25612739-25625543 GCA_030068375.1 Ostorhinchus rueppellii | reverse complement strand
ACACATATATACACACACACACACACACACACACACACACACACACACATATAGGGAGCGGGGTTTAAAAAGTGAATACATTCTTTTATGATTTTTTTTTTGTCAGTAATCTAACAATGTTGGGAATAAGTGATTGGCAATAATTAAAAACTTTTTTTTTTTTTTGCTTTCAGACATTTTCAAGTTCCAATATTTCTTATGTTTTCACCAGGCCAACATGTTTTATTGTACTGAGGTCCGGATCTATAAAGGTCCCAATTTGCATGTATTAATTTGCGTGCACAATCTAGAATTTTGTTATGATTATGATCACTCCCAAATCTGTCATGGCCTTTGTTCTGCTCTTCTACAGCAGCAACAGTATCCAACATTTGTTATCATTAGTTAAGAAATAGAGTGAACCAACAGTGACAAACCACTTCGTTACCAACACAAAACAGACTAAAACAGATTTCCACATAAACACACATAGATCTTCTACTTCGAAGCTTCAAAGCTCCAGCATTTGAAAGTGTGCTGAAGTCTTTGAGCACAAGTTCCAAAATTCCTTTCTGGTATATTGTAAATAATGTGGATTGAAAGATGACTTTGAGGCAGCTGGTTCGACACACATGACTGACAGGTAGAAGTAACTGTTTCTTGCATTTATTTTCCTCTTACTCAAGATGGAAGCTTAGAAAAAAGGCTTTGTACAATTTCCAAGGCGTCAAGTAGGGTACACAACACCATTTATATATATTTTTTTTCAGTCTTCTGAGTTGGACCTAAAGTGGAGAGCTGTAGAAAGATGCATAGTTTATTTTTATTTTGGCTTCTGTACTTTTTAGTAATGATGAAGACCTGAATATACAATTAACCCATAAAGACGCAAACATGAGCAAAAGCACATATTGCAGACAATACTAAAATAACATATTCCACGATTTGGTGACTAGAAAACATGAACAATATTGTGGTCATCACAACTACCAAGAAATACAAGTCAAAGCTCATTGTTAATATCACTGGTTTCTTTATTAACCCATAAAAACCCAAACAACTACTGGCAACCAATACCATCTACTGATCTAAACTGTTTAATTCCTGCTGATCCCCTAATCATATTAATACATGTAAATAATTGGTGTAAAATACAGTTTTTCATCTTTTCTTGGTCATCAGATATGACCCATTTGGATGTTCAGAAGCTCCGTAGTGAACCTGGAAACACCATCTACTTTCTCAAAGGTTAAATAGAGACAAAAATTGATTTGGGATCTACCACAAAATTCACACTGGGTCAGTATGGGTTAAGGTAATTTGCTATTAATATGGGGCTATTTCTCAAGAAACCTTGATTAAATAAACCATAAACTGGGAATAAACCGTGCAGTGGAGCTAGAGACTTAGAGCTTATAAGTCTGTAATTGTCATCCAAAACAGTTTTGGCTGTCAGAGTATTTGGCAGCATGTCGGTGTGTCCCATATCTACGAGTGTCTCTCAGAGCTTGTGTAATATGTTATACAACTTGCATTAATCCAACACCTCCCAACCCGACTTGACAACAGGTTCCTGTGAATATAGTGCTTGGCTGCATAGCGAGCAGAATCCCATTACTTAAATGGATAGGACTAATAATAAAATATGACTTCCAACCTAACCGGATTAACAATGATCTTGTGCTCTTGGGAATCTGTTGAGCTGCCTTTCCACATAAACACCTTTTATACACAAAGCTCTTAAGCAACTTCACTTCTTGTGCTATTGTGTTCATGGATTGGAAGAGGGGATAATAAATGCATGCTGGACAAACAAGGAGCAGAAAGAGGCAGGGCTCTTTAAATAGTCTGTTTATGTGCCGACTGCCGTACCTCACTGTGTTACTGAATTAATGCCAAGTGCGCACAAGTCAGGTCAGCTAGGGAATGCTAAGAACTGGAAAATACCAGCAGGTTTGTAGATTTCACGCTACAGAGAAAGCAGATAACATAAAGGGGTAAGACGCATTCAATCTGCAGCCACGTCTGCACCAAGAGCTCCGCTCTGCATACGACTGGTCTACGACTCTGCTCTACTTAAGCTGATTGGTATCTCTGCATCTCCTCCAATGTTCCTTTAGTGTCTGAGTGTTTATGCACCAAACCAGCTCCAGAGACAAGGCTTTTACTGTTTGCTCTGAAGGGACTGATAATCCTCATCCCAAAACTGATACTTTAGCAGAAAGATTCTGTTGCATCTGTGAAAGTTTGAATCCAGAAATTAGAAAATAATTAATACCAGAGGGTTTGTACCAATTATATATGTATCACATTATCACACATGGTTCCTAAATGAAGTGGTACAGAGGTGCAGTACTGGTGAGTACTGTAAAGGGCCTCAGTTCTATGGATATTTGAACTCATAATCTGATTTATATTTAACATGAGTATGTAATTTCTGTAATTTTAGTTCACTTTCTGATTCCTATTTTTCATCACCTTTCCATTTGGTGAAAACTACATTAGTACATTTGTTTGTTTTGAATGTTTGTTAAAGGATGAAATGTTCCTTTATGGATATGCTTTAAATTGTCTCATTTTTTAATCTAAAAAATTGTACAAATAGTCTACAAATCTTCAGACCTCATGAAAAATAAACTTAAGAGATTTGTACTTCTCATGGGACAATAACTTCTCAAACATACAACCATGTTTTATAATATGACAGACTGATGTAGAATAATGTAACGAGCAGCAGACAAATAAAGCAGATGAGAGGAAGACAAACATCTGCAACGTATACATTATTGCAACAGTAGTATGAGTCCAAACACTTCACCTAACATTCTAAAGCCTGCTTTATTGCACAGTGACTGTGTCAATTTTTCATACTTAAAGTACATTTTTCTTAAAATATTTATATTAATTTCTATGAGTAATGTTTGAACATAGAACTTGAAGTTGTAGCGAAGTATTTACTTCATGAATCCTTCAGGACTGATCAGATCCAGGATTTGTTGGTCCGGTCCAGGTCATAGAACCACTGACCACCCTGTTACTGTGTCTGAGTTGATGGAGGGGGTCTGGATGTTGGCCAGTGCAGTCTACATGTGTTTTATGGACTTGGAGTTGGTCTCTGTACACTCAGAGTGAGAGCTGTGCTCCCATGTTTGGCACTAATTCAGATTTGTTCGATGTGGGCGTTGGACTTTGCCTCCACTGTCCATGAATTTCATGGATGGGATTTCAAGGCCTAGTTGCAGTGAAGAAAGCATTGGGTGTGAGGGTTGGAAGGTCATATCTCTGCTCTTTGTGGATGATGATGCTGTGCTGCACCTTCAACAACACAGGGCTGGTTTCCAGGTGAGTGTGTTGGGGCTGGAATGTGGATCAGTATCTCCACACCTCTGAACCTGTTGCGGTTAGAGGAGTTCAAGTATCCAGAGGTTTTCCTCGTGGAAAGGCGGTTGTAAAATCGATCATAGTTTGAGCAGCATCTGTGGTGATGCAGTTGCTTTACTAGTGAAAAAGCACCTCGCCCATGAGGCAGTTATTGATCAGTGACTCAACCTCCACCGTTGGCCAACAACCCCATGATTCCAAATACAAGTGGTTTGGTAGATTTCACATTTCCTAACCCTGAGTACGAGTCGACCTAGTGCTTCTCCACATTGAGAGGAACCAGTTGAGGTTTCCTAGGATTCCCCCCGGCTGTCTCTTATTGGAGGTCTACCAGGACCCATGGTCAGTCGGGCCAAGGCCCTGGGGCCCAGGACCCATTGGAGGGATTAGACTGGATTTCCCATCTGGCTGGTGTACAGCTGAGGATCCTCCAGGAGTAACTGGAGGAAGTCAGGGCATCTTATGCAAAATACAACAAATTTAAACACTTTCAATATTTTCCTAAAAAATGTGTCTTTCACATACTTTCTCCAACCATCCTAAAATGTAAACACTTGCTGTTTCCCATGTGCACTCAACTTACTGTACACTCTTAATAAAGACATGCAAGAATGATGTTGTCATTCAGTATGTTACATGCCAATATATGTTATATTTTCAAATACATCTTCTGGATACATGTATATGACGATGTATATACTTTATATAACATAAAATATGATTTGTGGCAGAAGAATTTAGTATAAGTAGTAGAGTAATGTTAAAAGAGCTGTGAGTAAGAATTACGTTCTAAGTAATCATAAAAAGGCCCTGAATGTAACCAAACATTAAGGAATCGTGTCCATTTCAAATACTGACATCACTGACAGCAGTAGTCCAGCCAGAATATTGGCATTTGAAAAGCTAAGTGTCAGCCCCTAAATAATATTTATGTTGTCATTTTGTGTTTTGGTCTGATGCTCCACCCATCACCTGTCTCCCAATCACAAAGTATTTCAGCATCCAGGTTGTCAGTTCCCACTGAGCTGCAGCTGGAACATTTCTGATCACAAATGTCTAATGTTAATAAACCTAAAAGGCCTCTTATATATATACACTAAATATATAGTGACAGAGTGAGAAACAAAACAAGGACATGTATAGGAGATACTTTTGAAACATGGAGATGGCTGAAAGCAGAGAAGAATTTAAAGACCAACACCAGCTCTCCCACAGCCTGGGCCTGTGGTCTCACCGCCTGGTAAGATCCACGGGGTTTTGAGACGTTCTACTGCCCGGGCCTGGATGAATAGACCAGGCTGGTGTTCATACTAGTGTAGGACTCGTCACTTTCCATGGTAGCTCCTTGTATTAGACATTCATGATGGATCTGGCAATTCCTCATCTGGGGAGGGGGGCAGGGAGGGGATACCACACTGTGATTGCAGTACCAGTTTTGGCCACAAACCTACATACGACTTTTAACTGGCAATCGTAAACATGAGCACATTTCTCCGATTTTACAGTCGCTCCATTGGCTGCCTGTCTGTTTTAGAATCCAGTTTAAAATACTTTTATTTGTTTTTAAATCCCTCCATGGTCTTGCACCACCTTACCTCTCTGAGCTCCTTCACACATATATTCCCAGTCGCTCTCTCAGATCAGTTGATCAGTTACTTTTGAAGGTGCCCAGAACAAGGTACAAGCTCCGAGGAGATCAGGCTTTAGCTGCTGCTGGTCCCAGACTGTGAAACGACCTGCCCCTACAGATCACACAGACCTCCTCTGTGCCTGTTTTTAAGTCTCTTCTTAAAACCCACCTGTTCTCCTTGGTCTTTTAACTCATGGAATATTGATATTTTGTTCTGTTTAATATTTTAATTTGTTTTACTTATTTGATTTTAATTTTTTTATGCTTTTATTAATTTGTATTGTGTTTCTAGTGTTCTGTACAGCACTTTGGCCCACTGCGGTTGTTTTAAAGTGCTTTATAAATAAAGTTGGATTGGATTGGATTCCTTTAAGATCATATTCTATAAAGGGGGGTTTGGACTGATTAATATGGACTTTGTTGTCAAACTGGAAGTGTCGTTGAAAACACTGCATTTTGAACTAGCAAATTAAATAGGTAGATGAAAAGATTTCCTTTGTCAGCAACATTGATCTACCGAGAACATTTCCACTGCGAAGCTTCTACTTACTCTTACCACTGTTTGGTCCAATTAAGCTAAACATCAGAAACGATCTAAGTACTGCAACTGCCAAAGAGAAGCAGTAAGACTAAAAACAGAGGTCAAATATACTGTTTGCATATTCATACTGTAAGTAAATTCATATTTCATTGTGTCTCTATACACAAGAAATCATCTGCTGGAGGGATTCTAATTACAGCACAATATTTCCTTTGGTCTGACGAACCATCAATCAAACTCTTTCATATCACACAGATGAGACTGCCTTAATGCATGCAGTTTTACATTTGATCTTATAATTAGCAGACAAATGTATTGTTTGATAGCATCACTGTGGTAACAGGCTTTCATACGTATCAGACCTTATAAGTATTTCACAGTAATATAGATATGAACTGTGCGATGTATGTACATACTGATACGATCATACATAAATGTGAGTTGATGCAAGTCACTGCCGCGGCCTCTGAAGGTATCGTGGATCTAATTTAATAAAAAGTCTATGAAGCTTTTCAACCACTTGATAACGCTACTGAGACTTATTCTCCCACTACAGCACATGAACTGCATTTCATATTCCATCGCCTTTAACCCCTGTTTCATAAAATGCGCGATAATTACATCAGATCCTCCGTAGGAGTTAATGAATAAGCTCACAACAGTAATATATTGTGACAGTGCTGAAAAACGGTCTGTTTCTGACAGGTAAAAGCTGCTCCTAGTTGCACTGCAGAATCATAACGGCGCTTCCTACTGCAGATATACAGAGTTGGAATTCCAGTCACAGCCTCCAGTGGCCAACAGTGGAGATGGAGAGATACCTTAAGCAAGAAGAGCAGTAATTGTGGTTGAAGAGTGACCTCTGTGGACCTCTGCATGTGTGAATCTGCAGGTTGAACCAACCGACTGGACTTTGGATGGCTCTCCAGGTCAACAAGCACATGTGAAATATAAAACAGAAAATATGTCACTTTTCTAATGCTCTCCCATCGTTCCACATTAATCTGTGTATTGACTTTCCAACAAAGTCATAAAATAGGCCTTGGCTAATTGGCCACTTGTTAAAATCTAAACGTCATTGTAACAATATCTAACTGTATAATTTCAAAACATAGTTTGCAGTTTTGCAGCATTGAATCAACCTTTTAAAAAGTCTGTAGTTGTGGAGACAGAGGTGAATCAGTTCTCCTTGAAACACTATTGGTAGGGTCCTACATTATAAAAGTCTGAAAAAAAGAAAAAGTCTACTTTATAGTCACAGAACATAAATACCCTTTTGCCAATAGAAACTGATTTCAATAACGTGAATACATGTAATAACAAACTGTAGAATATACTGTGGAATTACAATAACTGAAGAACCCATTTTAACAAAGTAATGGGTTAATATTATAGGCTTTGAATGCAGACAAATAGTCTGAAAAGTTTAATTTATGAGGGACCGACACACATTGGCCTATGATGCCCATAAAAATGGAACTCCTGCGGTCATTTTTGTGCCACTTTGACCATCATTTTCATTCTCAAAGAAACCCGTTTGTATCTCAAGGACATGGGAACGTCTTTACGATAAAATGGAGTCAACAGTTGGGAAAAGAAACACTTCCTGGCGGCAGATCATCTCACTGAATTATCTGTTTGGGCATAAAATCACTGAATCATTGCAGCCCCGTCCTTCCAATAGTCTGAACTCAGGGCATTCAGTGTTACCCCACTATGGGTAGAAATACTGATTATATTCTATACTATATGTTATATCATTTCTGATGTATCAGATGCATTGATGAATTACAAACTCAGTGTGTCACAGTAATAAAGTTCGAACAGGTTGTTTAATCCCATAAATAATAAGGGCAGTAGATGAGGTTTCAGTAGAAGTGGATCATCATCCATAGTTTCAATGCTCATGTGAGTTTGTTTCTTTCAGTGCTACCCTTCAATGCATGTTTGCAGATTTCTTTAGCTTTTCTTCCTTTTCTTCCAACATCCTCACTAGGAAAAAGGCAAGACAAAACTTTGTTTATTTTCTTTTTTTTTAACAGATCCTACAGTTTTAAAGTATTGTTTTAGTATCTATCTATTCCATGTCCTGTAAGTTTACCAAATTAAGTCAGTTTGTGGCTATGAAATGACAATATTACGAGTTGTACAGTTAAGACTGTTATCTACCATCTATTATTATCACTGCCTTTAACATAAAAGGGCATTTCATCCATTTGTTAGATCACGTTTTTAGGCAACTATGGCTCAATCTGCTCAGTCTTTTATTGTCAAATTCCATCATTCCATGCAGTAATATTTGTTGTCATGTGTCGTATCTTGAAAAATATGAGCTATATCAATACTAGACTAGAATATCTCATATAAGTCTCTAAATATCTAAAAATATCGGGAAAAAAATCATCTAAAAATATATTGTCCACTAGGGAAATATGTTTAAACAAGGGAAGGAAAATAAATGAAAGAACAGGATAAGTTTGAGTCTATCAAAGATTTATCTGGAAGAAAGCAAAGGAATGTCAAAAGAAGCTGGAAGAAAGAAAACAGCACATCAGTGAAGAGTGACGGATGAGTTCTGAAGCAAAGGAGAAAACAGCCAATAGGAGCTCCACGTTCTCACACAGGATGTAAGTAATAAGATTACCAAATAAAAATATCAGCATTAGCAAGTTAAAAATAGCAATGCCATCTATCATCTTATACTTCCTTTAATTTGATGTATTTGTTTTCCATCTGGTCTCAATCATTCCATTTTGCATTTTTCTATTTCTTTCTTCCTCTTCCTATTTTTACAGTCCCAGTTTAGCCTTGTTTTTCCCAATTTTCCTCTGTTTCCCCCTGGTTTTCCTGTTTTTTGTGGCCCATCATCACTAATTATGGTTTCCTATGACTGAGATCCGATGTCTGATGACTCCCTTGTGTCCTTGTGACACCCATGGATTTGCAGCCTTATGCTTTGTATGGTTTCATTTTTTTTTTTATTATTATAATTTACAGCATGACTCTCCAAATTAACATCATGATCTAACATTACAAACATAATGCCACTAGAAAAACCAGGAGCAGATAAATAACATCAACAACAACAGCACTTTGTTTCACACTGCGCTCCAACTCCCACTTCCAGAGACTGAAGGAGAAAATAAAGAATGAGTACACTAATGGTCACATGAATATTCATGACAAGCATTTTATTAACTGTGTCGGACTAATTATGGAAAGCACTGAGCATGAGTTTTGAGATCTGATGATTTTTTGCTGTATTTCTACAGTTTATGGCTTTTAAAGGAGCCACATTTTGTTTTGTTAAATTTAACTTGTTTACTGTTTATTTAATATTCATTGTTTAAAATAAAATCAAATTCTAATTATGCTGTTTGCGAATTGCAATAACATAGGACTAGTTGTACAAAAATATCATCATCTTCATCTTGCTTTGCATGATTGGATTAACTGATAGTGAAAAGTGCACGTGATGTGCATATGAAATGACTTTTACCTCTGCCAGTTTATCTGAAAAGTGAGATGAGGACATCCAACCCTGCGGCATAAAATATTAATGAAAATAACTGTAATAAGTAGTTTTTGAGGAGCTCATCTGGATTTTATGATTTTTTGGAAGTAGCTTTTGTGTTCTAAAACAATTTCAGTAAAGGAGTTTATCATTAAATGTAAGAAGTATAAGAAGTATAGTTAGGATTTTCTGGAAATGCAAATAAAAGAAGTATTTTTGTTGCCAAAAAAGGCTGATTTATTTTCAAATGAGCAATAAATTCACCATTTTCAATGTGACACCATTCACCCATCTTCTGAACCCACTTTATCCTCACTTGGGTCACGGGGGTCGCTTGGAGCCTATCCCAGCTAATTAAGGGCGAAGGCGGGGTACACCCTGGACAAGTCACCAGTTCATCACAGGGCTGACATATAGAGACAAACAATCACACTCACATTCACACCTACAGACAATTTGGATTAACCGATTAAACCTATCAGTGCATGTATTTGGAGTGTAGGAAGAAGCCGGAGTACTTGGAGAGAACCAACACAGACACGGGGAGAACATGCAAACTCCACACTGGTCCCACCAGTGACTGGTGCTGGAATCAAACCCAAGACCTCCTTGCTGTGAGACACAAGTGCTATCCACTGCACCACTGTGTTGCCCCCAGTATGACACATATTTCAAATTATACATACTTCACAGTAGTGGGCAGTATTTCGAAAAACAAACAAACAAA
The DNA here is from genome assembly GCA_030068375.1 of Ostorhinchus rueppellii. Classification (NCBI taxonomy): domain Eukaryota; kingdom Metazoa; phylum Chordata; class Actinopteri; order Kurtiformes; family Apogonidae; genus Ostorhinchus; species Ostorhinchus rueppellii. The sequence continues at coordinate 25,615,771 of JAQQZY010000019.1, read as the reverse complement.
CAAACAAAAAAAACATCGAAAGTAATTTTGTGTAAATGCAAATAAAAGAACAACACCACCAAACCCCACCCCTCGCACGTATTGTAGCTTATTTTGGCATCAATCCAGCTCATGTCATCATGTCTATTCATGTGCTGATGTCATAACCTGAATTCAACATGTCCCAATACTTTTGCCCACATGGAGTATGAATTAATTATACAATTATACTATGAGGTTAGCATATTTCCAATAGCAGCAGAAGTGCAATCAGTAACAATTATTTGGTGAATAATGGATCAGAACAGCATCAGATATGACAGTAACAGCAGCAGGTATGACAACAGTGCAGTATTTGTACTACAGTGCAGTAGACAGTAGTATCAGTATTTGGATGAGTGTGTTTGCTGTGTTGCCTGTTACACCAAGATAGTGAACCCAGTACAAACTGGAGCTGTAGAAGCAGCGAGAAACTGGGCACAGTGGGTACAGGTGAAGTAACAGAGGAAAACAAAAGTCAAAGTTGTTCAATGGCTGTCATTTTTAATTCTGTGGTGACTTTAAAAGAAAAGGTTAAGGCTGGAGATAATGCCATTCATCAGCAGGACTATTGAAGTATCTGAGAGTCACAAATGTCAGCTGGGCCGTCCCACATCACCGAGAATAGGACACAGACACACCGCAGCTCGTCATCCCATCAGTCAGAACGGATGCATGGATCAGCAGCGTCCTGTGTTGGTGGGTGGAAGCCCTAACCCCAGCCCGGTGAAGGACACTTTCATGTTGACTATCTGAGCTCGTGGTTTTATCTCATCCTCTCTATCGTCAGAGTACAGTACTTATCTTTGAAGAGAGCACACTAAGCCCAGCTCTCTTATTGAATTGCTATTATTAAATCTTCATTGGAGCATAAAAACTCATTGCATGTGAGGCGGCCGTATTGAAGTTCATTAAACAATCCAATGTCCTATGTATGAGAGTATGGAATAGCTCCTAATTGAATTTTTATGGGGGGCATGGGAACAACAGAGCTGCTTCTGCTTCACAGCATGCAAACAAAAAATAAAACGCTTCATGAATGCGGCATGCTTCACTTATACCTTTTGAATGATTCTTTTATCACCAAATGATTTGAGAAACATTAACTCTACTGGTGTGCAGAGGGCTCTGGATCAGAATTTTTTTTTTTTTCTGTATCTATTTGTTGAGGTAAAATATTTTTTATTTGTATCCAAATGAAAGACATAGTTGTAAAAGGCCTGTTTTTGCTTCATATTAGGCCTTCATTTCTAATCTTAGTGAGTGTAAGTATGATTGTCAATAAAATCTTTAAAAAATTATGAAAGTGTTTCAATAAATAAAACTTTTCCTAAACTATGTTAACATCACTGAAGCAAAAATCAGGAATTAAACTCATGCCAAACACAACTCAAGACCAACACTGTTAAAATATTTACAAACAAAGGAGTACCACCCACTTCCATTTGGGCTCATGGGCATTTTTTTCAGGAAGAAAAAGATAATAACAACAATAATAAACTATTATTATTATTATTATTATTATTATTATTATTATTATTATTATTATTATTATTATTATTGACAGTAGTGGGAGACTAGTATTTTTACCCTGCCCCCCCTGAAGGTTCAGTTTGTTTATTTCTTTGTTTGTTAACACTCTAGCAGCAAAGCTTTTTGTTGAATTCATATAAAATTAGGTGTATAGATTACCAGTGACCCAGAATACATATGGTTACCTTTTCGAAAAAGTAGGTCAAAGTTCACATTTTTAATGAATTTTTAAAATCGTTTTTTCTCCCATTTACTTCTAACTTGGCACATATACAGGCAATTGATATGCTGACATCAGCACATGCATAGTCATGATGACATCAGCTGGACTGATGGCGAAATAAGATACGATATGTGTGAGGGGTGGGGTTTGTTGTTCCTGGCACCACATGTTTTTTTGTTTTGTTTTCCCTGTTTGAATTATTCCATTATGATGTATTATGTATGTATTATGATGATTATCATGTGTTTGTCAGTTTGCTGAAGTTGTCCCTGTAATTTTAACATGACCAGACTGGGATGATTTTACTTTATTATTATTATTATTATTATTATTATTATTATTATTATTATTATTATTATTATTATTATTAATAATAATAATAACAGCAACAACAACAACAATAATAATAATATTAAAATTATTGTTAGTATTTTATTTTAGATTAGATTCAACTTTACTGTCATTATATATTTTCAAGTACAAGTTAATGAAATGCAGTTTAGCATTGAAGCAGAAGTGTAATCAGTAGATATACAGTATGTACATAGAGCTTCAGAGTGCTATACATAAACTATATGGATAATATACAGATTAATAAACATCATAATTTTTACTATCAAAGGCCAATGAATAAAGTATAGGCATTGAGACATAAAATACAGATTGAGGTGATATTAACATGCAATTACATACTATAATCATATATTACAGACGTGTGGTTTGTGTGTGGAATGAATGTCAAGTGTGAATGGTGGCAAACTGTGTGTGCATAACCACAAGACTCTTTAAGAACAAGGCGAAATATGGTGAAATAACTGGCCTTTTGTAGATGGTCCTGTGTGTATTGTGTAACGGCAGGTGGAGTCTATTGTGCTGTTTCAAACATACTAGATGTAAATACACTAGATTTAACACAGACTGGGACTTTGTCGACTTGTAGAATTGCCTTTTCAATTGAAAAACACTGCATGTGTAAATTTGCTGGGTTTCATCCTTGTATCGCCTATTTAAGGACTCAAGTGCTCTGAGATAACCATGAATAATGATTTCATTATAAACTAGAGAAGCACTCGGAGAGCGCAGACCTCCGCCAAGGGAGTGTTTGTACTTTCATCCACTAGATGGGTCTGAATGTACAGGTCACCACCAAAATCTAATCATCTGTAGGATACCCCATTTAGATTAGATTAGATTAGATTAGATACTTTTTATTAATCCCACAATGGGGAAATTCAGGAATTTCAGATACAACTGAACC
>JAQQZY010000019.1:25573853-25586940 GCA_030068375.1 Ostorhinchus rueppellii | reverse complement strand
GGTCATTCAGCACCATCTAGTGGAGGAAAGTACAAACACTACCTTGGCGGAGGTCTGCGCTCTCCAAGTGCTTTTCTCGTTATTGATGTTTACAGTGTCCCAACTTTTTTTTGGAAAATTTGGTTTTATCAGCTATTTTCCTCCAGTTAAAGTTTAATGTTTGCTATATGACCATGTCCAAAACAAGAATTACAGCTAAATTAGTCCCCTCGTAAATGTAATACCTGCTAAATCCAAACTATACTGTCTCAAGTTGTTAAATTTTACATGCAGCTATCTTCACTTTATACCCTGCCTTCATCCCTGCAGACACTTTGACAAATTGTGATTAAGTTACATGGAAGTAACATAAATTTCAGGGCAGCAACATGAACGCAGTTTATGACAGGGTGTCAGTGACTGATGTATTTAGTAGCCAGGGGGATATGGTACAGCATTTGACAGTCTACTTGATTAATAAACACCGTGGACTTGGAGTAAAACATGGATATTATCAAACCTTCCTCATCCATGCATGTAAATACCTTCATGAAATGAGTGTATGATCATAATTACGATACTGTGCAAGTGCTTTTTTGTGTTCTTTTGCATACAGATGAGTTCTGAAAGCAGCGTAAGAGTACATAGTCTTCTTTTTGGAATCTGACACACAGAGGGTTAACTGCATGAATGTCTTAAAGCTGATTAGAACCCATGAACGTTGAACAGGCCCAAAACGTTCCCCTAATGTAAAACAGATAAAGTAAACATTGATGTGCTGGCGTACTAATGAAATTATTCTTAACATTCTGGCCCATTTTAACAGGTTGGCCACAAATCCTAAGCTCCTCTCTTCTGACATAATTTGGTTTTGAACCCGGGCTCACATTCCCTGATTAGATTCTTTATTGATTCTGCAGGAGCCGTGAAGGTCAGACGATCACACAGGCCGACCTTCAGACCAACTCCGACACACAGTTGTCATTTCATTTGAGTAGCAACATTTTCAGGAACGACATTCATGGATCTTAATATATTTTCTTGTGCTTTTTGTGAAAACAGATTTTTATTTATTTATTTATTTATTTTTAAACCAAGATACATTTAAACAACCCTGTTAATAATAAATTAAAGAGGATCATTTATAACCACAATTCCAAAAAGCTGGGACGCTATATGAAATATGGATAAAAACAGAATGTGATTTGCAATTCTCATAAACCCATATTTAGATAACATATTAAATGTTTCAAACATTCAAACTGGGAGGGTTTACCATTTTAAAGGAATAAAAAGAGAAGGTAATTTTGATTTTGATTGTAACGTCTCCAAAACTTTAGGAATTTATTACTTTGACGTTTTGTTCAGTTGCAGTTTGTGTTTTTTCCTGGTATAGTTTCATACTGCCTTCCACTTACAGTTGCAGTTATTGTAGATCATTCATTTATCAGACAGGGGTAGTTGTTTTTTTTACCTGCTTTACTAGTTTCAGCTATTTCCTGTAGCCATCACCAGAAGCATCACAATGGTGTGTGACAAGGTGTATGTGCCGTCATCCCTGTTCATTGTCCTTGGTGTGTGTTTCTGTATCTCAATGGCCTCTATGAACCAGCAATGGTATTTGTTGCTTTCATTAACACACCAGTCAAACCACATACAAAACTCAGACAATTACTGGTCAAACCCAAAGTCAAAATAAATCATGAACAGAAACGCAGCATCATATATGAAATTCCATGTCTATCCTGGAACAAAACATATAAGGGAGAACCTTAGGAATACGTAAAAAAGAACACCAGACGGAATGTGAAAAAGGAAACAGCACACAGACTAACAAGAGCAGCAAAAGAACAAGCGCTTCAAGAAAACCTCAAATCAGCCATATCTGACCACTGCAAAAAACCACACTATGGACTGGAACAACCCCAGGGTCATCCGTGCTGAAAGCAACAAATACCATCTCTGGATCATAGAGGCCACTGAGATATGGAAACGCACACCAAGGACAATCAACAGGGATGACGGCACATACACCATGTCGCACACCTGGGATGCGGTCCTGGAGAAGACGTCAGGCAGCAGGGGGCGTAAACCCTCCCTGCTGCCCGACCAACCCTCCTAAGCAGCCAATAAGACACGTCACAGCAACATCATTGTGGAAGTATCTGAAACTAGTAGAGCATGTAAACAAACACCTCCCCCTGTCTGATAAATGAATGATCTACAATAACGGTATGTGTTTTTGTAATAAGGGACTGAGATTATATCAGTAGATTGTTTTGTTTTAAGCATGTCCCTTTCCCAAAAGTATCACAATTACATGAACCTTTAAAAAAAATCACAGTTGGTCAACCTCTACATTGGTGTGAAATGAACACCATTAGCCTTATCATTAGTCACTTTTACTCAGAGATCCCGGGAAAAAAGATGAGATGGTGATCCCAACTTTTTTCCACCACTGACCATATTCCACAGCCAAACCAAAGGAGTAACAGAGGTGAGACAGGCTGGACTTTAACCCAGCCGACCTGTGTTATGGAATCAAAGGGGCAGTGATGCAGCGCAGCAGATAGTGTGACATATAACTTGTGTAGTGGAAATATCCCTGGCAGAGTCTTTGGAACGGTCTTCCACCGTTCACCATGGATCTAAGCGTCTCCCCAGTCTGACGTCTTTCTGGTTGTGTTGATTTTTTTTTTGTTTACCGTTTACACACCTTGGTTATGGAATGACACATGTTCCATTTACATTGTGTTCCCACCATTCCATTTACACAGACGTTGTTCCGGAATTAAGGTGAACTATTCCAGGAAGTGTTGTGTAAAAGGGTTTATAGATAGGTGTAACATCATTTTATGAGTTCTGTTCTACTGTAGTTGAACCATCATCACACTAATCTGTGTTTTGTTAGGCTTTAAACATCCTCTTTATCTTAACCAGTGATGGGCAGTAGTAGAATAAATATCTCTGTATCAGGGGTGTGAAACGTGTGGCCCAGGGGCCAAATCCGGCTCGCCAAACGGTCAAGTTCGACCTATGGGATGAATTTATGAAATGCAAAAGTTACACTAACATATTAACAATCATTTTATTTCAGCCTTTACATTCAGATCAATCTCAAGTGGGTCAGACCTGTAAAACACAATCATAATAAGCTGGAAATTATGACAACTCCCAATTTTTCTCTTTTTAAATGTACACATTTTCTTTTAATTTTACTTTTTTTACACTAAAACAAACTAACATTTCTCAAAACACATGAATAACTTGAAGAAATATGAACCTGAAATGGCTTAGAAGTGCAATTTGACAACATTGTCTGTTATTAGATGTTTTGTGTATTTGTAGATCCACTGTGATCTGTAAGTTGTAACAGTTGCACATGTGTAAATGATCAAATGAAGAATCACATTGTTAAAATTACACCTTTTTAAAAAAAATTTAAAATAAATTTTAGTTCGTTTATGTTATTCAAATTGTTTTCAAGGATCGTTTGTAGATGTAAACACTTTCATAATGTATTTTTTTTCTTTTTTTCACTCTAAAATACAAAGGAAAGTTTGGATATCATGTTAGTGTTAGTATAATGTTAGTATTTCACTGGTCCTGCCCACTTGGGCTCAAACTTGCCTGAATGTGGCCCCTGAACTAATGAGTTTGACACCCCTGCTCTACATGAACACATGAATTAAAGTGATTTCTTAATATGCTTTCATTATTTAGTCTTACATTTAAGTCCTTGGCATAAAAGGAAGTGTTCCGCATGTAGTGTTGACCGGTAGTAGTGGTCAGTTTTCTAAAGAAAGTTAATATGATATTTACACCAATGGTTTATTAGCGATGAGTAGTTCATTTAATAAAAAACAAGTTATAAAACAGAGCAATGCCAATCAGATGAGGTGGAATAGGAACAAACCTCTGGAGGATGTGGTTAGTTATGACAGATTTTGTTTCCCTTTGCCACAGAAGTGTCATTTCACAGCTTCAACACTTATCTTGTTCATGTTGAACCTTATCAGTGGTATTTTTTCGCCTCTAAATTTTGTTTACATGCATCGTTTTGGGAGCGACTGGCAATCGACCTGTTCTGTTGAATCATTTCATTTCACATTCATAGAGGGTAATGTTATTGAGCTGTGAAAACTCTTAACAAGAAAAAAAAAAACCCTGCATTTCATGTTCAAAGGGTCCACTTGTGACTTGACAAGTTATTTTTGCCTAAAAGGTAAATGCTTGGCGGTCAAATTGATGACAGATCAGTCTTTTAACAGATTTGATCCATTTTAAATCAAATTTTTCTAGGCTAATCCTAACTTTTGCCCTTGAAAATAAGCCTACATATGTGCAAATGTTAACATACATTCAGCGCCTCCTGGGTTGAGTCATACTGTTGCATCCACTTATGTTGGAACAGATGCTACAGCCACATGGTTCATGCAGATTTCCTGTCTGTTTTCATACATTTTGAAAGTAACAACACTTACTCCTTTCAATAGCACTCATAGAAATACTCTGAAATTCCAAATTTCAACCTCAGTATGCTATTGGAGGACGTACCAAGACTGTTACTTTTGTGAAATTTTTCTAATTTTTTATTGTCATGTAGAAAATCAAGGTCAGTGAACTTGTAAGTGGCAAAAAATTAATTAAAAAATACAAGAAAATCAGATGTAAGGTGAAAGGAACATGTATTTTAGAACATTAGACCAACGTAAGTGCTGATCCAGACCCCTGTCCACATCCACACCATCCCTTTGAACATCATTTCTTACATTAGTACCATTACTTCATGGTACCTATAGTAACAAAGCAGGTCCACTCACTGTTCATGCACAGGTGGACCTTACAGACCCTGGAGACCACATTGGACCTGATTGTTGACTCACTGTCCTCGCTGGAACTGTCATTGTCACTGTCATGTGTTTGGAAATGACCCAAAATAGTCCCTTGCCCACTAAACTCTTCACAATAAACCTACATATGTGCAAATGTTAACATGCGTTCAGTGCCTCCTGGGTTCATTCATACGGTTACATCCACTAATGTTGGAACAGATGCTACAGCCACATGGTTCATGCAGATTTTGTGTAATTTGTCTTTTAATACATTTTTAAAGTAAGAACATTTGAAATCTGTGCAACGTTTCAGTGACATTGACACTTGGTAAAGTAACATATTATTCCACGCAACTGTCAAGTGTTGCACTTTCGATCTGACAATGCACTGATGTCCTTGTTTTTGATTGGTTGGTTTGATTAGAGTTTCCGCTGTTAATCACCACTGATTCCATTATAATGAGCTGTAAGTGTCATGTGATTGATATTCATCCATCCTTTCATCTAACATTTGTTCTGTGTGCTGACCAATTTAAGACGCAGCCAACGGTTCCTCATCTAGCAGCAGGCAGGAAAAAAAATTGCTCCAAGCTCAGACTGTCAGCGAAGGAAAGTCAGTCACCATTTCAAGGTTAATGGCAAATCACTTTGAGGGATTTGGGCGATTGGGGGTGGAATTCATGCAATGTCACACTAGCTGTTACAGAAGATTACCGCCCAAAGACAACACACATTAAAAAGTACCCAGGTTGGGGGCAAATGCCTGGATCCTGAGTGCTCCCTCTGGAGGTCTAACACTGTCACTTTATTGACCTTTTATGAAAGATTACACTTGGCCCAGATTGAATTTAGTGAAATGTGATGGCGCTGAGAGCCCACGGCTCGGCACTGACATGAAAATATCATTTCATACTTTGCACTCAGCACAGTCAGCCTTATTTTGCTAATGAATTTCAGGTAGCTTGAACAAACATACACATTTGTTGTATTAAAATCAGGGAAATGCATTCAAAGGAAGGGCTTTGTGTGCATTACACTTGCATTGATTGCATAGGTTTATTCAGTCAAGAAACGGTCATGGCTTATGTAAATACACATACATAGATCTGCCTCTGTGGTGTTTGGCATAATACACACATGCAAATATGACAGCTGTCAGGTAAGGCTGCCAGAAGAGTCTTCCACTACATGATATTTGGTGTAATGACTGAGAGGAATCAGTAGTACATGGTTTCAAATAGGATTTCTGCAGATGTATGACTGTATGCTAAGAGTCTGTTTGGTTAGGCATCCTCACAGTCGCTAACAAGCAGGGAGATGAAAACAGCAGACAGGGAAAACCATGTGAGTAAAGATCAAAATTAGAAAACAAACGGCAGAATGCTATGAGGCTGGGGGAGGGCAGGGGGAAAACCTGCTCCTATACCAATCCAATAACTAATGAGCTAATGTACAGCAGATGTGTGGACAGGTGGCGGGTTACAGAACAAGTAAAACTGAGGCCATTGAGTGGACGGCTATGGCATTACAAATCAACTTGATTCATACAAACATGGATTAATTAGTAAGATCTTTAACTTGAGTACAATGAGTGAATGTATTCATCAATAACGGTGCAGCTGTAAAGGCAGAGCCCAGTTTAATGACTGCATATATAGGGCTGACTACAGCAGTCAGATAGGAATAAGATAATTGTCAAATAAATGTGGAGAATTAAAAGTACAATAGACTATTCAATTCAGTTTTATTTGTCGAGCACTATATCACAACAAGGTTGCCTCACGGGGCTTTGCAGAGTTAGTTGGATATGAAAACAAACAACAGTCAAATAAACAATAGATGAAGGAAATGGATCCATTTCCTAGGCATCCCACTTCCTTAGACCATCCTTCTCTGCAAAGAAAAACTCCAAAAACCCAGTGGGAATAGAGAAACCTCTGAGAGAACCACAGTGAAGGAGAGATCCACTCCCATGGACAGGCTGTAGATGCAGCAGGACTGATGGATGTCCATTTATAGATGTAGTTCCAGTCTGTAAAGATGCAGGAGGGTGGGGGCAGTGGAGCAGAAATATAAAGAAGAAGAAAATAAAGAAAATACACATGCACTTCACAACTGTACTTCAAAAAATATACATTATAAGTATCTAAGTTCACTTAATGCGTCAATAATTGTCTTTATTCTTTTTCTTTTCAGCTGAACTTTACTCATTTCGTTCAATTTCACAGTCTAATATGACTTTTCATGGTCATAATGATGGTGCTGCTTTTAACTTAATAGTGATACATGTAATAATATTGTATTTAAGGCATTTAAAGACACAACTACATTTTTAGCTACATATAGTTGCTTTTGGTTCATCTTTAAAAATAAACCAATCCAACCTCTACCCCAAAGCTCTGTCCAAAATTAAACAAATATTTTCTAGATTGTATAATTATATACTCCTGTATTAGTATAAGTGTCATATTTATTTTATATACTGTATATTATAGATGTCCTGACTGCTGGTGCTTAAACACATGAATATATATTTGATACTTCAGGTACATGTTTGTGCAAATTGGGGTTTGATGCCATTGTTATCTAACCTTTTTTAAACACAGTTTATATCAAATATCCATAGTAATATACAAAAAAGGTCATTTGAAGTCTTGGCATTTATTCACTATAAATGTACTCTTCTGTTTTAGTAAACATTAAAAGCTGAAACATTCCCATATGGAAATGTAATATATGACATTATATAATGACACTATTATCACATAGGTACATACAGTATAGCCACTGAATATATGAACAGTAATAAAATATAGGAAATAACTACAATAAAGTGTGTATATGAACCTAAATGAAAACATAATTATTAGACCATGTGTGATTTTGTGCAGAAATTCAATAAAAGCTCCTTCAATGTGATGGTTTCAGTTTTCTAATAATAACTGATTCTATATTGTTTTTCAGTATCTTACAATCTCATGTTAATTATATTGTGATTTCTTTGTAATACATTTGATTGGCCTTGTATTGATTTAAATGCAGATCATTTCTTTATTGAATATGTAAAACAAATATTTCATGAATTTTTTGAGATTGTTGATATTTTTAGACACTTAACCCCTTGATTACTTTACACATCACATCCATCCTTTTCACTACTTAAGTACAGACATTTATTAATTATTTCCCAAACTCTGACTAGTATGGGCTACAAATAGGATAATTTGTGTAACTGTTCCTTTTTATATTAGGTTCATATTATTTTAATTCATATTTTCTTGTTTCATATGTGTGTATGAACTGACATGTTGTCAACGCTGACTCTGGGACACGTAATGGTCTGTGGAAAAGCTTCTTCTTAATCCTTAAAAACCCAAACATCCACTGGTGACCAAAATCCTTTACTGACCTGTAAAATGCAGTTCGTCATCTTTTCGTGGTCATTTGGATGCTCACACAACGTCATCTTCTACACTGATTCGTCAGTAAAACCCATGAAGTTTGATAAGTCAAAGTGGATGGAGATGTTTATTTTTATGTTCAGTAAATAATATATTTGCTGAAAATGTACCTGTCTTCAGTTTTCTCTGTTTTGATTAAATAAGCTTTGAATTTACTCTGACTTTTCATGAACCTCTACATTAAAAGTAGGAAATTACATATAGAAAAGTGCATGGTTTACAGTGAAAAATGCAAAATACAGAGGATGATATTAAAGTAAATGGTGGTAAATCACTTAAAGTTTAAATAGAGACAAATTCACTCGAGAACTGCCACAAAAGTAGCGCCGGGTCTGAATGAGTTAAAGAGCTGAATTCTCACTCAGAGATGAGAGCTGCTCTGTAGATTGTGTTCAGGTGTGTGTAAATCCAACAGTCTTATCTCATGAGTGGCTTTAGATGAAAGTTGACAGATCCGTAAGGCGCTGCTCGGCGTCATGAAAACCCCCATGATGCCTGATCTGGGGCTGAAAGCCTCCGTCTTAACCCCACTGTGCTGAACAAGCGTCTGCTGCCTGGTGTGTCCTGATTTCGCCTCGGCTCTTTGACCAAACCGTGGACATTCACAAACACCTGAAGGCTCCGACATGTGGAAAGGCTTCAGCAGTAGCCGCGAGCACAAACCACGTACAATAATTGTGAGCAAAAACTGTGAGCAAAAACCTGGAAAATCAATAAATAGGACTTTGAAGATGTCCTGGGGAATCTTCTTTGCTGCACTGCAGGTAATATTTTCATGGATAAGCTCAGTTACTATTCACAGAGGATCGTCTAAAAGGAGTTTATCATTTATATCCAGACCAATCCTTTTTCTAGTGTACATTGTATTTCTTTTTGTCTGTGTTCTGTACATGACTGTCCATGTTTGGATTTTCCAGGAAAACCTAGATAAGAAAATTGGGCCGTTTATCCACCCTTAGGATTCTTCAATATGTTCAGGTAAAACAAAAATTGGTATGATTTTAAAATAGGATTAAGTAATTACTGTTGTAAAAAACATTAACTATCAGTTAATTAACTGTCACTTCGTATTCAATCATTGACTGTGTTCATGTTAATTAAGATAATAATTTATACATCATCTTATATTTATATATTTGTAGATTATGTGCACATTCAGCACATATAATAATACATATTTGCAGTTTTTTTAAACAATTATTAAATGGCCAATTATTGAAGAGTAATAATAATAACATAGGATACAAGGTAATTTGTAGTTTAGCCTTGGTGTTGAGGACCATATATGGAAATAAAGTCATAATCAAACAATCATTATTACTATTACTCTTCAATAACTGGCCACTAAATAATTGTTAAAAAGTTGCAAATATGTATTATTATATGTGCTGAATATGTAAATAATCTATAAATATATAAATATAAGATGATGTATAATTTATCATCTTAATCGGCATGAACTTATTAATGTAAATAAACATTTATAAAAAGTAAAACTGCTTTTGTCATATGACTTTCACAACACACATTCACATCTTTATCCACTACTTTCACTAATTAATGTCTTTATCATTAGTGTACAGTTATGTACTGTCTATTATTGCTTTATTAACTATTGTTCAATGATCATTACCATATAATTGATGTTTGTTAGCTATTTCTTCTGTAAATAAAACATATATGTTGGTATTGGTAGCTTTGTTAATGCTATGAGTAAGTGATTATATGATATATTAGTGAATTACTTGTTAGTGTTAAATCCCATTTATTACTGTATTATTTGTTAATGCTTATTATCGCATAGGTAGTTCACTGTTGGTAATAACTAACTAATATCTAATTGTTATAAATTGTTGCATACGTATAACCTCTTATTCAACGCTTAAATAGTCACATTAGTTAACACGTTAATGCGTATGACTAACTGTTAATTTAAAGTGTGAATATTCAGACTTATTAAACTACAGCTACATTCATAGAATAATACTGTAAATACATACGTCATGGAGAACAGCCTTCAGCATGCCCATCCAGGCAAATGTCGGCTCTGTTGAACATTTAGTGGTTCAGCTGTTCTCCACCGACTGATCGTATCACAGTGAAGCAAATGGAAAAGTCACGGGGCTGTAAATGTTCAAATTTCCGCTTTTCTGAGCATTTCAAGCTTAGAAGTTGAAACTGAGGTTAAGGATGAACTTTCAAACTCTCAAATAATTTCCACAAAACTGAAAGTGAACGTTCTAAATTTTATGAAGACAGGATTTATTGCAGGGCTGTTGCAGTTTGAGCGTGGCGTACCTAACAACCTGGCAGCCCGACGTATTTCCTCGCAGCCTCCATTTCCTTCAGCGGTTGTCAGGTGGAAGCAGAGTATAACTCAGCCAGTAAAATAGAAACTGCAAAATAAAGCAAATTGGGACTTCATGTTTACTGCGGTAGATTATCTTACTTGGGCAATTTTCAAGTCTTGCAGGTTGTTTTTTTTACTCCTACTTCACAGGAATGACTGACAGCAGATGGCTTCTTCTAAGATGAAGGAAATGAGGCCTGATATGTAACTGTTCTGTTCACTCACAGTGTGGAAATACAACAGAGGACAGGAACAAATATGAGTCACCCACCTCACAGACACCCCGTCCTCTAATAAGAACCGTAATGACTAAATGAAGTTTACCAGCAGAACCATCAGTATTATGCAGATTGTAAACAGGACATCCAACACAGCATGAGGTTTTCAGATGCAGAATAATCAGCCCAAGCAGCAGCAGCGAGGACAGTTTCCACCAGAACAGGCTGAGCTCCTCTACCTTTATCATCTGCACTTGTTTGTCTTGGAGTTTCTAATTTTAACTCAGTCATTATGTCTTTCCATTTGTTTCTTTTCTGTCTAAAAGGCCAGACACTGTTGCTAGTCTCACTTCTATTTAATCTAAAGGATCACTCCAACACCCTCGTCTTTTTGCTTTACTCTCTGGATCCATTTGGTTTCCTTTTAGTAAAGTGTAAAAGTGTAATCTCCACAAACAGCCTCCTACTGTTGACATGTTATGTGCTTAATTAACTGTATCTGTAATGATTGATCGAGGCCCGGGGTATCAATATGAGCTTTCATGGTGTTACTGCAGTTTAATCAATGAATCGATTAATGAAACAATGCTCATTCCTTCCTTCGGAGCCAATACAAGATTTTCCATGGAAGATTTGCTGGCTCTTTTCCTCATGAGAAGCAGCAAAAATGAAGGGTTTTTTTCAATATTTTGGAGGTGAATGAGGAAAACATTGTTTTTTTGTTTGTTTGTTTTAAATCTGTTGGGTGTTAGAAAATGTCCTTTTGACAGAATTATCACTGTCTGCAGAAAATATGGCCATTCATAATGCATCTACTATTTCACCACCAACAAAAAAGAAACACTTGGAAATTCATAAATCATTAGAAAAAAAAATCAATACACACTGACAATTATCAGTTCTTAAATAATGACTACAACCACTGGCTTTAGATCAACATAATCAATCAGACATTAGAATGAGTGGACACAGGAACCATAACATCCCCCTTTGGCTCTGCCAGAAGCTTAGAATCGCCTCGTTGGCTTTTTTGGGTCAGAAGCAGTGGCGTAGTCCAGGGTATATGTTGGTATACAGAGTATACCTACTTATTTTTCAGTCAGCATTGCGTATATCTACTTCTAAATCCCCCTGATATGCACCATTCGGTAGTATCTGAGCCAAATTTGCCACTTTGTCTGCTCGGATGTGAAGGCATGGCCCGCCCTACTCTGCCTCTAATTGGCCTGAAGGTGGTTTCCAAATAAGTCATTGTTTTAAACTACTGTCCATATGACTGCACATGTCGAGGAGAGATTTTGTCACCAATACTTAAACTGTGTGAGTAGGCAAACGTTATGAAAGGCTAACATCATTAGTGGTTAATGTTATCATTTACATTCATGCAGCTGCTTGTGTGACCAGTAATAACTTAAAACTGATCAAGTCATGGTAATTTTATAATAGTGAGTAAATACTACTAATGGATTTTTTTGTAAACTAAATAGAGTAGTCTTATATGTCACTGTTTCTAAAACAGGGTGTTTTTGTGGACAAAAAAAAAAAAAAAAGGCAAAAATTAGAGTATACCCACTACTCCAGGGACCACTACACAACTGGTCAGAAGTGACTATATTTGGATAAAAGGGGAAGAGCTACAGGAGCCCAATGGGTTAAAGGTGAGCTGTTGCTAGGATACTGATTCAATAAAACACTAAATGTCATCATTAAGCAGCAAAATCATTTTACGGTCTTGTTGGAATTGATTAAACATAACTACAGTGGAGCTGTTACTATTTTATTAAATGAACGAAACTCTACAAGTTTAATTTAGTAAGTATTAAGTTCAGATTTTTCAGTGTAACTCTATGGGAGACACTGATGGTTTTTCATTCCTTCTAAGTATTATTATTACTATGTGAGCCTGCTTTGATACTATTATGAAAAAAGACAATAATAATAATAACTAGAAAAGCACTCAGAGAGTGCAGACCTCCACCCCCTTGTGGCCGGCTGAAGTTGCTGCAGCGAACAAACGAACGAACAAACGAACGAACGAACGAACGAACACACACACAAACTCGGGCGACCACATAACCTCCTTGGCGGAGGTAACTGGAGAAGCACTCGGAGAGCGCAGACCAAGGCAGTGTTTGTACTTTCATCCACGTAATGGCGCTGAATGTACGGATACCCCATTTCTGACAATCTGTGAAAATTTCATGAAAATCTATCCATAACTTTTTGAGTTATCTTGCTAACAGA
>JAQQZY010000019.1:25548495-25558696 GCA_030068375.1 Ostorhinchus rueppellii | reverse complement strand
AACCCACGCAGACACGGGGAGAACATGCAAACTCCACACAGAAAGGTCCCAAGGTCCCGCCCGGGAGTCGAACCCAGCCTTCTTGTTGTGAGGCACGAGTGCTAACCACTGCACCACCGTGTCGCCATATAGTCATCATGGCCTTTACAAACATGTTTTTGTGTAGGTGGGTGGTGCACTGTAGGCCCCTCCCCTGTAGCATCGCTTAAGCTTTTGTCCTAATTGCATTTTTTCCCCCTTACATTAACTTTTAGACTTTAAGTAGTTTTGAAACCTGTACTTTTACACTTTTACTGGAGTAAAAAGCTTGAGTTGATACTTCAACTTCTACAGAAGTCTGTTTAAACCCTAAACTTCTACCTGAGGAATGAATGGGAATACTTTGGACACCTCTGTAGTTTACACGTCATTTCCTCCTTGTGACCTGGTGACACTCCCAGGATGAAACCCACACCCCACCCCCACCAAATGGTAGCTGGGATAGGCTCCAACCCATAAAATGAATGAATGAATGAACGAACTCACTCCACATCATTAGACATGTAGTTCCTTCAGTGACCTTTTGAGGTCAGCTACAAAAGTGAATGAGTCCTTCCAGGCCCTCACCTCCACATTTAGCACAAATAAATATGCACAGTTTTGTAAAATTTAAAACCCTTCATGACAGTTGCACAGGTGTGAATTTGTTTAATATTACTGCTTAAATGAGTGTGTAATTAAGTGGTCTATGTGAGACAAATGGGTGTGTAGTATCTCAGTCTGCCATACGAGTTTTGAAGGACAGGTGTTAGACTTTAGATTGTTTTTTTTGTTTTTTTTTCGAGACAGCATTTCTGTGCACTGCAAAAAAATAAAGTTTGGTCATCAGATATGACTCATTTGGACATTCAGTGGCTACATACTGAATGTGGAAACTCCATCATCTTCTGCAACATTGATTCACCAGTAAAACCCATGGAGTTGGATCAATGACAGTGGGTGGGTTTTATGTTCAGTTAATGTTGGATTTCCCTGAAAAAGTTACTTTTCCATCAATTTTCTCTGTTTCTGATATAGCTATCAACTTTAATCTGAGCTTTTATGAACATCTACATGATCAATGAATTGAATATCGGAAAAATCTGATTTATCCTGATAAAATGCAAAATACACAGGATATTATTATAACAAACAGTGATAAATCACTTAAAAAAGGGGAGATATAGAGAAAATTTAATTTGGGAACTGACAGAAAAAAGCATTGGGTCTCTATGAGTTTACTAACATATTTATGAAGGTTGTCCAACTTGAAATCCATGCTTTTTCCCCAATGTATTCTTGTCATTTTGTGTGCATGTCTGGTCCCACTGTCCTAACCTTAATTGTTTTGATCTGTGGATTGTTAGAGACGGAATGAGTTTGGATCCAGATCATGCATTACTGTAACTGAAAGCACACATGCTCCTTAGACAGAGGCCTACAGCACGGTCAGCAACTTTTGTCCAAGAACGTTTTCATGGACAAAGTATTTTTGTGTGTGACAACTTACAAAGCATGTGTTGTAGAATTCACTGGAATAATTTCCATTGACAACAGGCAACAGAGCAGAGCGAGGTCACATCTGCAAGTTTAATATTAGAGACAGCAAGTATCCCTTCAAAGACAAATGCACAAGACGAGGGTGAATCTGAAAAGAAGCCTCACATATGTGGAGCGTGTCAACTATGTAAATTTTCTGCATTGACTTTGTCATTTTCTACCCACCAGTTCCTTTTTTTGACTGTAAGGGCCGGATTTATTAAAAGGTTTGCACGTGTAAAAACATGTGCAAACTTGACTGCGCACAAAAAAACACGTTGAAGCTTATCTACTAACAGGACGCACTGAGGGTTGCACCTCTCAAATGGTCAAAATAGCTCACACAACCCATTTATGAATATGCAATATTAGCATTTCTGCCTGAACATGCAAAATTATTGGAAGGAGTAGATGCAAATATTTATTTAGCGGAATGTGATCTACCAAACCTGAAACTGACTGCGGTGGCGGATTTTGCATCTATATTTAGCACGTCTGAAAGGCAGGTTTTAACTGGAACAGCTTCACACAATATTGGTTGCAGTTGTTGTGGCAAGGAGACGGTGTAGACCCAACCAAAGGCAACGCAGAGAATGAGTCTTTTCTGCTTAAGTCAACATTTTTAGAATGGCTACCCACAATGCCATTTTAGAACTTGTAGATGAACTAGGGGATGATTTGGGTCCAGTCACCAGTAGGAGTCATGTAATCCCTTCTATTACTAAACTCCTACAACGTTACATTTCCGTGCATCTGGATCATTCCAGCGCACTGTTGCCATGAGTCAGAGCCGGCCCAAGGCATAAGCGAACTAAGCACCTGCTTAGGGCACTGCGGCCACTCAGGGTCCTCAAGAGCAATTTAGAAAAAAATTTTGTTTTTGCATGCATGAGTGATGATTTATATACAATCAAAATTATACTATTGTGCAAAACAATGATTTCATGTGGTGCTGTTGATGTAGATCTAATGTGTTCCTCCTGCCACGTAGTGCGCACTACGCATCCAACTCACAAGTAGTTCCATTCAAAACAATGTCACAAAAAAGGATGTATCCTTCTGGGGGTGAAAAAAGAAAGAGGAGGAAAGAGGAAGGGGAGAAAAAATAAAATGAAAAAAAAAACAAAACAAATAGAGGGCCTCCAAATCCAATTTAGCTTAGGGCCCAATGGAGGCTTGGGCCGGCTCTGCCATTAGTGCTGGCATATCCCAGAGCAGTTTGCAGCCTACTGTCTGTACCAGTAGTGCACGCAAAATCTTCATTTAAATAAGGCGGTCTCTTTGCACCTTCGGAGACTTTGCACCTGTTGTCATTTGCATAATTGATCACCAGTGACACGCAAATCAATACCATGCTCATTTTTCAGCACAAGGAAGCAAATTTGCACCTTTTTTTTTTTTTTTTGTTTGTTTTTTTTGCAATGTTAGTAAATTAAGCCCTAAGAGTTCAGTGAAATGTTTGTGTTCTGGCCCAGATCTTTGAGCAACAAGAACTCGACCTGGAGAGTCTCACTGGAAATTCTGAAAATACCTGAAACAGAAACATGGAGCTCAGTAAATGGACACCAGTGAGATTCACCAGTGATAAATGAACCTTTAGTACTTTATAAACACACAGACGTTCTTTTGGCAGAACACAGTGGTGTCCATGTGAGTACTAAGGTCAGCAGGCTCTGTTTTCTACACAGAATGTTCAGCACTTCCAGTTCTCCACAGTGTCAACACAAGACCTGGAAACGGTGTGTGTCTGCGCTGTGAAGCTTAAACCACCGCTTTAACCCTTTCATGCATGAATTATGAGAGTCACGATTTTTGTGTTTTTATGTGTGTGTGTGTGTGTGTGTGTGTGAGTGTTGTTATTCCTCTTTAGGCATGAATATAAAAAAAAAGCAATGTTTTTAATGAGCCTGTTTTTCATGAAGTTACAAAAATGTCCACTCAGCTAGATATCATACATTTAAATTTTGATGCAAATAAATATATGTATTTAATAAATCAATATCAGGAAGTGATATACCATGTGAAAACTATGGAATAAAGATGGGTTTAACGTATTCTACTTTTTTTTTTTTTTTTTTTTTTTTTTTCTTTTTTACGAATAATGAATTGCAGTTGAAATGCAGCCAGTTATGCAGAATGTGCAATTTAATGGATGTGGTTAATTGAAATAGCTCTCAACATCAAATAAATAATAATAAATATTAATCCATAGGCATTATTTAATACTGCATATTTCTTCTACCTTCAGGAGTGTTTTCTGCTTTAGAAGGATTTCCAAGATATTCCTGAGATGTTCAGCATTTTTGGCTTCCTGTCAGCCATCTTTGTAAAAAAACATTTCCATGACTGGCCAATAGGTGGAGGTATGGTGGATGAATTTCCACTGTGTTGGCTGATAAGCAACTAAAACAACAAAACCCATGAATATATAGGAGAACAGCTCTGAGTAGCTGTCCACTGTAGTGACCACTATGCATGAAAAGGTTAATAACGCCCAGGTTTTTCTTGACTTGCATATATTCTGTATGTATGATGTTGAGTGGAAGAGGACCGATCTGATTATAACCCTCGTGTTGACATTTTCTGCTGTAATGAAACCACTAATACTCTACTAATATTAATACTGCCTCCCTGAATCGCTAGGTTTCGAGGGCTACAAAGCCGACCCCCTACCCCTACGCCTACGTGTTAATGAGAATTGGGATAGCCCTACCCCTTCATGGGAACGCGCAAAACGGAGGGGTAGGGGTGAGGGGTAGGGCTAAGGGGTGAATTGGGATTGGCCCTTAGTCCTAAACCAGTGGTTCCGTATTGGTGACCATATTTTAACATCACACATTTCTGGCGACCCCAGGCGTTCAAAACAGACTTTTTTTTTTTCTAAAATAAGTTTGTTTTTGATCATGTAATGGTTTTAATGTTAATTTTAGACAACATTTAGTCAAAATAATGTATATTGTTATGGATGGAGGCAGAAAAGCCAGGTTCAGATTCCTGTACAAAGTGAGAATTAGATTTTCCTTGGTCAGGATATGTACAGTCAGTCCAGCTTAGATTTACAAGGCTGACAATTAATACTGAACAAACAATAACTCAAACTATGAATTATGAAAGAGCTGCAGCATCTGAAACCGACCGCAATGAACATTTGACACATAAACAGTATCACAGTGCTTCAGTTTCTGCTTCACAGTTTGTCATGTCTTTTATGGATTGGGATTGTCTCTCAACTCAACAAGTATTTTTTTTTTTTTATTAATAAGTTGTTTTTTTTCTTTTTTTCTTTAATTTTTATCATTACTAGAAATTTCAAGCAACCGCATCTGAATTCCAGGTGTCCCCTGGGTCCTGACCCCAAGGTTGAAAAACACTGTCCTAAACTAAGAATGCCAGTATTGTTGATTTACTGGAGTCATGGTTTTACTAACAGAAAACATTCTGATGTGTTTACATTTCATATAATACAGCAAATCCATCCCCTTATGCACATTGTTTTGTTTTCTTATGTTCCTTTTTGTTTTGTGCTCACAGATACCCAAATAGTATTTTCCTTTGACAGCAGTATTTATCTCCTGTCAGCTGTTATATATTTAGAAGCGAGCTCAGTGATATTGAATGATATGTCATTTAAATGTGTGGAGTCTCAAGGTTCTGAGACTGACAGCACATCAGCATAGACAAACCGAGTCTGCAGCCATAGGAGCAGAAAACCTCGGCACCGTGGAGACGGCAAACGGGGAGAAAGCTTATTGACAACTGGTAATTAGTTAAAAAATCAAAGACATTAATTATGATGACAAGCTCATTGAATGGAATGAAGACATTTCACAAGTGTTATCCTGACGAAAATAACAAAGGAGTGTCAGTAGCTTTTACATAATTCAGTTAAATATAAAATACTATATAATATATGCAGCTAGATTATGTAATATGACTTTTTAGAAGAAAAGTATGACCTTACAAGTGTCAAAAATGCAAACAAATAAAGCAAAAACTGAAAAAAAAAAAAAAAAAGATTTCCAACTGATATTCACACAGATAAGTCTCAACTACTCATATAAATTCAAGGAAAATACACACTTTATCAACAGCCAAGTTTTCCTCGACAGAAAATCAGTCTCTAACTCCAGTTTCAGTTTTGATCCCATTTTTCATTCAAAATCTAAAATGAATTGAATCCTGGTTGTAAGTGAAGATTGTTGTATTTGCACTCATTTTGTAGACGTTGCCTTATTCATTTTTGACAAAATGACTTTGTTTTTGTCCAACAAGGTGTTTAACAAACTTGTGCTCATTCTTGTCATATTTTTACAATGCTGTAAAATCTAAACTGTCAGGACATAAAATCCATTTTGTACAGATATAGAATACATAACCTGGGTTTAACAGCATTTACATTTCCTACATTTCAACATTATTTTGACAGCAGTGACAAAGTAATGCTCTTTATTGTTACAATAATATTTTTTTCTACGTTAATATATACAGTAGCATTTATTTTTACCCCTCAGCCATTCATCCAGATTATTTCTTCTCATTCTTAGCTCTGATTTAAATCAAACTATAATATTTTTCTAACATTAACCAGTCTCCCTATTAAATGTATTAATCGCCAGCCACCTCCTGATCACTGATGCACAGGGACGCACGCCTCCTGGGTTTCTATGAAGCTGCTCCCAAATGACCCACCTTTCAGATCACGCCTCCTTTGTTTCATTTTTCTTTACATAATCCGAACAGACAAAAAACAAACTGTGATACAACCATAAGTTCCTTGTTGGACGTCATAATAATAAATGGCTGGAGCTGGCTGCTGTTCACTGAAGCCCGAGTGTGAAAAGCTGTTGAGACAAATTTATGCTTAATTACATCAACAAATCTAACAGCAACAAAGAATCCAGCAGGACTGTGCGTGCTGCCATTCTGTAGTTTTATCCCTCCATCACAGCTCTGTGCATCAACCATCCCTTTATTGTTTGCACCTATTTTTCAGAATTGATTAATCTGCACATAATACTTCATTTACACATCATCTCACTTTGAAGCTCCTTCAAATGCTATTCTAAATATTTAATCAAAAACCCACCAGCTAAAAGAGGCAAAAGGGGTAGGGTGGGGGGGTTGAAATGAAGCTAACACACTGTGGCTTATCTTTAATCTTAAAGGTCATGAACGAACTGAGGACCCAGAGCCACGAGAATAAGAGATTTTACTGAGTTTGACACTCACGTAAAGAGACACAGAGCTGAGGGGGCGGGGGTAGAAGCGGAAAACGGAGGAGTTGGGGAGTGGGGGGGCAGCCAAAGAGCTCACTGATCTGCCTTTGTGAAGAAGCACTGTGGGTTTATAATATCAGCCCTGTCAGAGGAAAAAAAAAACAAGGCAGTGTGACCCCGTTGCATGCTGGGAGCTCCTGCCATTATTGGTCCCAGTTTATCACAAGCATCAGTTAATGACCGTGCGCGCCTCTGTCTTCTAGCAGAATCTATCCAAATGTTAACAGCCTTGGCTCGGCCGCACTCTGTGACAGAGCCGTGGTGTTGTCACTGGTTCAGCCAATACCTGAAGGCGAAGGCCAAGCCTCTGCCACGGCGTTAACACTATCTGTGCACTTACTGCCCAAAATTACTCATGACATATTCAAATGGTGGAACATTATGCAAATAAGATGCAGCAGCAGAAGAGCCGATGGCCTGCCAGCAACAGTCAAAGTCCTTGTGTTTTCATTTCACAATTTTCCTTAGACTTAATTAGAAAAATGTGACTGCGCTCAGATATGATTTTTTATTTATGTATTTATTTTATTTTATTTTTTTACATTTTCCAGATAATATCACGATATAGAATGATATAAGTATCCTCCGCAGGGCCTGTTATTGGACTGGCAGAAACTCTTCTGGTTAAATCCATAGAATATCCAGCTGTGACTAGAATAACTAGGTTATTTACAAATCAAGCCTCCATGTCTGTCCATGAGGACGAAGGAGAAGTGTGAGTTTTTACTGACGTTATCCTTCTGTTGTAATATTATGGGTCTCCTTAGGTTTCCAGTTTGTTTCAGTTTGTGGAAAACTTGCAAGAAAGTGTCACCTTTTTCAACAAATGGTCTTAAAAACCATTATTATTACATATATGTGCATAGACATAGTATAGAAAAAATAATGAACAATTATGAGCTCAAAATGCATCTAAAAATAATTATAATAGTAACAGTTGGAGTAGCCAACATTAGAATTGTTTAGTCCTGTCTCAGCTGTATTTGTTAATATGTTTGTTAATATGTGCCAAGTGTATTTTAATAATTTTTACTTAGTTTGATGTGCTATCAGTTGTAGATTTGGATTCCAAAACTTGTATTGTACTCACCTGTGTTTAGATTTTTTTTAATTTATGTTTTAAAAATTGCATGTTTATAACTTTGTGCAACCTTTTTTGGTGAAAATTCAGCACCT
This sequence comes from Ostorhinchus rueppellii, assembly GCA_030068375.1. Taxonomy (NCBI): domain Eukaryota; kingdom Metazoa; phylum Chordata; class Actinopteri; order Kurtiformes; family Apogonidae; genus Ostorhinchus; species Ostorhinchus rueppellii. The sequence continues at coordinate 25,550,687 of JAQQZY010000019.1, read as the reverse complement.
GTCCAGGCTAACACTGGTGCATGTATAGCAATGGCAATTAATGTACTATGTCCCTGTTTAAATAAACCAGTTAAAAATACATTTTAAAATATCCTAATATGTTAAAAATAAACTGGAGACCAAGTACAACCATCAGGAAAGTAAACCATCATCTGGTTGGTTTTATATTATATTCATTGGACTTAGGTTCAAGTTATTAGACAGTTATTAGGCTTCAAGACTGTTGACAGATATATTACAAACCCCCTATGAAGACCCAGGGCTTCTTTTGTGGCAGTTTCCAAATGATTTTAACCTTTTAACCTTTCTCAAGTGATTGATCACCATTTATTTTAATATTATCCTCTGTATTTTTGTTCTTTTAATTAAAAATGTAGGGTTTTTTTTTCTTACATTTGAGTTGGATTAAATGTATGACATTAGGAACATTAAATATTATTAGATTACTGTTGAGGGTTATTATATCAAAAACAGAGAAAACTGAAGAAAAAGTGATTTTTTTTCATCAAAATCTATCTTTAACTGAACATAAACCAGGTGTGTCCAGCCACAGTCATGAATCCAACTCGATGGGTTTTACAGGTGAATCAATGTTGTAGAAGATGCCAGTGTTTCCATCGTAACTACAGAGCTTCTGAACGTCCAAACGGGTCATATCTGATGACCGTGAAAAGATGACAAACTGTATTTTACACCAATTATTTACATGTATTGAGAGGATTACCAGATCTACAGGTGATAAACAGCTTAGATCAGTAGATGGTTTTGGTCTCCAGGGGATGTTTGAGTCTTTATGGGTTAATGAAAACAGACATTAGCTGTCAGAAGTCTGCAGGACTGAATCACCCTGGGTACAAACATATATGCAGATGATAAGTGATCAGAAGAGCTCAGCTTCTATCTGTACAGTTAAAAAAAAATGGAGCTCATTCAAAGATCCCATCATTATTAAAGGGAGATTTATGAGTCCAGATAGAAAATCCAACATAAACCTGGTGGTGACATGGAATCAGAGACAAACAAGGATGTAACAACACAAATGTGTCCTATTGTTCAAATACGTCCTTCTATGTTGACTTGTGATTCTGTTGTTTGTTAAATAAATATACCTCTGTCCCTGATGTAAGACTGTTTTTTAGCCATAACTAAAACCTGTTGTGTTTTGTCATGTTTGGTCAGGGTTGGCTTTAACATACGCTGCTGTGTGTGATCATCTATGGAGATTTTAATCATCTGCAGAATCTGGGCTGCCTCTTTCTATGTTTAGAAACTTGGATTTATAGTGAGCAGCCTCCAGAATCTGGGAAATAGACAGGATAAATACACAATGGAAACAAAGAACCAATCACAGATATTGATTCAGGCATAAGGAATATTATCACAGCAGAGAGAAAAATTGCAGATCATTGGCACTGGGGTTTTCTCTGCACAAATTCTGCACATGACTGGTTTGCACGGTAATTTATATCACAGACACTCCAGCCACAGTAATTTGAAATTAATCAGTTTCAGAGGTAACACTTTTCCAATCTTAATAGACTCATCACATGTATGACCATTTACTACCAGATAATGAATCTGCCACTAGAGGGTACTGTCAAAACACGCAGTATATTGATGCATATTTTATTCTTGCAGCCAAATATTTTACCATTTAGTGTGTGACCATCACCAGCTCTCCTTGGAAGCTAAGTTGTCATTCTTTATTAGATTTTCCCATTAAGAACCTGGGAGGTGAGTTAAGGGGGGACACATAGAAGATAGCAAAAAAAGGGGAGGGGGGGGTTACCGACAAACAGAAGAGCAGTGCTATTTAGGATGCAGGACTGATAAAGACTGTGTTAATCTCGACATCAACCAACACCGCTTCCAAAAACTGCACCGAAAACAAATAAAACAAAAAACAAACAAAACAAGAAAAACAGCATTAGGCACATGAATTGTGGAGGTCTTATGCATCAATCTCATAAAAAGTTGACTCCCTGTTTGTGGTGTTAAACTATGACAATAAATGCAGACAACACACACACACACACACACACACACACACACACACACACACACACACACACACACACACAATATACAAAACAGTGAAGGCATCATGCTGTAAACACAAATTATTATTATTATTATTATTATTATTATTATTATTATTATTATTATTATTATTATTATTATTATTATTATTA
>JAQQZY010000019.1:25420809-25433448 GCA_030068375.1 Ostorhinchus rueppellii | reverse complement strand
AAACTCCACACAGAAAGGTCCCAAGGTCCCGCCCGGGAATCGAACCCAGGACCTTCTTGCTGTGAGGCATGAGTGCTGCACCACCGTGTCGCCCCCGGTTTAGAATCAGTTTTACTAAAATAATACCATTAAAAAGAGAAATTCCATCTCTTTTACTGCATTACCTTCAGCTCCAGTGTCCTATCATCTTTACTTGCTCTCTCTGGGCTAATTTTCATGATTTCACAGAGGATGATTGTTAGATGTAATTGTACATTTCATTGACTACAAGAACATTGACAATTGGGGGCAGCTATGGCTCGGTTGGTAGAGCTGGTTGTCCAATATCCGAAAGGTTGGTGGTTTAAATCCCACTCTCTCCACGTCAGCTGTTGTGTCCTTGGGCAAGACACTTTACCCTCCTTTCCTCCAGTGTCACTAACACTGGTGTATGAATGCGTATGAATGTTTGGTGGTGGTCGGAGGGGCCGTAGGTGCAAAATGGCAGCCACGCTTCCATCAGTCTACCCCAGGCCAGCTGTGGCTACAAATGTAGTTTACCACCACCAGAGGGACAATGTGAGAGTGAATGAATAATGGATCAACAATGTAAAGTGCTTTGGGTGACTTGAAAAGCACTATAAACATCTAATTCATTGTAATTATTATTATTATTATTATTATTATTATTATTATTATTATTATTATTATTATTATTAATAATAATAATAATAATAATAATAAAATCCACTTCTATTCTGACAGTGCTCTGAATTTGATGTGCCATGTGAGCAGCAGATTTTGTAATTCTGGATAGATTTTCGGAACTTTCTTTTGTTCTCAGTTGGAATTTATTTTGCATTTTAGACATAACTTTGTCCTGTTTCCAGCCACCAGCCAATAGTTTGCAAAGTTGAAGAAAAAGTTCATGACTAGACCAAAAGAAAAGCCCACGTTTGTGGTGAGAAGGACAAACACACCTCCTACTGTGCAACATCATCAAAGACTTGGATATCAGGGTGTTTGGATACATGCAAATATCTCTGCACTGACCTTTCAAGAAGGCGGTTGAATGAATTAAAGAAGGAGGTTGTGTCCACACTGTTGAACAAGTCTGATAGAAAAGACTTAAAATGGATGGAAAAGGCTGCCAGCATGTTACCCAACAGTCAGAGAACAACTCAGGACACTAACTGGCCTTGTTTTCCCTTCTGTTTCAGAACAAGAGCTTGAAAAACAAACTTCTTTCCGGAAACAAACTTTGCGACGCCTATGCTGAAGAGGTAAGGAATTCCAATTTGTACAGTTTGTTTTATCATTTACATAATTAATTATCAGCTCCAGCTACATAATTGCTCATTGTTCATGCAATGGGTACAAATCACAATCACAGTACAAACAAATTTCCTTCTCAGCAAGTAATGTTGATAAAGAGAAAAGAGACAAATGCAAAGTGGAGCTGTTAGACGTGCATGCTTGTAAATAATATTTTGAGGATCTGGAGTTGATTCTAATGTTCCTGTCATGTAAGATAATAAAGGGTCCAAGTACCAACAGTGTATATGTGTACCTTTAAAGATGCAGTTCATGTCCCTGCGAACCACAAACTCAAACAGGACGAATGATAACAGTGTTTTTCTTAAAAGACATTTACTTATAAATGGGATTGGACCGTTTTCACATGACTGAATAACTCACGTGGTTGAGTTGTTGACTTTAGCTGAAAGACTGTGGTTAGAGTCCCAGTTTGGAACAGCACATTTATCACTTTAGGTTTTATATTCTTTCTTTCAATTGACTTTTTATGTAAAGCTATTTTTCTCGACAAGGTTTCTTTTTCGTACAAAGTCAAGGCAAAACTGAACCAAATGTGATCTTATGACTCACGTGATTGTTTTGTAGGAACAGAACAAATCACAAAGAATCTCATTATTTCAATTCTAATCTCTTTTAATTATATTTACGTGGTCCTGAATTGACTTAGACCGCATCTTTTTTTTTTTTTTTTTTTATTATGACCTCAGTCTGAAGAGTCATAATGAATCCATTCATCTTTTAAAGATTTTGGAAATTTAATGGCAATTCATCACAACTCTGCACTGGAGAAAGTCACTCACACACTTTAAAGTCTATAAAGTAGATCAATTGGCACATATACATATACACATTCATCCAAAACATATAATAGCAACATTGACAGTTGTATGCTCTGTAGTATTTTTACTGAAGGAAATGGTCTGAACACTTTTAATACGACTAATTTTGTGGATGTGGTTCACTTCAGGATTGTGACTAGTTCACAGTTGAATGTGATATTGCAACATTTTAATCAAAAAGTGGATAAAAAGTGTAATGTATTTTTTTAAAAAGGGGGGAAAATGAACTTTGATCTGTGCTACAAATCAGAACTGAAGCAGGTAGTATGAATGTGGAAAACAGCGTTAAGTGATTCTTTGCATCACATTTTATTCTTTGCTTCGAAGTTACAAGAGCTGTTCATTCACTGATTATGTGACAGGATCACTATCAACTTGAGATTGATGCTCAAATCACGGTAATAGAAGGTCTAGTCTATCTGTGAATTAGTAGTTTCTCAATGCTTCACATTCAGGGAAGACTGCTTATTTTTTGTAGATAATTTGAAGCACTGGGAAGCACGTTTTTGTTCTGATTACCATACAAGTGCAGACTTTCAAAAACACAATATTTTTTATTTTATTTTATATCAATACTGTGTACTGCTTTCCTGTGTTTTCATGTGCTTTTTCACTAATGAACTTAAATAACATCAAAGTGATGGTTTTGTAAAACACTAGTGGGAAGAACATATTATTAGAAAAATACTTCAAAACAGTTAATGAAAGACTGTTCAACTGCTAAATTTAATCTACAGGATAAACCATAGTTCGACCATAGTGAAAATCAACCAGTAAAAACTGATTTTAGGTTTGTTAAGGTTTTTTGTTTTTTTTTTTGGGTGGGGGTGGGGGGTGGGGGTTGGGTTGACATGGCTGTAGGTGGTAACTACTTGTTAGTACTTGGACCCTGTGAAAATTCAAGTTGTAACTAATCATTTCAACTCCAAAAAAGATGTTGAATGTGATATTGTGTCTATTGTATCATGTATAGTATTTCTATTCAGTTTTGATGTAAAGTCCCACTAAAGGTCAGAATTACCTGTCTCTCACCTCTTTGGCTGTATACAGTGTATTTAACACAAACGTATTTCAACCAATTGTTTCTTTGACAGTTGTATGATCCGCACAACTCAGGTTGGAGCAAAAACAGCTGCTGCAACAACATTTCCTGTGTCCTTCCTGCTGTCACTGATTGTTCTGTTATGTAGTGGAGTTCTGCTGCCGGCTGTTGTGGTCAGCGTCATCCACTGGCATCAGCTTCACATGTTACTGAAGCCTTGAACTAAGCTTTGAACTGCTGCTTTTCCCTTCCCGCTGACCAGTGCTCCTGCTGCAATTTAACCATGCAGGATCTTAGGCAGTGGCTCCTACAGCGTATTGATGACATGCCTCAGTCACTACCACTGCTGCTCTGCAATTATGGCTTCAATGCTTATGCAGTTGTGCAGGTTGGAGTAATTTCTGTAAGCTGGCCACAGTATGTTGAATAAGTTGAGCTTGTTATAATGCAGAAGACTAGGCTGATGCAGACAGTATGATAGATGACACCCTTGGTGTGGGGATGGAGATTTTTCTTTAGAAATACCCTGGACTAGGCTTTGCCTACGGCAGCTACAGCTCATTTGATCAATGCTGGAGGATATTTCCAAGGTTTTTAAATGACAGTACTATTGTTGGTAGTTTGAATTTCCAGGTAAAGAAAAGTGGTGAAGAGGTACCAGAGAACAACCCAAAGAATTGAAAGAAAAGACCTCAGGGGTAGTGAACTCTTCTAGGATAGTAGTCCTAATCCATAGGCCACGGGGGCTTACTCAGTGAGGCAGTTATTGTCAAAATCACATGAATTATAAACCAAGGACTTCAGTCACTTTGTCTCATTATAATAAATGAGCCCTTGTGGGAGATTTTAGAAAAAAAAAAAACAAAAAAAACTTTCCACTGGAGTCATCCATATGGCAAATAATGGAATTTGCAAACAAATATCATACCAAAAGAGTATAAAGAGATATAACACAGGTGTATTATGTCTAATGCACTGAAAAGCTCACTACACACTTCTAAATTGGCAGAATAGTATTATTTAACTCAAAAGGTATAACCTGGAACCTAAACTAAAGGTAAGGACTGTGCTAAACTAAACCTAAAACCTACACCTCACCTTAAACCTTAAAACAGGGATCACCAATCCTGGTCCTCAAAGGCCGGTGTCCTGCATGTTTTAGATGTGTCCCTCTTCCAACACACCTGATTCAAATAATGAGGCAATCATCAAGCTCCGCAGAAGAGGGAAATATCTGAAACATATCTGCCCTTAAGGACCAGGATTGGAGATCACTGCCTTCAAACCTTCATTTACTAAATGTTCCACATACATTTGAATTAATCTCTCAAAGCATTAGTTGAAATAACTAACATCCATCCCTTCATTCATTCATTCAGTCATTCATTCATTCGTTCATTCATTTTCTATAGCCACTTTATCCTCACTTGGGTCACGGGGGTCGCATGGAGCCTATTCCAGCTACTTAAGGGCGAAGCCGGGGTACACCCTGGGCAAGTCGCCAGTTCATCACAGGGCTGACATATAGAGACAAACAATCACTGTCACATTCACACCTATGGGCAATTCATTCATTAGTTTTCTATACCCTCTTTATCCTCACTAAATGGGAACAGGTGGAAGTAACTCTGAACTCTGCACAAATATCGAAACAAGTTACAATTGGCAATAGGGTAGTTAAGAATTCACATAGTTCCACAGTACCAGCCTTCACATCTTTATTGACAGTATTCTGTCACAGTAGTGTCCATAGTCCATAGTATAATAATATAATAGTCCATAGTGTAATAGTCCAGTAGTCCACAGCTTATGGTCCAGTAGTCTAATAGTGTCCCTCTAGTCATTTACAGTCCGTAGATTTTACATGATATTGTGATCACTTTAATATGTCACACACAAAAAAAACAAACAAACAAAAAAAAAAAAAAACTGGTGACATTTAATGCAATTATTAATCCAAATATTCCAATGAGTTTTTATTTCATTGGCACTTTTTTTTGTTGCATTTTTCCTTAGCTCCAAATCATAATACAATCAACATCACAGTGACCATTTTGTTTGTTTGTACAGTACAGTACAGTCACAAACTGACGTTAGACTTATTATCAGTATGTGTTGGATCACTCAAGAGCTGTTTAAGCCACTTTGTGGTGTCAGTTCATCCAGGTGTATTTTCTGTTTCAACAGAGAAAAATCAACAAACCAACACCGTCTCAGACCGCTATAAACTGAATCAGTTCCTTCAAGTGTCATTGTTCTCCCATTTCCTCATATCTTCTCCCTCTTACCCTCAGAAAAAAGATCATAAATACATTTCTGCATTTTTATGTGTTTTTTTTTATTACTTTTCATCCAGTATTTCTTTTTATTACTTCATTTCTACCAATTCCACTGGTCTACCACCACTCCCACAGTTCTCACAATATCCTGATGTGTATTTTCACAAAAACAGAGAGGACAAAAATAACTACACCATGGACTGAGACTAATACTGCAATACGAATGTTGGCTGTTTGGTCCAGAACGTCATCCAGTAGAGGTTTCATGTCCAAGAGTTTGGTTCAAACAGGCTGTCAAGACAGACTGAATGAGATGTGAAATTACCCTGAATAGTGCTCATAGTTTTTGTTATTTTTATTATTGCTATAATGAGGATCTCATTACAAATCTCACTCATTGTCAATCACTTGACATCTGAAATGGAGGGAGACCCTACAGCAGAACCAGGACACTAGAGGGATTATATCCTTCAGCCTGTGATTGCCTTGGTGTCCCCTATGAGGAACTAAACGAGGTGGAAGGGAAAGGGAAGTCTGAGCTTCTCTATTTTACTAATTCCCCCCTAGACCCTGAACTGGATAAGTGGGAGAGGATGGATGGATTGATATGTTTTCACACCAAGAAATAAATATGTACATAGAAACACAGTTAATGATCAGTAACTAAAGCTGTCAATCATAGATTTAACCCTGCCTGCATTATTTTCTACAGCCTTTTCTACACAAGTGGAAATGATCATTTATAATCTTAAAAATGCTGAAAGATAATAATATAAATTTAGCTCAGTGATGCTTAAAAAAAGCAAAAAAAAAAAAAACCAAAAAACAGCCAAGCAGCTTGAAAAGGATATTGGTGATGTTCCTTAGAGACCCATAAAAGACACGTTAAATAGTCCCTGATTTTTCAATTGATCCCACAGTCGGCTTTAAGACTGAGGTTCCTGTTGAGACTGTGTGAAAGTTAAAGGCCTGGTGTCTGTTACATACAAACACCAATCCTCCACCCTGTTGAATGTCCGTGACTTTTCCCTGGCTGAACTTATTCAAGCCATCGCTGTGTTGTTGAACTGCGAGATGACAATGGTACATTTGATTGTGCAGTCATGTCTGATTGAGACACTTGAGAAGAATCCAGAGGCTAAAGAGGTTCTGATTGAAGTCCCACTGAGCCAGAACCTTCCCAGAAACAATGAGGAGATGATGTGAAAATCTACATTTCAATAAAAGGACTGATTGGCCTGGCAACATGTAGATAATATCTGTCAGTACTCTTTAGAGATGTGTATGTTTCCACTGGTTTTATCCCTCCTGATTCTAGTAGACTGTTATAGAGCTGAGCAGACCTGAAGTTCTTTAGTGGATAAATAGCTACTGGAATTTCTTTTACACGGGAGGATGAAGGTCACTTTCTTCAATTCCCTTGGAAGGCAATAAAAGTTGGAGTTAATCAGTGAAAGGAACATGCTTCTGTGGCCCTACTTTCATCCCGGCCAGTTATTTATGTTCCCAGTGGAAGGGTCACAGACCTAACCTGTAATCACATTGGAATTACCCAGGACTGACACATGAGATAACTGCTCTGCTGCAAAACAATTGTCATTCTGGTCTGAGTATATATTGAAAGTCTCTGCATTGAAGAGATCTTAATTGCAGGTTGTTGTTTTTTTTCCATGCATTTTTCTCTATAATACATACATGACCTGGCAATAAACTCCCACCCAAAACAAATGCTGAACCCAAATTAACCTCTAGCAAACAAAACTGGAATCCTTCTGAAGTTCAACGTAATTGTCTACAAACCGTCTCTCCAAGCTTTAAAAATCTTTTCAATTAAGTTCCTCAAAATGCAAAGTGAGTTAGAGTGAAGGAAAAAAAGCCTGTGATAACATCTCTGAATCTTAAATGCTGGCTTTGAAGTCATGTCCAAGTACTGAGATTAAGCCAAATCTTTTTCAACTGCCTTCGGATAAACTTTCTAAGCACAAGCAGCCTTTGTTACTCTTGATGCATTTTAAGATTTGGCAGCTTTCCTTTATGTGTGATTTGGTTTTCATCTTGTGCAAATTAGCTTTGGGAGTTGACACATCGGACTGCATTTTATTTGGTGTGATGATCATTTTTTCTTTTTTGTTTTCTAAAGCGGCTTTAACTTGCGCAAGACTTTTCTTATGTGGCAGAGGATCCAGCATTCAGGTCTTAATGTATTTAGGGTTTTGTTGGAGATCATCCTACAGAAAAGACATTTACATTCACTGGGCAAATGCTGTAAAGACATTTTATGACATAAAGTGGAGGTCAGACGTTCACATGCACCTTGGATAAAGGCTTTTAGCTTTTAATTCCAATATAAAATCCTTCCTTTTTGTGGCTTTGCCTTTAACCAGGGGACTGTGAACACATCCTTCAGCTTCATGCAACATGTCCAGGAGTTGTGGTCCGTTGCTCCTAACAGGACTTTGCAGAGTTGGCTTTGTGGTCCTTCATGCACAAAACCACCATTCAGCCCACAAATACTCTGGTGCATTGACCAAATGTTTTCTTTGTCAGCCTTAACCTGTTATAGGGCACTCATAGAAATACTCTGAAATTCAACATTTCAACCTTAGTTTGTTATTGGAGGATAGAATAAAACTTACTTTTTTTTTTTACTTCTGTGAAATTTTGATTTTTTTTTTAAAGTAGAAAATCAAGGTCAATGAAGGTACCATATTTGGTTCCTTACCCATAGGTGGGTAAAAGGCACATGTATTTTAGAACAACAGAGCGTTATCTTTAGAACATTAGACCAATATAAGTGCTGATCCAAACCCCTGTCCAGATCCACATCATCCCTTTGATCATCATTCCTTACATTAGTACCATTACTTCCTGGTACCTAACAAAGCAGGTCCACTCACTGTTCACGCACAGGTGGACCTTACAGACCCTGGAGACCACGTTGGACCTGAGACTGTTGACTCACTGTCCTCACTGGAACTGTTGCTGTCACTGGCTTGTAATGTATGTGGAAATTACCAAAAATAGTCACTTAAAGAGTTAAAGCTGCGAGAGATGAAATCACCAGAAAGAGGATAAATCAGAACAGTAAATATAACGCAAATGTCTTCACCCAGAAAATATCCACAGAATTCTCCTTTGTGATACCATCAGTATCCATAATATGTAAACAACACATTTCATAGCACAAAGGAAATTGATGAAATACAAAATAATAAAACACATGAAGTAGAAGAATTAAAGTAACATAACAATAATGACATTCAGCTTGGATAAAACTGCACAAGTCCAGTACGACTATATTTTAAGTGCATTTTAACAGACTTAAAGTAAACTCTGACTCTGATTCCAGAGCTTTTGAGCTGTGGCTTAATTTTCATCCTGGACACAGGGATGAACTGAAGACACTGAATAAAGATCTCACACTGAACACAAGGGGATATAGAATTAAGAGGTTGAAAATATAATCTATAGACCGGCCATGAGGAGCTTTAAAAGTAATCAATAAACTCTTAAGATCAATTGTAAAATAAACAGGAACCAGTGTAAAAAAGTTGAAACCAGCTTCATGTTTCCCTTTATCTTTGCCCTGTGTAGTTTGCAGTTGTTTTATTTATTGTTGGTTTTTTGAAGTTCACAGGTTCTTCTGCCCCGTGACCCTAGTGAGGATAAAGCGGGTATAGAAGATGAATGAATGAATAAAGGTTCTTCTGCAGTAAAACAAAACCAAACAACATGATGAATGCGATTGGCCTCCTCCTCTGTACAGAACACTGATGATGACCAAAAGGTTCTATATTTGGTTCATCAGACCAAGAATATTCCTGTCCTCATATTCCCATCCAGTGGATCAACGTGCTGTTTAACATCTTCCATCTTTATGGGCTGGTTCTGCTGCGTGTCACTACCAGATCAACTGCCCATTTGCACATGCACGATGATAACTCTCCTTGGACAAACTGCCCCAAATCCATTAGCAGAAATGTTCAGAATCATTCTGCACTGCAGATGCATTAATTGTCTTAAAATTTTAAATCAGATTAATCATGATAATGGATCAATCAACGTCAAACACATTCATTTTAACAGCCTTTGTGCTTATGTCATTGTTAGTGGTCCGGCCCACGGGGCTGAATGTGGAACCTGAACTAAAATGAGTTTGACACCTCTGCTCTAAACTCTGAACTTAAACAGCCGTTCCATTGTGTCATCATCTGATAGACATTTGAGTAAAACTGCATTTTATAGCATTATAATAAGGACAAAAACACAACACAATCAGGTCCATTGTCAACTTCACCCATTTCACAATTTCCACACCTCCTGTGGTGGTGGTGTTTTTAAAATGGTTAGTTTGTGTTTTAAACTTAAGACCTTTGACTCCACATTAGATTTGCAATGACAATATTCAGCAACAAAACTATGAAGTTTGTTATTTTGTTATTTTCCTAAAACATCCTTTACCTATTTATCTTCATATCGACCATGTCATGCTCATACACGATAAACTAGTACTGCACAGACAGTCATTCAGCTTCTTCCAGAGTACCATATATGCCATTTTTTAACTTGATCCACATAAAACCTTCTAACTCACCCTATTTTATTTTATTTTATTTTATTTTTGTTACATCTTTAATAGACAGTTCTACCACATGATTCTGTCACACATCTTTAAAATCGATCCAAGAATCCAACCATATCACCTTGAACAGTTAAAACAGGAGCAAATGTATGAACTGTAACAGTAGCAGCTCTTTTCTGTTGTTTTACAGTCACCACTGAAGCATGGAGTAACACAGATTATATACTGAACCCTTAAAGACCCAGTGCTACTTTTGTGGTAGTTCCCAAATTATTATTATTATTATTATTATTATTATTATTATTATTATTATTATTATTATTATTATTATTATTATTATTATTATACTTTAACATTTAAGTGATTTTTGACCATACATCATAAAATAATCCTCTATTTAAATAATAGAGACATCCTGTATTTTGCATTTTTCTATTGACAGTTTGGTATTTTCCAATATTTAATCTATTGATCATGCAGATTTTCAAAAAACCTCAGATTAAAGTTGAGAGTAATTATATTAGAAACATAGAAAACTGAATAAAAACTGACATTTTCATTCAAATTTATCATCAAATGAGCATCAACCCAGTGACTCTAACCACCGTCACTGATCGAAGTCTGTGGATTTTACTGGTGAATCAATGTTGTAGAAGATGACAGTGTTTCCACATTCACTACAGAGCATCTGAACATTCCAATGGGTCATATGTGATGACTATGAAAAGATGATAAACTGGATTTTACACCAAATATTTACATGTATTGATAGGATTAGTGGTTCTGAAGTTATTAAACATTTTAAATCAATATATGATTTTAATCGCTGGTATATGTTTAGGGTCTTTATGGGTTAATAAGTGTTAATTCCATTTTAAACAACTTGTTGCATTTTGAGACATTTACAAACCTTTTTACAGGATTTTAGTCATAAAATCATGTCACATTGTCACAGAATATTACTACAAGCCTCAGGGACTTTGTATAGCCTAATTGTTTCTAATTATTTATAACAATTTCATTGAGTTTGAGTACCTTATTTAATTGTTAAAACTTTACTAACTTTTTTGTGGTCTCATTAATGTTACATACTTAATTAATGCCTTTATTAATTACCTTCATACTTAGCTATACACTTGATAAGAATGCAACAGCAGATGATGCCAATCTAAAAGTAGAAAAAAAGCTTAATTAGTTTTATCAGTGGATAAAATAAAGTTGTAATGGTGACGTTATATTAGTATAAAACCCACAGATGTCTAGCTCTGCTGATGTAAATCCTCCCCTGCCAAATTTATTTCAGGAATCTCACAACATGTTTGAAAGACAATAGAACAGAATCGTCTGTTCAGTCATGCATGAGCAGGGAGAGGTCGCAAAGAAAACTATGAGAAGCTTGGTGAGCGCATTCAGGATTTTCCTGGCTGACGTCCATCGGTCTGACTCAGCTGTGGGTTTGTTCACTTCACCAATCACAAACACTTCACAAATTCAGCAGTCCATTTAGATGGGGAAAGAAACTCACCAGGCCTGTGCCAGTTTACAGCTGCTGCTGCGTCCTCTACAAGCCGACCTATTCAGAAACACCCCTGTTCAGCTCAATAGAAATTTTAAAAAGATGCTGGAACCTTTGTGAAGCATACGCTGATGTCCTCAGGGACGAAGAAAAGTCAGTGTCAAGGTTAAGACCACTGGGTGAAGCAGAGCGACGTGGCATTAGAGATGCCATTTAATCTGTTTCGCATCTTTTTCCTCCTTGAGAGCATGAATTTATCACCTATTTCCTTTTTTGACAAATTTATGGTGTTGCTGCACAGTCATCATTTGGATGAAGGATGCTGTTACACTTGAGTATTTTCAGCTCCGTTATCGCTGGAATTGCATTTCATTCTTGCATCAGGATTTAATGGAAACACTGAGTCACCTGAACCTCATGCAGATAAAATATAATACGCTGGATTTGGAAGGATTTCCTGTAATGAGAGATTTCAAGGTGAATGGCCTCATGTAATTAATTCTACAGACTTTGTGAATGGAGCAGTATGCCACCATCATCGACTGTGTTTTGGCGATAAACGATCTAGGAAACAGATCACAGTCCTTTTTAATAACCAGGCATCTGTTATTTTAATAAATGCTCTTTGCTCACATTTATTAATACACTTTGTGTTCGTGACAGAATCTGTTTTGTGCTCTGATACAGAAAACCATTGCTGCTTCTACACTGATGCATTCATTAGATGTACAACGTAGTAGAGTTTTACAGAATGTTTGGTTTCTATCAGTCAAACCTCCATCCTCACTTATAACCCATCAGTTCAATCTGTTTAATTAAATAGGTCGCACATGTAAAATATTCAGTTGAAAGTGGATTTTTAGATATGCATTTGCTGATGCGAAGTTCATGGGCACTCAGAAAAATGAATAATAATAAAAGATTCAATGATAGTGTCTGTTTTATTAATGTAAGAGTAGAGGCCATTAGTGTTTAGAAGTAGATTTTTTTTTTACTCTTAATATGATGTAATCAGATAGATAGATAGATAGATAGATAGATAGATAGATAGATAGATAGATAGATAGATAGATAGATAGATAGAT
>JAQQZY010000019.1:25336080-25347565 GCA_030068375.1 Ostorhinchus rueppellii | reverse complement strand
CCGCCTTCGCCCTAAGCAGCTGGGATAGGCTCCATGTGACCCTAGTGAGGATAAAGCGGGTATAGAAGATGAATGAATGAATGAATGAATGAATAGAATCTTTTGGGTCTTCTTTTATGCTGTGAAATGTCTGGTGTTAATTCATATTACTGCACATTACTGCCACCTGATGTTGGGGAGTGTGAACGAATGGCATTCTGCTCCTTAAAAAATAAAGCACAGGATTGGTTTCTTAACATTATTTTTTTGCCCAGACACTCTGAAAATGGGCTTGAGACCCACATTTGGGTCCCAACCCACCAGTGAAGACTCACTGCAGTAGAGAGGTAAAGAGTAATCAGGTGTAGTCTGATGTTCATATCACAGTCATGCAGAAAATATTTCAATCCAAGAGAAGTTAGTTGAGAAAGTATTCACTTCAATACATTGTAAATTGCCTAATCAAAAGTTATTTATGAAATTAGATTTTTCAATTTGAAGTCACTGTATCACAAAACCTTGTTTCTTTCTGTTGTTAAAAAAATGTAACTGAAACTGAGATATTCTTTAAACAGGGAGCGATGATGTAAACATCACTAATTACTACACCACTGACTTCTTTTACATTGAACACTCAACATGATCTTTGGTTTGTCTTACTTTGCATTTCCTTCACATTCTGCTAGGGCCAAATCTATCAACTTTCTCTTCTTTTGGTTGGTTCTTTCCCTCACACACAGCTCAGCATTGACCATTGATGATGGAGTAAACAATTTAATTAGTAATGATTTGCATTACGGCCTCTGCGGATCAATCTGCATTAAAGTGCTCTCTGTTCCTGTCACTGCTTTCATTATGTGATCTCATGTTCGATTTGTGAGTGAGATCCAGAGTGGCGTGTTCTCTATGTTTCCCATTGGTTTTGAAAGAAAAGACTTTTCTAGTCGTCTTACAGCTGATGTGTTTTGTAGGACAAAAAACAAAAATAGGTTCAAAGAAAGAAATGAAAAGGGACATGTGCAGTTTCATCTTTTCACTCTTTGTCCCATCACTGAGTGCAGAGACAGAGGCCGACGTCGATGTGGCCTGAACATCAACCGTCTGACAGGTCGCACACAGGAGGGTTCAGCCAGATTAACTGGAATGTCAACAACAAAGAGGGAAATAACTTGGTTTTTGGTAGATGAATACAAAGTACAGACTTTACAGCCATCGCAAAGAATCCATCCTGTATAACAAATGTATAGAGAAGTGCATGGGCTTAAGCCATTCATTTACATTCTCTGTAAGAATCATTCTGTCTTGTTCCTTTATGGTAAATATAAAACTCCATAACACTTTGGCAAAGTGTGGCGTCCCTCAACAACACAGCCTATCACTCATGCATTTGCATGGGGAGGAGGAGGGTTCTTTTGTTTGTGAATTCATTGACAGGTGGAAGTGAAGGAACAACAGCTGAATACAAAAACCACATACATGCAGTTGTTCACATTCATTAATTATTACCTTGGCCAGGGGTACTGTTTTTGGTTTGGTTTGTTTGTTTATTTGTTTGTTAACACTCTAGCAGCAAAACTGTTGGTTGAATTCATACCAGATTGGGTTTATAGATTACCGGTGACCTGGAATAGATTAGATTACATTTTGGGAAAAGTACTGTAGGTCAAAGTTACATTTTTTTATGAATTTTTAAAAGCTTTTTTTTTTTCTTCCCATTTGCTTATAATGGCTGAAATTTGTCTATGCTATCTATGTGTGTACTGACATCCGCACACACATTGACATGATGACATCAGTTGAAGCAATGCCAAAATAAGGTGCAATATGTGTGAGGGGCGGGGTTTGTTGTACCTGGCACCACTTGTTAATTATGACTTTAGGTAATGTAAACCATATGTATATAATGTATACCGTACATACAATGGAGCATCTTACACCACTTTTGTACATTTATGTTTCATTTTTTAGTACTTTAATTTCTCTCTGCATTACTTTGCATTATCAGTCTATTTCCACTTGACACTGCATACCAAACTACTGTATATTTTTTATGTCTTAGCACTTTTGGCGACTCTAATGTAGTAGATGAAACTGCATCTGCCTGCTCACCATCTACCATAGTATTTTTACTGTCTCTAAGGTGTGTCATTTTAGCTGTAATGTTTTACAAGGGTGTGTGTTAAAGACAATTATTTCAGTTTGATAGATGTTATGGTGGGTACAAAAACATGAAGTACATAACTGGAGAGATGATGGTTTCCACGGCAAAATCTGGACAAAGAGACGTGGACATTAGTTAATATGAACCAACTCTCCAATGCAACAAATTAAATTCTGTTTCAAAAATATGAAGATTATGTGCTTTTGGTGATGGAAGAAACTAGAAGCTGTTTTTTCTCTATTTTATAGAAATATATTTTTGGATCAGCCAGCAAAATACTTATCAAATTCAAGCTTTATAAAATGTCCATGAACACAAGTCATGCTGTTTTTTGTTGCATAAATGAAAATGAAGCTGACATTGCTGACAGTAAAGCAGTCGCCAGTTTCCCTAAAAAGTCCAAAAACTTGTGGATGTCCTTTGGGGAGTTGAAGCTTTATGATAAATAAGATGCACACGCACAAAAAATCCCCAACTGACATCAAAGCGGGATTGAGCTGAGGGCTGGCATGAGGCCACGGCAGTGCATTAAGTACAGATGAGGTTCGCCTGCAGATGGAAGACAGTTCCACACAGTTCCACACAGTTCCACAGTATCAGCCACTCAATCACACTGTACTTAAGATGTGCTGCCCTGTATGTATAATTACACACTCCTAATTTATACGGTCAGACACAAAGCTCACTTTCACACCGATGTGAAGGTGATGTGAGGGGTGTACAGGTGTGTGTTGGTGCTTCTTTGTTTGTTTTGCTTGGAGCCAGGTGTTAGAACTATAACCCACTGCCACGCAGTGTGATTTGTAACTCAATAATATGCGAGCAGCCAACAAGCCTGGAGGCATTCTCCAAAGTGACATTGGCAAACACAAAACGGATGCTTTGATTGGGGAATAAGTTTCTAGCTCCTGTGTGCTCTGCTTAAACACACCATTGCCAAAAATCATTTGAAATAACATAGGAGAAAATTGAGTTTTATTAGATTGGAGTTTGAAATATTTGTCTTTAACCTGCATACGAAGCCCAGACTTTTATTAGATTGTATTGTGTGTTAACGTGAGCTCCTGCTGCTGTCAGTGATGGTGTTGAAAACCCAGAGAACGGCTGCTTCCCTTCCCTCCAGGTAGCTAATTACATTCTGGATCCTGGGTGTAACTCAATCCGTTGATGACTAGAATGAAAATCAGCCCAAAATTCACAGAATATTTCCTTTAAAGCCAGCGTTTCAGACTTCATAGGTTGCTGCCAGTGACGAACATCATCACATTTCAAAGCTTTGTCTGAATTCACCTCCAAAACGCAGCAGTGTTTGTCTAAATAAGAAGAATACATCTGACTTATTGTCCTAGAATTTATTAGGCGTGAACAGCTACTTGTTTAATGGTGCATTTAAGCAGCCCTTGCTAATTTATAAGGTCAAATGTTTGCTTTTGGCTACTTCGGGTGTTGACTGTGAGGATAAATTGTGTTCATATAAACAGGGGTACAAGTTTACACAGATCACAGCTGCAATTATTTGCCTTCTTTTTCCAGAGAAGAGTAATTGCCGTTTACTTTGACACTAACATTACTGCTCTTTCTACCTAAATGAGCGTGTCAGGGTTGCCAACTCGCACACTGAACATAGACATCATTGTACAGGACATTAATTGTACTGACAGTTTGAGTAGAGCTTCATTCTTAACTCGGAAATTTGCAATTTGCACCAAAGACAACTTGATGAACTCAGAACCTTCTTATCTGTGTGAACAAGGAGCAAACGGTAACAGCGTAGAATAATACCAACAGCTGGACATTTCCTTGTCCAGGTGTAATGAAGGTAATACCTTAGAAAATCTGTATCTTAGTGGATGCACAGGTCCCTTGTTATTGTTTTCCATGTTTTAAAGCTGTGATTGGGTTTTTTATGCTCCACACCGATTCAGTACATGTACTTAAAAACAATACCCTTAAACCTGTGAACATAAATTAGCTCCATTAGCTAATGCTAACATTAATTTTGTGGTCTCAACTAGAGCTTTCATGTGTGTATATGAAACTGACATTACTGTTGTGCTAATATTTATTATAGAGCTGAAATTAATTGGTGGAATTCAACATAACAGAACCTGTGTATGTAGATTAGCATTATCTTAGCTTAGCATCCCAAATACATGTGCTAACAACAGTGATTAGTCAGCGCTGGTGGGACTAGATGAATAATGAAGTGCTTTGCAGTGGAATTAGTGACAGTGAGGGAGAATAACAACTCAATCACTTAGATATTTTGTGGTTAACTTGATAATCAGTTCCATATGTATTTATTAATTGATTGATTTAAGTATTTGTTACTCTAATGTTCAGTTCAGTTAACTATTTACCTATCGCTCAATGAAGTTCAAACAGCAAACACGACTGTCAGCTTCCAAGGGCTTATATGTGAAATTGAAGTTGTGAACATGAATGCACCCTCAGGTACAAAAACACAAACCAATTAATGTTGTGTGTATTATACAGAATTTATCTTTCACCTTACAATCTGTGAGGCCCATTGTGTACACACACATATTAAAATTTCTTCAAACACAAAGTTAGTTGGTCCAAATAAACATGTCAAATAATCTTCATGCGTTGCATCAGCCGAGTTTACATCATAGCTCTGTTAGATTAGCTACGGTGTTGGACAGAAAACAGCCTCAGTAAAATCACAAATCACCTCCATGTTCCACTAAAGGTCTATTTGGAATCAAACAAACAAGGTCAGAAGGGTCACAGTTTAGTCTGAACCATGGATGAACAAACAGCAACTCAGCAAAGATAATATATTATAATTAGTGTGTGTGTTTGTGTGTGTGTCTCAGGCATCACACAAAATATGGAAAGAGCTGACTGCTGCAGTTTGGCATAGTTATGTACATGGGGTCAAGGTAGAGACTAGTAAAAACAGCAAGTGGATAGGACCAATATTTTGGGAGATATAATTTTGGTATACAATAGCCGTTGCTATACCCAGAATCATGTGAAAGCTTTGGCGATGATTGCTGGAAAAATGTGGTACAGCATGCATGAATACGTAACAAATATACTTGCTGGGAGACCGGGATGATTTCCCTCAGGGTTGGGATGTGGATTTTACACACACACACACACACACACACACACACACACACACACCCCCTCCTTTTTTTTTCATATTGCACCCCGATACTGACAATGAGGAAGTCCAGGATCTAGAGCCCATGGTTCTCCACAAGTCAATGCACTAGTCCCATAACAACCGGTAGCTTTGAATAAATATCATAACTCGTTATTCTAAACATCTCCTTATTTGAACTATTTAAAGTCCAGATGTTTAATGGAGCTCCTTTATGTTTATTATTATAATGGCCTTTCAAAATCCATCCATTTGTTAGTTTCCTTGTCTTTAGATCATAGGGCCGTTACCAAATGTTCAGTTGTAAACATCGTCTGTGGTAAGAACTCCTCCAGTGGTATATTTACAAAACTGATTTGATGGTCATACTCTTGTTATTCCTAAGTTCTAAATAGCAGTAAACATGTTCAGGAGGAGGAGGGTTCCAGGATCCAAACCCTGACTGAGAGGGAAGGAAGAAAACATTGATTGTAACAGTCTCATTGTAGAGATCAATCAATATGACAAGGTGGCTATGGCTCAGGAGGCAGAGCGGGTTGTCCCATAACCAAAGGGTTGGTGGTTTGAATCCTGCTGTTGTGTCCTTGGGCAAGACACTTCACCCACCTTACCTCCAGTGTCACTCACACTGGTGTATGAATGCTTGTGTTTATTGGCGGTTGGTGGTTGAATTGGAATCTGCACCAGGGCAACTGTGGCCACAAATGTGGTTTACCACCATCAGAGTGAGAATGTGAGAGTGAATGAATAATGTAAAACATTTTGGGTGCCTTGAAAAGTTCTATAGAAGTCTAATCCATTGTTATTATCATTGTTATACAGGAGATTGATGAATTCAGTTCTGGATACACAAGCTTAAATACTGCTAATACTATAAATTGGTCATTGGTCCAAATTAGGGACTGGAGTCAGTGTGTTTTCAATAGTAGGTGGAGTTTAACCCCTTGACACCTATTGATGCAAATTTGCATAACACCCCCCCCCCTCCCAAAATGCAACCAAAATACTATCTAATTGAAAGAAAAAATTAAAGTCAGTTTTTTTGTTTTTTGTTTTCCCCCACAATTGGAAATCAATTCAGATGTTGAGGGGTTAAATGTTCATTAAATCCATGCAATAGGTTCATCGGTCAGTTGGTTCATCGGTCAGCCAGGGAATGTGAATCTGGGATGGACCACAGGGGTGACCTCTTAGGATTAATTGGCTCAAAATGAATGAATGAATGTATATATACTAGATGCAGTTCCACTCTGTTGTAAATATGTATATACCCTGTATAGTTTTATTACTATTATTATCTTTTTTATATTCTTTCTTGCACTATCTTTATTCATGCACACTTTTTCTTGCACTTAATTCTGTTGCTGCCTGAACTGTGAAATTATGGGATCAGTAAAGTGTAATGGAATATAATGTAGACTAATAAATTTAACATAATCAATACAGTTTGCACATTTAAACAGTAGACTCTTTTTAAAAGTGTATTTAATGTGCCAATAAAGTTCTTTCAAAAGACCCCTAATTATTCTTCACTTTACCTCAGAAACAGACAGTGTACACACTACGAAGTCATGAAAAGCTGTAGAAAACCTTTCAAAACAACATTATTTGTGTCAGTGCCTGTACCCCTGACCCCCCGTGGCCCAATAATAGGTGAATCCCACTGAAGCTCCAGAGACAGACTTACATTTGTACATTCCTAAAGGAGACAGAAGGACATCAATTTGGTTGAAATGTCTGTCTGCTGTGGACAGTTTCTCTCTCTTAGGGACAGACTGACCTATGAACCTCACAGCAGCTCAGAATGATGAATGGTTCGTCTCTCAGACTGTGCACTGTTCCTGCCTGATCCCAAATGTAGGAACTTTACTATATCACAGGATAACAACAGCTACTTTTACATTCAGGAGGCACCTTATTTACCACCATATTATGTGGATTATCAACATTTAATGGTTTTGTTGAAATAAAATGTAATGCATGCAGGATTATGTTTGGAAGTAAATCCATCTGCAGTTAATATTTAGTCTTGGGAACCTAATACCTATGAAACTGGGTTGAATAAACACAGTGCATATGAACAGCTCAGCCTTCCTTGTTCTGTTGCTGATATTTTTGTTCTTGTTTTATTTTATTCATTATTTTGCTCAGTTGCACGTCTCATTGAATTGTTAAAAAATCTTTGAACACAGCAGATATAATTAGTACACACTGCAGAAATATTAACCACCAGTCATCATCGATATTATGTCAAACGTGCAGAAGTCGTCCCTCAGATTCTGTCAGATTACACTCCGCCACATCTCTACTGTCCAGTAATACTGTGTCAGCGTTGCTCATTATGAGTCTTTGTCTTTTGAACCCAACAGCAGAGGAGCCCAGCGCAGAGCGGAAAATTCACCACAAAGCCGTCAGACGACAGCAAGGAGGCGGGAGGACGGGAGGGAGCCAACAGCAAAAACACAAAACCACACAAATACGACTGAACGGACGGCGGATCATCCACAACGCAGAACTCCTGCATCGCCTGAAGGATGTTTCTAAGAGCACACACTCGCGCACTCTCACAACAAACACATGTGCGCTCGCAGACACACACATGCACACACGCACACACATGCACACAGCTACACACTACACATATCAGCATTGTTTGCAGACGCTGAGACACTGGAAATGTCAACAGATTTCAAACTGTCATCGGAAAACCTCCATAGTAAAATGGCATGCGTTCTAGAACTTCTTTTCAAGGTAGCAATGGCACTGGTAACTCGTTTCATGATTGTTCATTTGTTGTTTACTTATCTGAGTTTTATTCTAAGTGAGGACACTGCTTTCTAAATGTGTGATCTTTCTAGAAAACTCCCTTTGCACTGGTGAGGTCTGACACTGTTTCCTGTGATTAAGTATATCAATTGACAAAGAAAAAATACTTCTACTACTACTACTTCTACTACTACTACTACTACTACTACTACTACTACTACTACCCAACTTAGAATATTGTTTATCACTCATTGTAGCCAGGTTAATTTACTCCTCCTCCACATTTTGAAATATAGAGGCTCAAGTTGGCTGGCCAACTGTTCAACGTTTAATATTTCAGCACTCTTTCTGCCTTTAACACTCCAGAGGCAAAGAGCCAAAGACTCACAATGGGTCGTCTCCCTGAGAATGTGCCATGCACTGAGTAGTAACTCCTAGCTACATGTATCTGTGTTATCTGACCTTTCTGTGTCCTTTCAATAAACTGTAATTTTCAGTAAATGTGTGAAGAATAAATGGTTATTTGTGGGAAAGACATGAGTGAGTATGTTTGTGATCAACAGAGAAAGAGGAAAGGTGAGACCTGGCGCCCAGTGAATATTAATTATGTGATGAGCAGGTTGTTATGGCGACGCGCCGCACCGGGGTCACAGATAAACTTGGATTGAACAAATTTCTCTGAATTCTACATGTTGAATAATAATCAGAGGCAGCAGTGTGTATAAAGGTCACATCATGACCTTTTTCATCGTTGGTGTCGTTACATTTAATACAACTTGTCGTCAGTTTGTGACCTGATGAGTATCTTCGTAAACACGTTGTTGTAAATCGTCACTGGTGAACATCTGTTAATACGACATCCACCCTCTGCCGGAAAGAATCATACTGTAGGGTTTTCAGTTGCACGAGAGACACAAAAAGGAAATAATAGCAAACAGAAGTAGAGAAGTATACAAACAGGGTAGAATATGCATTTAAAGAATTACAAGTCCGGCCCCCTTCGCTATGAACCATGGGAAGAACCTCACCACTGTTTGAACTGTGTGACCGTTTACACATATGATGATTTTTAATTTAAAACAGCGTTTTACAAGTCAACATGGTAAAACAACTGTTGACGTGTAAAATTAAACAACTAAACACAACAAAAGAATTGTTCACATATTAACAAAAGTATTAAAGAAGGTCAAAATCACAAATCTGATCATGTTTAAGCTGCATAAACACCTTCAACAAGTCAATGTAATTTCGTTGCTCTGAAACATGTGCAATGACAATAAAATTTTATTCTATTCAAAAACCACTTTAAAAAATAAAACTATAAGGATTATGACATCCATAAACTTTTTATTTCCATATTTTCACAGTCTGATAGTCAGACAGTGTCACAACCACCACAGTGTTGAGTACAAACATATGTTTACATGTTATGTCTCGGGGGGGGGGTGTTACTGTTTTGACCCTCTATCAGTGACTGTAACAGTGTTTTTTTCTGAAATTAGATCCCAGCGGCTGAGTACATGCATAAATGAAATCCCAACAATGCTAGTCGTAAGATTAAATAACATTAGCCTCTTACTAAGTAGCTTTTGTTGGTAATATTTTATTGTGAATGTAGGATCCATTTGCATTTTGTAACAATTTCTCTGTGATATTTCAGAACTATTGCAGTATAAGATATTTGCTATTATTTCCATTGCTCATTTAATGTCACAAAATAATGAAAAGAGCTTGTTAAAAGTTACAAGACATGTTTATATTAAACTACACACACCATTTTTGGTCTGTTCATTTGGTTTCTAAAGTCTGCAGTGAATTTCCAAAATAATAACACATGGTTAATCCATACCATTTACAACATCTGTCCTCCTCTTAAGGTTTAATCTTTGTAAAAGTGGAAATATATGACCAATCACATCTTAACTTTGGATAGTTGGAAGTGTATTTCTTAGGAGCGGAATTGTAAAAAAAAAAAAAAAAAAAGAAAGAATGAAAAAAAGATGAATTCCACTGTTCAACTTGGAGCTATCATCCACCAGGTTGGTTTGAAACTGCTTTTCTTTTTTTTTTTTTAATCTGTTTTTCTTTCTATCAACACATCCACAGAATTAATGTAAGGGAATTCAAACTTGGTCAGATGCATCTACAACCCTGTGAAAAATGTCAAAATACTGACGTTTCACCATGAAAGTCAAACTTATTATTTTTGGAAATATACATAATCAGCTCTGACTCAGATTCCTCACGCTTAGACAAATTAGTGGTAGCGCCACCTGCTGTCCATTGATTCTTTAAATATACATAGTACTTTCTGTGAATAATACACAGAAACATGATATAGTGTAAATAGAGTGTCCTCTTCAGTGGATACAGGAAGAAATATTTGACAATTTTGTGCAATTTCCACTGTAAATTGGATGACATTTATAAAACCACTATAAAACTAATATGAAACCATAATAAAATAAAACTACTGCAAAACCATTATAAAACCAATATAAATCCATTTTAAGCCCATTATAAAACTACTGCAAAACCAATAGAAAACCACAACAAAACCAGTATATAACCACTGTAAAACCTGAATAAATTCAATATAAAAACACTAAACCACTTTGTATGCAATATAAAATGATTATAAAACCACAACAAAACCACTGTAAAACAAGTATACAATAACTATAAAACCACTGTAAAACTTATTTATTTATTTATTTATTTATTTATTTATTTTGGTCAAACCACTGTAAAACCAATATAAATCAAAAGCTCCTGACTGCAGTGTGTATTGGTCTCAGTCATCCCTACTTGCAGCTTTAATTTGTCTTTTATTTTTTGCTTGCATAGTAATGAGTAATAAAACAAACAAACAAACAAACAAACATGGGTTCAATGAAATGTGAACTAATAATTGACTGTGCTTCCTCCATGCATGTTCCAGACGTTGTTCAAATCCATAGGAGCTCCGTGTTCAGGGCAGTAGATTTATCTGGAAACAACAAACCACTGCAGTTGTGACAGATGCTGTTAAATTCAAACAAAAGAAGAGATGGGGAAAAAAGAAAATGTCACCGAAGGGCAGCAAAAGGAACACAAAAAGCATGTATTTGTTGGAGAAAGAAAAGTGTTTTTTCAAATGTGAAAAGTGGGTGGGGCCACTCATTCATGGCAACCACTGTAACATGTAACTAGTGCTGTAGAAAACAGAAAAAAAAAAACTAAACCAAAACACATGTTTGGTTTGAGAAAAGGCCAAGACGTGTATCTGCTGAAAAACTCTTACAAGGAGGAATAGACTCAGTAAATGGACTCTGCAGTCTGGGAAGGTGGTATCATGGGCCACATTAACCTGGACTGAAATGCTCATCGTCATCATCATCATCATCGTCATCATCATCATCATCATCATCATCATCATCATCATCATCATCATCATCATCATCATC
>JAQQZY010000019.1:25319908-25331671 GCA_030068375.1 Ostorhinchus rueppellii | reverse complement strand
CCCCCAACCACCACACACACACACACACACACACAGACACATACACCCATGCATCCACAGCACACCCTCCTGCACGGCCATCCACCCACCTACCCCACAGAGTTGTTCATACGATAACATGGCAGGTTTTAGTTTTATGACTTTTTAAAGTTCCCTTAAAAGTTTCTTGATATTTTTTTTAATGGAAACAGCATAGAGTGCACTAAAACATTGATCTTTATAAAGATTAAGTAGGAAGTGTGTAATTATTGATGAATGTAACAAAAAATGAAGTGTTTTGAGAGTGGCTTTTGATCAGTCAGACTTGCCAGCATCAGTCCCTGTCGTCTGGAGATGCACCTGCTCCTAACTATGGATTGGCACTTTAATGCACCATATTGTCTCTTCTTTTTTTTTTCTAAATTTATACTGTACGGTTTTATGAATGCGATGTATTAATGCTGATGTATACTGTTTTTTAGGGTGACTCATTAACATCTGTCCAGGCACAACAGATGAAAAACTTGAACACATTTACAGTAATGTTGAAGAAAGTCCATTGTCCCTGTTAAATAAAACTAATAAATTAAATGGCATTACCTTACATTAAGTTTGCAGGAATATAATTTAAAGGTCATTTATTTGGTTTCATCTCTTATGTTTTGCCAACAGAGCTGATTTTCCATGAAACAAACAATGAAGCAAGCATACCATAGTGAGAATAAAACACTGTGAAAATAAAATGTTGTCAGTTGGGTGAATTGTAAATAAATGTTGTGTTTATCCTTTCTGCTATTGGAGACAATAAGCTGAAAGATATGATGGTTTTACTTTTCCCAGTGTTTTGTCTCTCAGATCTGTGCACCGAGTCAGAGGATTTAAATGGAGAGTATAATGGACTTCTTTTTTTTTTTTTTTTACATTTTTCAGCCCATGAACGCTACATAATACTGTTAATGGCTGAAGGTGCAAAGTCACCGCCCAAAGACTGATACTCAAAAACATCATGAATGCAGCAAAACTAGAGGAACAGAAATAGAAAATAGAAATACAGAGGACAGAGTAAGTCCTCTGGAAAAAAAAACTATCAAGAACTCAATCAGGACACATTAGAGAAGGTACTAATGGACTAATGGAGATGCTGTGTCTTTATATACAAACTATATTTATCTCAGAAACTCTATGGATTATCAGATTCTGAATAACATGTCCTCTTCTTCTATCTGTCTCACAAAACCACAGGCTGACAGAGCTCTCTCTACGACCTGTTATTGGTGAAAACATCTTGGTTTCCTTTGTCAGTTGTACATTAAAAGAATCAAACTGTGCTAAGCAGCTTTGGTTTCCCAGCATCCCCTTCATGTGACATTTGGTGTGGACTCTGGATCCAACAGCGTTTGGGCTGAAAACGCCAGGCGACAGGTGCACGCTTCTATTCTAGGTCTGTAATCCATCTTTTTGTGCAGGTTCGAGGGCCTCCTCTAGGCTGGGTCTACGTCTTGCTGAGAAGTGAACAATAGTTGCCAGGAGTTTTAGACCCGTGGAGGATCTGGAAAACACTGCTATTAAACGTCTGAGCTGCTGGTTGTCGAGGCAACAAAGAGGAAGAAAGATGCTCCAGTCTGTGAAGAGTCTGGGATCAGATCAAAGACGCTGTTTGTTTTTTTATGCCATCTTCATTTTACTGCCTGCCATTGATTGACTGCTCCAGGAACTTGGACTTCCTCTTTAGCTGAGCTGTATGAAATACCATGAAATACCATTAAAAAAAACATGAAAAAACAGTTTTTCATATGTGTTTGGTCCAAATATGTTTGAGTGAGAGTAAAACCATCTGGCTTAAAGCACGCCAGTGGAATGAGGTTTTGGTTTTTGGAACATTAGAGCCATCAAACAAGATTCTTACCAGACACAGCAAGAGATGACAGAAATTTTAATCAGAGCAAAGCTCAAAATTAAAAATGCATTGTGGGAAAAGTGACAAAAATAAGCACCACTTGTACTTGATATCTTGCTGTTCTGACCTGCTGCTGCGCTGCCCATTTGAAAAAAAAAAAGCCTATTGGTCATTGAATTTTTAACACAAAATGATGTCGATACCTGGCCTGAGCAGGTCGTCAGTGAGGAGGATTTCATTTTAGGTTTTCTGTCCCTGGGAGGAAAAGCACAACCAACAACTTGTGTTGTAAGCGTTACCATGACAACCAGCATTTCCAATGATAATGTTTTGCTGTTGCACATGGCTGCAAAAAATCATCACCATGGCATTAGACTTATTATACATATGTATAACATATGGTAGGTCTACTATTTTCAATAAGCTGCATGCCATCTGTGCTGCTGTATCATTTTAACCACTGTATTTGTTTTTTACCTCCAAAGAATTATGTGCGTGCTCCAAACCATTGGGCATGCGCAACTGCATTCTTTCAATGTAAACATCCAGTGGGTATCCGCTCGTGACACCTGTTGTGCTGAATTTACCCCATATATTATTTACTACAGTACACTTCTCTTTATTTGCATATTCAAAACGGCACAGTTAATGGTATGAAAATAATACAGGTGTAAAACCAGCACGCTTTGTGCATGTGTGAATACACCAGAAGTACAAAAGTAATACGGGGGTAAAAATTATATGCGGCACCACCCCTTTGTGAAGAAATCTGAAGATCAGTGCGTGAAGGGACTATTTTTGGACACTGAGCAGCTGCTACAATGAAAGGTGAGTGTTTGAAATAAAACAGTCCTTGTGTTAATCTGTGGACTGGACCATGACCAGCACAGTGTCTGTACAGGAGAGCTCTGGAGGAACCAAGAAGAATGAAGTCCATGGACAGAACCTGTGCACTATGTCACTGAGTGCATCATCACTCAATAATTAATATGATTTTTGTTATGAAATGTTATTATTAAATTATTCAATTTAATTTTGTTTGTACAGCCCAATATTACAAAAGCAATAATAAAAAAAAAAGCAGTCAAATAATTAGTTAAATAGTTGATGAAGCAAATGGATTAATGTCCCGGGCATCCCCCATCCTTTGACCCTCCTTCTGGGAAAGGAAAAATGCCAAAAAGCCCTGCAGGAAAAAGAGAAACCTCAGGGAGAACCACAGTAAAGGAGAGAAACATGGACAGACAGGCTGTAGATGTGAGCAGGACTGATGGACATCACTAGAAATGTTGTTCCAGTGCCCCCCCTCACCGCCTCACCAAGAGATCAATTCCACAGGAAACACTGACGACAACAGATGTGATGAGTCACTGGTTGGTTTGTGACAAAAACGAAGCAGCAAAATAGTGGAAAAAGAACATGAATATATGGATTCAAAGCAGCAGAAAGACAGAGAATTTTAATCAATTCCCTCATTAGATGTAGAATATGAAATCAATTTATTTCTATTTATGAAAAAAAAGTCATATGCAATATGTAGCATTTTAATGTTTAACAATAAAAAATAATAATTTAAAGTCTGGCAAGTGATAAAACAATATTGGTGTGTGATTGTATGCGACTGTCTTCAGGTTATGATTGTGTTGTTGTCATCATGGTTTTGGTGTTTTTTCTTACTCTTTTGTACATTCACTCTGCCAGTGTTTTCCCATCTCCCAACACTGTTATTTTTCAATCATTGTTTGTGTTTCTTGGGTGGCTGAGTAAGCTACAAGTTGGAAAGGTTTCTTTTTGTCTGTTTATGTGGTTATCATTGTGCAGCATTGTGTGGCAGCTGGTGGAATTGTTTTCTGATGGTGTGGTATGTAAGTCAGTTTTTGGATGCACTATAGGCACATATCACCACTAGGACACACCAAAGCATGTGCACTACTATTTTAAAAAAAATAATTTAAATTAAAATAAAAACACAGAGTATGTGTTAAGTAATTTAAGTTAAGTTAATTTCTGACTCCTCTTCAAACATGCACAAGTGACAAGTGTCTCTTCCACTGATAATACAACCAGCGCATTTAGACCAGGGATGAAAGTAGAGTGGGTAGATCACATGGCATTAAAAATAACAGAAACTCAACATCAGGGTTCAAAGTTGTCATGGTAACCACTCATGTCAGGGTTTGAACCTGGGTCTCCCACAGCGCTAACTGAACTGTTATCCACTGATCTGTCCAGAGCACAGCAGTTTGACCTACAGACCTATCTCTGATTCCATTTCTAAGGAAGGTCTTGATTCTTTTTGGGATTTGACGTTTACTCCTGTGGGTGGGGCTTGAAGCTCTCCTATCTCTTGTATTGGAGGGGGTCTACTGAACATTTATAAGCAGAGTCTTTTAAAGGAAAGAGAGAGCCTTGGGTGCAGATTTTTGTTCCCCAAACAGGAAACACATCACTTAACTGCTCACTGAACCACCTAAAACATTTTTAAACTACACGAGGATGCAGATTATAGAAGGTACTAATGGGCTGTACCATATATAGATAGTTAATTTAAACATTAATATTTTTGTAAAATTATTTTATGTGATTCCAATTAGAATTGAATCGAATAACTGGCCATGTTCGGTGTCTGGTCAGTCTGAAACTGATGATTTTGAAATTCCTGATTTTGTTTCATATATATATATATATAGTTATATTTGAGGCAGCAATAAGGAATGTGATGGGGATACATGGGAGGGGTTTACACGAGAAGGGTGTGTTCTGTGCTGTACGTACCTCACACTTTCATTTGAGGGGGCAGATGTTTGTTTAAGGGGGCATCATCCACTCTTGCCCCGTGGGACCCGTGAGTAACCTGCATTAGTGATGGATATATTTGACCTGCCCCGCAAATACAGCGACGTTCTTTTGACCCGTATAACCCAGGGGTAACCTGTAGATCTGCACATCACTAGAAAGCATGTAGAAGGTGGGAAAGTATAAAGGTTCTGTTAGATTATTTAAAAGTGAAACTGGGTTGCAATGTGTAATACGTATGGTGTGTGAAAATATGTTGCTAAAGCAGATGGTCTGAGCCACGTCAGGATAAAAACGGGGTATATATGATAATTTTCCTTCAAATTTGATACTTTTCAGCTCCTGGTACGATACAGGACTCACTCACAGGGCAGCCGTGGCTCAGGTGGTAGATCGGATCATCTGATAACTGAAAGGTTGGTGGTTCAATTCCCTTTCTATCTTAGTCAGTCTGTTGTGTTCTTGGGCAAGACACTTACCCTCCTTGCATCCAGTGTCACTCACACTAAGTGTATGAATATTCAGAGGGGCTCTAGGTGTGAATTGGCAGCCATGCTTCTGTCAGTCTGCCCCAGGGCAGCTGTGGATAGAAATGTAGTTTACCACCACCAGAGGGAGAATGCGAGAGTGAATGGATCAATAATGTTAAGCGCTTTGGGTGTCTAGAAAAGCACTACAGAAATCGAATCTATTATTATTATATAAAAACCTGGCATTTCAATCAATTCTCCTGTTTTCATGCAGAAAACCTGCCACTGTTTTGCACACGTTTCTTCTATTTTTAAATGAAATGTTCTAATGGGCACAGTGGTGCAGCGGAAAGCACTCATCCCTCACATCAAGAAGGTTCTGGGTTCGATTCTAACACCATTACATGGTGGAACCTTTCTGTGTGGAGTTTGCATGTTCTCCCCGTGTCTGCGTGGGTTTTCTCCGGGTACTCCGACTTCCTCCCACCATCTAAACACATGCACTGATAGGTTAATCGGTTAATCTGAATTGTCCATAGGTGTGAATGTGAAAGTGATTGTTTGTCTATATGTCAGCCCTGTGAGGAACTGGCGTCCTGTCCAGGGTGTACCCCGCCTTCACCCATAAGTAGCTGGGATAGGCTGCAAGCGACCCCCGTGTGACCCTAGTGAGGATGAAGTGGGTTTAGAAGATGAATGAATGTTCTAATGGAAAAGTTACATTGCAGTGTGTTGTGTTTGGAAAAAATGACACCACAGTCAGTATCGGCCGTGCAAACACCCACCAAATCAGAAATCAGGATCAGTCCAAAATATTGGAATCGGTGCAGGTCTAATTCCTATCGTCTTATTCATATGAGACAAGTGGCACCCTAGCGCCCTCTATTGATGAGCCGACACTGACTGAAACCAAGGGTAGCTGTCCCTCTAAAACATGTCTAAACTGTCATTAGACAGTGTTACATTTTTATGTAATATTTCATGATTTGTTTCCATTTTTTTCCACTATAATCTCCTTTTTGTTTCCACGTCCACTCACAGACATTGTTCTGTATCCACCAAAAGATAATACATCCACTTGGCATTCTACCACTCTCTGTTTGACAACATAACGCAGAGGAAATTAATTAAGTTGATAAGAAAAGTTAAAATTACAGCCAGTATTAGCATGTTAATGAACATTAGTTCCCCACTACTCCACATCTGTGAGCATCCACTGATATCATACAATATGACTGAGTTTTGCACCTTCACACATCATGTTGTGGTTGTCAGAACCGTTTTCTGTTCAGACATGTAATTAAGCTGAACCTGTTTAAGCTTCATTTTGGAGACAGACACAGATGGATCTGAAGAAAAGTGATGATGTAAACATGGCATATTAGATTAAAAAAATGCTCTACTACAAAAGGAATATCAGTTTAATTGGAGGCCGTGTTCGGATTAATTTCATTATTTTATTCAGTGTTAAATCTACAGTAGATTAAACATAAACTTTGGAAAATTGAAAATCAATTACTTGATTTAAAATAAATTAACTGTTTGAACCATCATTAAATACGACGTAATATTAAACAGGTTCTGTTTAAAAATGACTTTGTGTCAGTTCAGTCAGTCTCCAATAAACTGATGAACAGCTGCAGAAACCTGAAGGTGAAATGAGGAAAACTTGTGTTGAATGCATCAGTCAAGCATCATTTTATGTTTTGGACACAAACTGATTAGTATGAAAAACTAAATCAGATTAAACTGTAATTTCCCAATATCCTTGTCTCGTCTTTCCAGCCCTGCAGGTGTTTTTCTTTAAGTGTTTTAATCAGAAATTCAATTATGGATTTTTTTTTTTCTTCAAAGAGTGAAATGATGTATTTTATAATAGTACTGAGATTTGATAATGGTTTATTTCAAACAATTACCCTTTTTTATACTCTGACTTCCCTCTTACCTCCTCTGTGGATCAGCCTCCTCTGAGTGATACTTTACTGAATACTGAATAAGCACTACTCAGTCATCACAGTGTACTGCATTCATTAAACCCACCACAAATCTGTGCTCAAATCTGCCACGCTGTTGTGGAATCATTCTTCGCTCAACTCAACACCGTGTCTGTGGGTAGAGTCACTAGTGGACACTTGACTATAAGTGAGTGTCACTGAGTTTCAGGATGAACCTGATGTATGGACCTAAAAAAAATGGAAAAACTAAATAACAAAGTAACACTTTTATCATCTACCAGAGTGGAAAATTGTCTCCAGCTCACCAAAGACACACAAAAACCCCTTTTCTAAACATAAATGTCACGACTGGCTCTTCCTCTGTGCCTGTTTTCTTCAGATCCTCTCGTTTCTCTTTCCTGCTCCACTTTTATGTCTGACTCTCAGCATCATTGATCATTTTCCACTTTTCCACTCATTCATCCACTCACCCACAGCTGCACCTGCTCCACTGGGCTGGTCCCCACCCATACTCACCTGTTTCCACTGGTCCACATAACTCACCTTCAAAGACTTTATCGAAAATAAAAAATAAAACAATCTGATCCCTACTCACATCTAAGACTATGTGACAGAAGTCAAAGAGGTTTTTCTGGAAGGTTTTGAAAAAAGTGGGTTTACTGCACCACCATGAACCTTTTAGCCCCTGACGTGCC
Source organism: Ostorhinchus rueppellii (assembly GCA_030068375.1). Lineage (NCBI taxonomy): Eukaryota > Metazoa > Chordata > Actinopteri > Kurtiformes > Apogonidae > Ostorhinchus > Ostorhinchus rueppellii. The sequence goes on along the minus strand of JAQQZY010000019.1, from coordinate 25,323,879 downwards.
TGTGGTGAGCTCTGTGGATGTAGGATTTATTTGAAATATTCCTAATAATGCAACCACTGGCTCAATAGACCTTGCACTTTCCATAGATAGAATTAAATAAATTTTCAGTTTTCTTTTTTGACCCCACATAACAACATGAATCAGTGTTAAAAATTTAGAGAGTAAAAGTCATAGTTTGTGCCATATTCATCTCAAGTGTGAGGCCTGTATCATGAGTTAACAGGTAACACCTGGTTTAACCCATGGGCTGTCAGTAACATGAAAGTGGTTTAATTCTCTGGTAACCTATCTCTCAAAGTTAACCTGCTCCAGGGAAAGGTTTTGTTTGCAATAAAAACTATGAAAGACACGATTACTGACGACTGCTGACCGATCTGTTCGCTTGGACACTGGTGTTACCCTCCCTAGAGGATCCCGCAAGTGTTGGATCCTAAGGAGCTTTGAGTGCAGATACTGTGGAGGATGAGGGATTCAGAGACCGTCCCTCTGGCCTTTTCTGATATATATTTATATGAAACACATACATTCTCTATAGAGGGAATTTATTATTTACAGGAGCTTCTGGAGTCATCCATATCCTTAGTGCACTTACAGTCCATCACACAAGATACAAGGTTTTATATTTTATAGTTCTTTGCTACTTAAATGTGTTTTTGCGTTGCTGTTGTTACACACACACTATTTGATTTCCTCATTCTTTCAGACAGCGGACACGGTTTAGTGTAACATAGTTCTGCTGTCTGTTATTTTTAAAAATCTGTCCGTAGGCCTTTATTAGAAGAACATTAGACACATTAGGTGGAGACTTTTTTCACTGACATGTTCCTTTGACAATGATACAGTGGATGAACGTGCAGCTTTGCTGTGAAGAGAATCCAGTGTTCATAGGAGATGGTTCAGACCATAGATGTTCTAACATTTACACACATTATCTTTTTAAACGGTACCATTTCACATCACAGTCCATCATCTAAATAAACAGCTGAATCTGTCCACACATCTACAACATCACCAGCTGTCCCTAAACTCTCGCTCACTCATTGGCTCTACATTGGACATGATGTAATCTGACGATCATTAAGGACCGTTTGTGTGGATGAAAACAGGGCTGTAGTATCTTCTCTGTGTTACCAAAGCCGCATACAGACGTCATTTGGATCTCAGTGATCACTGACCGATGATCTATTGAGCCGACAATCTATGAATCTGTGAATGCCAGCTTTACTGCGGTCTCTGACATCCAGCAGATATTATGTGTTGAACTGCATTTCTTGCAGGGAGCTTGCACTTGTCTCAGATTTCCAAACACATGAGAAGCCAACTTGCGCACACAGTTGGCAGTAATGCAGTAGTCGTTGTCATATCGGTTTATTTTATCTTTGATAAACGCAACAACACTTCGGATATGCAAATACCTCCCGTTACAAACGATTGCTATGTCAATAAACATCATTTTGCCAATATTTTAGAGACCCCCCAACATTTCCCAAATCATGTTTTCGGGGGATCTGATGTCTGTTTCAGGGGATCCAGGATCCCCCGAGTACCCTGTAATTCAAACAGTGAAGGCACCATCATCATCATCACCACAGCAGTCAAATAAAGACATAAACACATTTCATTTGGTCTGCTTTATTTCAAATAATTAAATAAATAAAATAATATAATAACCACTGCACTTCTGCCCCGTGGGTTTGCACCCAAAGTAAATAAATTAACATGATTCCATTCATGCAGATTATCTCTGTAATATTATTGTGATTCCTGTGACTACATTTAAACTCACACTGACCCACTGTTCTCCTACACCCTCTGTCTCCGTCTCTGTTGCAGCTCCAGTGATGTTCCACTTCTTTCTAAAACTTCGTTCAAACTCTTTGTGTGAGCGCATTAACATGTCTATTTTGAGTGGCGTGAAAAACGCTGCCGTCCGCTTCCTCATTGCCATAGAGAATCATTGAATCAGGACTGATGTTGTCTTTTCAGAGTTTGCACGCACTTACCTCCCAGTGAAACTATTCCGGGTTGACCAAACTATCTCAGATCGGCTGTTGTTGAACCAAAAAACCCAACATTCCTATCTCAGGGTTGAGCCACTCAGAGTTCAGGGTTAAGCTCAGAATGTGTTTAACCTGACTGGTGAAATGGGCCCCTGGTGTCAAACATAAAACCTACTGTGAAACCACAGACAGACTTCACTGAAGCAGACTGCAGGACCTTTAAATGACATAGATCCCAACAGTTTTACCGTTATATTTTTAATGTGGTGTGATCTTTTATAAGCTGTATTAGAGAGATAGGTACAATAAATGTCGATATCACTCCTATTTATGGGAATACTAGTGCGCTGACCTGTGGGGAACCACAGGTTCCAGATCCTCTGATCCAGTTCATTCCTTTACTTCCTTGGTAAATTCCACTGGCATGTCCAGATGAATAACCTCTCAGCTGATATGTCTGTTTCTTGACATGAAATTTGACACCATGGCCTTATTGTTTATTTGTCACAAGGTAAACCACTTCATTGATGATTCTAAGATTCTGGGCATTGGTATTGTAAGGCTATTGTATTCCAAAATTTGTATTATCTCCTAAACATAGTGGTCCTATCAACTTGCTGTTAATATTGTATCACTAATCTGTTCATATATCATGGATCAACACATTTTTGTCAGGTGACAGACAATAGAGAGGCTGGAGCAGATGAAAGAAGATAAGCAGAAGGAGGTAGAGGAGGAGATGAAGAGAACCAGAAGGAGGTAGAGGAGGAGATGAAGAGAACCAGAAGGAGGTAGAGGAGGAGAGGCTGGAAATTCACAGCTGAGGTCAAATAATAATGGATATGTTAGTCATGACATTCAGCATTGTGACAAATGTTTAAGTGGTGATGATCTGAATAATAACTCTTCACCCATTTGGCTTTCAAATCAGAGCTTCATATCCAGTCTGGTGTTCTGTGAGGCCTCATGTGAGCACTTTTGTGTCCCCGCCAATGTCAAAATCAAAGCCACTCCCTTGGATTGAAGGGCAGCTGGACATTAAACTATGTCTTTCATTGGCATTTTGTGAAACCGATAGACATTATTATATGTTGTATTCAGGAGCCAGAGGGTGGATGGTTAATTACCAGCCTTTCCTGACACTGAAGTGACTGTGTCGAAGCCAGAGAGGGTCTGTCAGATGTGATGTTCAATAAGAGGGTTTGGGGGTTCTCCTGTGACCCTGAACCCCCAGATATTGATACTACACTGGATGATGCTAGAACAAACAGACTCCAGTACAGCTTCTATCCACAAGCTGTCAGATGTACCCCCCACACCATCTAACTGAATAACCATCATCTTCAGTCGAACACAGGGGTTCTCAACCCTGGTCCTCGCTATCCTGCATGTTTTAGATGTTTCCCTCTTCCAACACACCTGACGGTCATTATCAGGCTCCTGCAGAGCTTTGTTCCTGTATTTTATAACCTTGTATATGTCCTTATATGTTGTATATATTTCTTCTTTTTGATAGTTCGCCTTTTTGTTTATTATCAGGTTTTTTAAAAATATATATATATTTCAGTATTATTTTATGTGATGTGTTTATGGCTTTCATTTGGACTTAAAGAATGCTGCCAAGCAGAACAGAGCTGCTAAAGAGAATTTCATTGTTTGTGTAAAAGTGACAATAAATATAAGATTTATTGAATTGGATTGTTTTGTACTGTATTGTAGTCAATGTGTCAGCCTAATCACTGCTGACCCTCAATTTTTATTTTTTATTTTTTTTAAGGGGGGGTGTGGGGCTTGTCTTGTAAACCTGTTTGGATGGACAAAAAATGTTCTGTTCTTTGTGTAATGTAGAGGCCATGGCTTAATCTTTGGTCCAATCCAGGCGCCATGACCTTTTCTTTAAAGGTGCCATGGCATGGTGGTATTCTGGCGCTGTCTACAGGTTTGTAGAGGTGTCAGAATGTTATATCCGCG
>JAQQZY010000019.1:25249097-25260669 GCA_030068375.1 Ostorhinchus rueppellii | reverse complement strand
CATTAAATGATTTAATAACAAACAGAAGCATTCTTCAGGGTTTTAATGTCTTCTACAAAATTTACTGACTATTCTCTAGTGTCAATGACCCTCATAAAAAAAAAAAAACCTTCCCATACGCTGAACCTACTTTTAGAATGGCCTAATCAGTGTTTAAAAAATCGTTTTGATGGAAATAATTGATTTTTGTGAAAGAAGGATTCCTCTGAAAGTACCGATGTGTTTTCACTATTTTTTTCAGCCTGGCTGGATTTGTCTGTTTTTGCCAAAAAACGTCATGTGGATTTATCTGCTTTTGCGGCCAAACTTTTACACATTCATCAAAATCCCTTTTTCGTGATAAATGTACATTTTTCAAATTCGAACTTCAGTTTTGGTTGTTAGTAACGATTGAGTTGCAACCCACATCAGCAGGATGACTCTTTCATGAAAAGCTCAACAAAAAAACAACGATTTGCCAAAAACAAAGGAAATGAAGATATTGGTTTTTGCACCTGAACTCTTCATATGTATATCAAAGGTAAGTGTCATATTATGTCTCTACATATGTTGGGAAAATAGCTGGAGACCATAGTTCAAAACTCAGCGAACTATAGTTTCAGACTGTGGAGGTATATGAGAACATGTCGTGATCAAGGGGCAACAACTGCAGTTTCAGTAAAACCTACCAAACAGTGGCTTTTCTCAAGAAAAACTGAAGCCATATTCACATGGGACGATTCTACCTGGGGACCTCCAGTGATTTGGAAACTAACCCTCTACCATCTGTGTTTTATGTGGTGCATTCACACGGGATAAGCAACGTCTGTTTTTTACTCAGTTTTACTGTCATCATTCTTTGGATCTTGTCAAAACTCAGCATTTACAGGAACTGTTGAGCCTGTTGAACGACAGATGTTCTTTAATGTAGCTGTCATGCAAGTCATTGGCCTCAGCTTCTCAAGGACTGACATGAACATCAGTGTTATTTGCTAAAAAAACACTAAAACACCTTTGAAGGTTTCATTAATGGCCAGTGCAGCCTCCATAGTTCTTGACCAAGGAATGGATGGAATAAATATGCAGAGGAAACAAAGTGTTGCTAATGACTCAAAATCACATATGTCATTATCACAGGACCTGTATTTGCTAAAGTGGGGTATGAAATTTGCAGAATTTCTACTTTGCAAGTGACAGACATGACAGATTCATAGGATTAAGATCATACAAGCAAAGACCAGAGGTCAACAGGTAGAACTGGTCCAGAGAGAAAAGGGTCAAAGTCAGTCTCTTTTTTTTTTCCTTCTTCTTTTTTTATGTACCATCCTGGTCCTTTCTTGCCGCTAAGATTTGAGGATTGATCTGTACCAACACATCAAAAGGTCTGATTCACAGTTTGTTTTTGTTAAATAATATAGTTTTTGTTTGTTTTGTGCGTTTTATATCTTGTTTTTAATTTGCATGTGCTAGTTGATTTTTCCCCCACCATATCAGTAAGCTAGTGCTAGCCTTAGCTTATCTGTAATCCCTCTTGTACCACATATGTCTCGTCAAAATATCTTCACTCCAACATGGTGACAACCAAAATTAACTTGAGGTTAATATGACTTCAACTTGATTAAGTCAGAATAAGTGTTGAGTTTTACTAAATGATGCTATGTTTGGAAATTTATCATGTGATAACTCACAAACATGGGACAATTTTACTGGGACTATTTTTGTCGCAGAATAATGAATTAATGAATCACTTACTTTAATATTACTGCAATTTATTTTCACCCATAAAGACTCAAACATCCACTTTCAACCAAAACTATCTACTGATGTAAACTACTAATACCTGCTGTCGACTAATCCTATCAATCCATGTAAACAATTAGTGTAAAATATGGTTTGTCATCTTTTTATGGTCATCAGATATGACCCATTTGGACGTCCAGAGGCTTTGTAGTGAACACATCATCACATCGAGACATCGTCATCTTCTACAATATTTATTCACCAGTAAAACCCATGAAGTTGGATCAATGACAGTGGATGGTGTAAACCATCGCAGGTAAAATAATACTTTGTATCAGGTCTCCATTTCAATAGGGTTAAAAAACATCTGAGTCAAAAATCTGGAGATATCAACTAGAATTGCTCTTGAAACTGATTTTGTGAGAAGTGTTAGTCCAGCGTCTCCCGCCGTCATAAATGTGCTCTGCCCTGCTGCCTGCCGTGTCTCTGAAGTGCAGAAAAGAACCCCAAAAATCTATACACTTCAAAACACAGCCCTACACACTTGTGACGGTCACTTCAATTTGGTTTCTGGCTCTTGGTAACTTACTGGGTTTTATTTTAGAAGCTAGGAAAAATTAGCCCCAAGGACCTAATTTTAAATTACGGTGGAAACTCCTCGGTCTGACGTGATCTTAGTACCAGGTGTAATGCATACGTTAAAGTTTGTCCTTTAAATTATAATACTTGCATCCCTTGTGAGTTAAAGTAAATAAATGAAAAGGTTATTATTGCTCAAATGCAAAATTTTATTAATTTCTGTAGGCAATTTACAGCAAAGTGAAGCATAATCCAATCAAAAATCAAGAAAATGAAAAAAAAAAAAAAAATCAGTTCAATTAAACTCACCACTATCCACTCACATGTAAAATGCCGCACCTTGAAACATGCATAAATGGGAACTCAGTTAAAGTCCAACAAACCGATATGAAACAGTTCAAAATTTCAGAATCCAATTTCAGTCTGAATGTCTTTTAGTCTGTGTTTTATGGTCTTCACTTTTAAAATCCTTTGTTTAGTTCCTTTAAGTCTGAATAAATGTCCATAATCCAGTGAAATCCAATTTAAAAGAACAGTCCGAATAAAAGTCTGTAATCTAACGAAAGATAATCCAAGCAGAAGAATTCCTCAAGTGTGCACTCCTGATGCAGTCCTCCGGGGGTATTGAGGAAATGTAAAGGAAATCCCCTTCCATTACATCGAATAACAGTCTGGAAATCCATGAACTTGCATGAAAAAGTCTCACAGGTGATGTTCTTTTTCCAGATGTCATAGTCCTACTCAGTTAAACTGCAAAACTAGGACTTCCTCAATTCTTCGACAGTTGGCTGAGTTAAAGTTCTAATCTCACTGCCTTTTTACGGCTCTGCAACATGCAGTTTGCTCTAACTCCAGCCTAAGACATACACTCAACCAGTGCATGCTTTCCTGTCTATCTTGGTTCAGCACAAGCCCCAATAAAAATAGCAATTTCTGGGCCTTTTAACTGAAGTATGACGTAGACACTGCTGTTTCTCCAACCCCTCTCACAGCAATCTCTACCAAATATGGCCCTGAGCTTTAACTCCAGCCTATTACCTCATTGTTGCTCGAGCACATGGTCTTATTTTGGCAGACTTTTGCGTAGTTCCTCTTTTGCCCTTTCTTCGTATTTAAGCAGTTGCTAAGGTGACTTCCTGTGTAACCAAATTTGCTTCTCTGCCCCTTGCAGGGGGGTGGTTTCCTGTGCAAGTTAACTTCCTGTTTTTGACTGACAGTCTAGCCTCTAATATTAGACTTTATAAAAATGTCAACCTTAATTCTGAGCCTTCGCTTAAAATCATCCACACATCTTAAAACAACTTAAAACATCTTATCAAACTAATAAATCCTTAACACATCTTATTAAACTAATTCCCCTTTAAGCGTATTATAAGCATATTACTCTAGCTACACTAGGTTTTACTCTTATTCCTCTGTTTGTGTGTCTGTGTATGGGTGTATGTGTGTGTGTGTGTGTGTGTGTGTTCCTGCTGTCAGCTGCTAAGGTTTTTAAAAATATAAAAATAAGCCGAGACACCTTTTGACTCCAATCTAATTTAACCACCTAATTTGACAATGGACGCACAGGGTTTATGTTCAGTTAATGGTAGATTTTAGTTAAAAAGTCTCCTTTTGTTCAGTTTTCTCTATTTTTTATATAATAACCCTCAACTTTATTCTGATCTTTTATTGACATCAGACAAGATCAGTGAATTAAATAAAGGAAAATGATTTATATCAATACTTTGTGAAATACAAAGGATAATATTATAGTAATTGTGACACATCACTTAGATATAGAGAAAATGTTATTTGGGAGTTGACACAAAAGTCACACTGGGTCTTTACAGGTTAAGATGCAATGTGTCCAGAGGGATTAATAGAGTTGATTTCATGTTTTGTTTTTTGTTTTGTTTTTCTGAGCATCTGTATGAGCTTTAATAGGTCTGTTATACATTTCATAAACTCACCAGTGACACTCAAACATTGATCAGTTCACATCAGTAACATCTTTGAGAGTTGAAAAATAACATGAAAAAATTCTGCTTCTGCTGTTTACTAGACTCCTGTGTAATGTCACTGACAGTGAAATTCACTCTAGTTAAGTTAATGAAATGCATATAGTCTTCATTTTTGTAATTGATCGTTCATTTATCAGACAGGGGTAGTTGTTTGTTTACCTGCTTGACTAGTTTCAGCTACTTTCTGTAGCCTTCATCAGAAGCGTCACATGATGTTATTGTGACGTGTCTTATAGGCTGCTCAGGGTAGGCTACAGGAAGTAGCTGAAACTAGTCAAGCAGGTAAACAAACAACTACCCCTGTCTGATAAATGAATGATCGATTATAATTGTAAGTGGAAGACAGTATGAAACTATACTAGATCTTCATTTTTACTTTTGCAACTTTTCAACAGTTTGCTTTAGGTTCATATGACATTTAATGAAGACAAAGATACTGTTTGTTTGTATCTACCACAACATAATAGGAAATGAAGTGTCAAGGGACAAAAATAGGATGGAGATATCAAAGCTTTGCATCAAGTGAATAAAATGTAAAGTAAAGCCAGTCTTTGTGTAAAACAGGAACGACTTGAAAGGCGTCATTGTCTTGCCTTAAGTGATTTAATTCAGTTCAGAATTGGAGGGGAATGGAAACAGATTAAAGAGGAAATTTATACATAAACATCAAGACATGGCTGGGGAATTGTCTTTGATGAATTGAAATTGAATCAAGAGCTTCACATTTACTGCAGAGTTAGACAAAGTTTTATATTAGGTGGCTGATATTTTTCTTCTCTTTCTGCAAAGTAAAAATACTAAAATAAACAAGTGTGTTTGAAACTTCTGTCTTCCTTTGAGTTGATGGTGAAATGTACTGTTCCTTTATGAGCTTGTACTGGCGGATTCCTCTCCATCATAGTGTAAATTACCACCTGACTTCTGCCTCAGTCCCTGCTGCTCACAATTGTGCTTGTAAAAAACATCCTTGAAAAGATCTTTTGTTCCTCTAGCAATTCATGTTTTTTTTTGCTGCACGATGGAAGCACACAATGGAAATAACCTAGAGTTTAGTTTCTTTCTTTGAAGTAGATTGTTTGCTTGCAACTCAGTCAACAGAATGAAATGCTACCAGTGTGTATTTCTACAAACCATAAATTTCAGTTTCTCACTTCAGGATCTTCTGCTTTTATGCTTTTCCTCAAAAGGTGGGAGATGGTGTGAGTGGATACAAAACCCAAGCTTTACTGTTTGGATTTAAAAAATACTCTTATTTGGTTGAGATGTTAGTGACTGCAGTTTTTTCCTCCTCTGGCAACTTCGGGCTGAAGGGGTATTGTAATAGTTTTGTCGTCTGCCTTATCTGAAGAATGCATTGAAAAAACTGCACCAAGTTTATACTGTGAACGCATCTTGGCATGGAACAGAAAGCTATTGAAAATAGGTCACCTTGACCTTCATTTTCAAGGTCAAATGGCAATCTATCCTTTCAACGACACAGTGGCATTATCTGAAGAATGCATTGACAAATCTGCACCAAAAAGACAATCTGATGTATGTAGGGCAGTACCTTTCAACAGAATCTTTCACTATCTTTCCCTGAGGCACAGCCGGCCCTCTCTATAAGCAAACTAGGCAGCTGCTTAGTGCCCCGCAGCCACCAGGGGGCCCCAAAGTTATGTATTATGTCATTTGATTTGTTGATGGTCTGGCAACCTCAGAATGCATATTGGGGCTACCACTGGTATGGCACCAAACAGTGAAAATGGTCATTGTAAAGTGATGAAGCAATGAGTCCATTTGTTGTAGCAAGTCAGGTGCCGAAAAATGAAGGAAGAAAAAACTTGAAGAAGAAAAGAAAAAACTTTCTCAAGGTAATGTGAAATATATTTTTCCATGAACACAAAATGACAACAACTACTTCATGGTCTTTTTAGTGTTTGGCTTCAGTCTAATGCAGTACCACCATGATGCTCTGAGTCATTGTCAACACTTTTTTCAACTGTTAATGCAATAAACACTAAACAATGACAAATGCAATTTTGTCAGTCCAGTAAATACCTTAGAGTGAATACGGATGTTTGTGAGTGTGTATGTGTGTGGGTGAGGGGGGTTGTCAGAACAGTGCAAAGTGGAAATTAAAGTGGGCCCATTCCACTGCTCTATGGGCGCCTATGAATTTGTCATGCCCCTTTTAAGACAAGGCGAGTCATCTTAGATGTCCCTACCTCCAACCCTTAATGGCCCTTCTGACAGGTGATGAGTGCATCAGAAACTTGGAACACCCTGACCAGGATACAAACCCCAGCCTCCTGCACCAAAATCAGTCAATATTTATTACAGTTTTTATTGTTTTACTGTCACTCTGTTCAAATATAACACATTGGTATTTATAGCTAGTAAGCTTTTGACATGAATGTATCATAATTCAGTGTGAAATTTTTTGTGTTTATGGATGTATGGTACACTGAGGGGGTCCCCCAACTTTCTTGCTTAGGGCCCAGCCCCCACAAGAACAGGACTGTGCCTGGGCCAAGGGGTATTAAAAATCGACACAATCTGCTGATGGTATCCATGTGTTTCTAACAAGACCATGTTTACCATCATTACCATGTGTGATGGATGAGTTCACAACATGTACGAGGATAAAAAAGGAAAACAAAGCACAAACACAGCAGCTTTGTTGACAGATGGATGTCTGGGTTTCTCTCAGTTGACAGTTAGTCCCAGACCAGTCAGCTCCTCCATTTTACTGGTTACCACGGTGACAAGTCTAGTGCTACCTGAGTAAGAAGAGCAACACTAATGTATTTATGGAGAGTTGTGAGGTTTTCAATTAAGCGCAGAGGAACACACAAAAAGGCAGAGCATTATAACTAAAGATAATGGACTGTGTGCTTTTTCTCCCTGCTGTTATGAATGATTACAAAAAAAAAAAAAAAAAAAAAACCTGCTGAAAAGAAAGACCTGTCGTGTGGACTTGAGTACCACATCAAATCAGCATTTACATGAAAAAACATTACAGATAACATGTCATCAGTCGGAAATCAGCATTTTTGCTGCTTTAACAATTTTGCGTCCTTATGTTAAAACATAAAGGTTCAAAATGCAAACCTTTCCCATCTTTTTGTTACGTTTCTGGACTCTGCTGATGTGATCGAACTCCATATATAAGTTTATCCCTATCTTTGTCGCCTACATCCATGATAGCAATCAGTGGCCTCTCTCCTCGGCTCTGCTGCAGTTTAGGTGATATGAAAAAAAAAGCGACTGTTTTCTTATAAAATGAGCTAACAAAGGTCAACACATGATCTGCTCCCAATGTCCCCAACATCAACTCAACATAAGCACATACATATTTTTTAACAAGATTAAAAGATGAGTGAAGATCAGAATGTAGAACTTTTTGTTTTTTTTGTTTTTTTTTTTTTAGCTCACCAGCCAATAGGTTGTGAACTATTGTGTAGGAGCTGTGTCCCAAGTCGTCTTCATCATCGTCATGACCAATTTCTTCAAACATCTTCTCTGATAAAAGTGTTCTTCAGATTCATTAAAAATTTTATATGTAGTGTCCACAATTTGTCTAAAGTTTGTTCACAGTTTTTAGAAACTTTAATTTTTTAAATTTACGATGAATTTTTTAAACATGCAAAATTGCCTTCACTTATAATGAGCCATATTTTGATGGCTTATAAAATGGAAATGGGTACAAATATCAGTATAGTTACTGCTGAGTATTGATAGGAAATCATTTATGGAATTTCATTTAATTTGTTGAGATCTCCTCCAGTGACAGTACCACCCGCTTCTGTTGTGAGATTGATCTCCTGCATCAAGACCACAGACCTCTAACTCAGGCTACATCCATACAGCAGGTCTTCATGCACAATTCGGATTTTTTTGCGAAATCCAATTTTTTGTGTGCTCATACATATTACAAATTAAATATGACTTCTATCAGTTCTCAAGATGAATGGAATGTGACCCTGAAGTGACCCACATGCGCAAAAGAGGTCCTGATGTCATACAGGACCATGCAGCATGCACTGTTTACGGAAGAAATTATGGAGGCCTCTTGTATCGGCATGTGTGGCACTGGTAAAGTTTCTCTAAAACCAAAGTCAGCACTAGTCAAATACTTTTAAGTATAAGATTTAAAAAAGTAGAGAGCCAGGTTTTTTGCTCTGGCTGCTACGTCTGTACAACAGAGTATTGAATGTGGAGTCAGAGTCAGGAGTGGTGGGATAGTGAAGTTAGCAGCTTCACTGACACAGATTTCATTCATAATTTTCAAATGACAAGAAAAACTTTTAAATATATCTGAGACCACCTCTCCATAAGACTCCCATGACGATCATCTCTGGCAATTTCAATGACATAAAGCTTGGATAAATGTGACCTGGCCATTTAGACTGACGTCCCATTGCAAAATATTTGATATGTATTGGTTTTGGTCCACATATGAAAGTAGCCAGGTTCGGATTTGAAAAAAATTGGATTTGTGTTGTTCAAATTGTCTTTAACAGGTCAGATACAGGTCAAATACTAGCAAAAAAAAAAAAAGTATTTCAGCCACATTTGGCTACACTCTGAATGTAGTCATAGAGACAGAACCTGACGACCTCACAAATTCAAGATGTCTTTGATTCTTCATTGAACATTAGGTACAGCAGCGGTCACCAATCCTGGTCCTCAAGGGCCAATATCCTGCATGTTTTAGACATTTCCCTTTCCAGCACACCTGATTCAAATGATCAGCCTATCATCAAGCTCTGCAGAAGCCTGATAATGATAGTCAGGTATGCTGGAAGAGGGAAATATCTAAAACATGCAGGATGCCGGCCCTTGAGAACCAGGATCCGTGACCCCTGAGATACAGGGTCATTGGTCCTATTTTTCTAACATATTATCTACCTCCTTCATCTGCTAACATCTCTTTGATAATTATGAAAGCTTTTATAATATATGTTGCCTCAAGTGAGACTTTGAGGTGAAGTGTTCAATTAAATTAGCCTCCAGCATTAGGACGGATGGAGTGGAACATTTGCCCAGGTGTGGATGAAAGTGGAAAATATCAACCTGCAGGAAGCATAGCCATTATGAAGGATGAATGAGAGGTGGTAGATCAGACCAAGTCCTTCTGGCAGCTTAATGCACATCTATGTGTTTTCTAGGAAGCTGCAATAATGAGGATCAGCATGAGCACATGTATGGATGTCCACATGGATGTATACAGGGGTGTACACATGGATGGACACATGAACGTACAGATGGATGGATACACAGGTGTACAGATGGATGGATACACAGGTGTACAGATGGATGGATACACAGGTGTACAGATGGATGGATACATAGTTGAAGCTTTGTAAACAGTAGTGTCCATTAGTAAACCTCAGTTCTTCAAAGAAACCATGAAAGTACTCAGAACTCAAATGGAGACACTCGTCATTTCAGCAGGATATTTAATGACCCGTCCCTTTGTCTTTGTGTATCTACCTGCATTTGTGTGATTATTTTACATCACAATGGATTTGGCCTTTGATATTGTCCACTCACTGGATACTAAAATATATCCTTTTAATCTATAGGGAAAAAATTAAATAAAAAAATCCATTTACATGCATTTTGTCCAGGCTGCTTGAGCTAATGACTGCTCCCTATCTTTTTCCACTTGGATTATACAGTGTATCCACAAACAGAGAACATCTATACACAGTGAGTGCTTTGCCCGAGCTATTGTACTTATTAATACTCCTTGGTTCCTAGTTAAAAACATTCTGTGTTTGGTAAAGTTCTGCTGTCAGCCTGCAGTGGACTGTTTGTCCTGCTGTCCTCTCTACTTCTCAGTTGACAGACATCTGGCACAAAGGACAAGTTCTAAAAGAGGTAAAAATACAAGAGTATGAGAGAGGTAGTGAAGCAGGTACAGGGTGTTCGAGTGTGTAATGTCACCATGCCAAAACTAGAACAGAAACAGTCCCAGCTAAAGTATCTCAATGCCAACACTGACACAATAACAACAGAATCTGCAATAATAGAAGACAGCGTCAGTGATGTCTTTGAATCTAATTTGACTAAATAAAAACATGTGCTCAGACAACAGGCCTCCACCACTTCACCACCATCAAGTCTCGGACTCAGGTAATCTAAAATGTTTATTAGTTTCATTTGCTGCTGAAGCTTTGGTGCTGATGTTTTTGGCATCACTGGGCAAAAATGATAAGACTACCTCTCATTATTCTGCAATTAAAGTGACAAGAAATGAAAACTCTGTTTACCTGTTGTGATAAATCTGCCCCATGATACCAGGTTGGGCCACTTAACCCATACAGACCCAGTTCCAAAATGAATTGTTGTTTATTTTTAACCTTTCTTAAGTAATTTGCCACCACTCATAATAATATCTTCCTAATTTTGCTTTTTTTTTTTCTTCTTCTTTTCTTTTCAGTGTAAATCATGTATTTTCCTATATTTAATTCACTGATCATGTAGACCAGTGGTGTCAAACATGCAGCCTGGGGGCCAAATGTGGCCTGAGGGATGAATTTGTGAAATGAAAAAAATCTTTTGTTAATGTGACTGTCAAACCTGTAGGCAGAACAATGCCTAACCTGGTTGCTGCTATGAAATTATAAGTGTATTATAGGCAGGGAGCTCTTTGCTCTGTCTAAAGAAAACCATGTCTTAGGGTAATTGAAACCCACAGAACAAACTTACTCATGACCCCCACCTTGGGGACCCCTGCAACATTATTCAAAACCCCTCCCCTGGGGGCCCCTACTATTCTACATGGCTTCAATATTACCAAAAGGAGCACACGGATTAAGAAAATAACACTGCAGAGAGATAAATATCATAACATTATACAGTCATTTTTAAATTAAATCTGGAGTAATAAAAAAAAAAAAGCTCTATAAAGTGTAATAATAGTACTCTTAACAGTGTGAAAACACCACGTTTTAAAAGGTTTTTTGTTTTTTTTACAAATGTTATTGTTAATTTTGACGCTGAATTGAGTAGAATTAACTCTAAAAATCTGACACTGGCCATAGAGTAAATTTTACTTTTTAATCTGAAACAGTGTCAATTTAACTCTTAGAGCTGAATTCAACTCTGTGTACATGGTTTTATTAGCAGTATGGCGATTGAGTATATGTGGTAATAACAACTGATGATCTAGTTCTGTAGCCTGGCGAATGCGCAGACCCCTCAGGTGTTTCCGCTCAACTTCGTCAACTTCGTGAGCACACCTGGGGGTCTGGAAGCTCTTCGACAACGCTCTTCAGCTA
>JAQQZY010000019.1:25184675-25197177 GCA_030068375.1 Ostorhinchus rueppellii | reverse complement strand
TGCATGTTGTCCTGTCTATCTTGATTCAGCACAAGCCCCCGAGTTGAAAAAGCTATCTCGGGCCTTTTAACTGAAGTGTGACGCGGATAAGACAGTTTCCTATATGTGTCCGCCTTTTTTACAGTGACCTTTACCAATTATGGTTTTAAGCTTTAACTCCAGCATATTACCGTATTGTTGCTTGAGCACATGGTCTTATTTTGGCAGACTTTTGTGTAGTTCCTCTTTTAGGCTAATTTCCTCTTTTGCCCTTGCCCTGTAACTAAGCAGTTGCTAAGATGACTTCCTGTGCATCTCAACTTCCACTTTTAACTGAGAGTTTGGCCTCTAATATTAGATTAACCTTTTATTCTTATTTCTCTGTTTGTGTGTGTGTGTGTGTGTGTGTGTATGTGTGTGCGCGTGTCTTCCTGCTGACAGCTGCTAAGCTTTAAAAAATATAAAAATGAGCCTAGACAGCTTTTGACTCCAATCTAATTTAATCATTAAATTTGACAAGTGGTAGTTTCAGTCGTCATCCTTGTGTCCATTAATAATATTGTAATAATCCAACACAGTTCAGTCCTTGTTTAGCACAACAGGAAACAAGCATCATCCCACACGGCTAATTTTGAGAATGTACAGTAGGCGAGTCTTTAATTTCCACTGTTTCAGTTTCTCTCTCTGTGGTGCGATTGATGCCAACAGCGCAAACTAAACTCACTGTGGTTGATTTCTACCTTGTTGACAGCTCACAGCTTAAGGCTGGTGTCCACAGGCAGCTGTTTTCAGTCTGGGAAACAAATCCTAATCAGTTCAATGTTGACAGAACTCAACGCGCTCAGCATAAACAACATACAGCTGGTTTTACGGCTGCATTGTGTTTGGAGTTGACGCTCTCATCAGTGTCACTCCTGCCTCACCAACCAGTCAAAACGGAGTTGGACTTCTACAATCAGAGCTGTCAGCAGTAGTCAAGGAGAAGCTGATCCTCACAACACACATTATTTATGATTTAACACTTAAGAGGACCCACAATCAGTGTTTAACCCTTTTACCCCTGAGACTTTATTTCAATGACACAAGCTGCTTGGACTTTACATCTGTAGATGCGTCATAAAAGTTGCTGTATGAGCTTGTGTTCCTTTTCTTCAGTGGTTTTATTTTATTTTTCTGTGTGTTTTAGTCAAAACAGAATGGACTAACAGAAAAAGACCAAAAGAGTAGCTGGGGTTTTACAGGTTTTAATAAATAAGGCACTCAGAATGTACATCAGTAAGAGACTTAGGATGTTGAGGAGTTTTAGTTTTGGAGTCCTTTTCTTCTAAATCTTTTTGGCCCTGGTTGAACTCCAAAAAGCAGTTAAATGGTCAAAACTTGGTAAAAACACACAAAACAAAAAAGAAAAGAAAAAGGAAAATCACAACAATACTGCAAACAGCAGTAAAAACAAAACACTGCAAGGAAAAAGCCCAAACCATCTATTTTTATAGCAGGGTGGTCTGTGTCTTGCCCCCAGTGGCGTTCCTGGAGCGATGTACTCCCTGGGCGAAAGCCCCATCCGGCGCCCGGCGGGTTTTGGAGGTGTGACAGAGGAGCTGGGGGGTGCGATTGGAGGTGCGGCGGAGGACCGGGGGGTCGGAGGAGCCCCCCATGCAATGGCACTAGGGGCACTTGCCCAGGTCGCCCATGACTAAGAACGCCCCTGCTTGCCCCCATTAAGCAGGTGGTGGGGGGTGCACTGAGCATGCTCAGATATCTATGCAAAGAACAAGGTCTACACCCTCAGCACATTTTGAAATTTTTCTTATTGAGAGAACGGTTGAATTTTTATGAACTCTGACCACACATATGTTCGGGGTTGATGGGCTACATCTAGATTTGCGGATGTCAGTACATTTTGTTTATATTGCACTTTTCACAGATAAAATCACAAAGTGCTTTATAGTTTACAATGAAAATGTTAATAAAAGCTTCAAATAGAATAAATAAAATGTCATACATACATCAGGATAAAAACAAGACAGCACCACAGAGAAACAGACAATAACACAAGCCCGCAGAACATGAACTCAGGCCAATTGTCCACAGAAAAAGACACGTTTTGAGCTTCTTCTTTAAGGAGTCAATGGACTTGATGTGCCGTAGTGTTAGAGGTAGTGTGTTCCACAGGCGTAGAGCACTGGCTTAGAAAGAGTGCTCTCCTCGGTTTCTGAATTGGGTGCAGGGAACCATCAAGACCCTCTGGTTTGATGTCCTTAATAAGTGCGAGGAAGAATAGGGTCTCAGGAGCTCTACTCTGTGCAGAGGGGCTTGATCATGACGGGCTTGAAAGGTAAGAACTAAAATTTTAAACTGAGTTCTAAAACTGACTGGCAGCCATGTCATACGCCTGTATTTTGTTCTTGTCACATTTTATTCTGCCTTCACTGTAACATAATATAAAATTACACAGGCCTGAACCTCTGAAAACATTACAGCTCAACTATGTTAAATCCAACTCAGATTTACAAGTACAATTTCATCTAAAAAAAGAAAAACAAAAGAAAAACATAACACTATAACTAAGTATTTAGCATAGTAGTATTTACCACAATAAACTTTTCATGTCATCTGCAGATTCATTGTTCAGCTACGTCTTAATGTATCTTTTTCCAGTTTTTAGTTCAGATTCTGTTATTGTCACGTCTTCATCAGTGAAACATGACTTTGTCTTAATTCGATGTGTTATAGGCATCACTGGGTGTTCCAGCTGTTGGGCTGTGCTACTTCATCTCCTTCGTTTAGAGTGTTTTAACCTTTGATCATGTTGTGTAAGGCTGAGGTTGGTTCTTGAAGCTTCCTCCCTCCTTGTTGCTCTGGCTTGGAGAACTCCCACTGAATGATCCCAGTACCCACCTGAGCCCCGCCTACCAGCTGATTGTATTTAACCGTCACCAGCTGACTGCTCTGGGCGACTGTAGCATGTGCTGGGCTCAGTTCGCCCTGGAAGCCTTCGTATGTGTGTTCAGTGTCAGTGTGTAACTGTTCTTAAACTCTGGTTGCTCAGTTTTGTTTAAGTTTAGACTAGTTTTTGTTTTTATCTGTTACAGGTAATTTGTTTTGTTCCAGCTCCTGTGTGTTCCACCAACTGCTGCGACTTTGTGTTAATTATCTTACCTTTTGTTTGTAGTTTTCTGCCCACTGGTATCCACTGTGAGCATAGTTTTATTTGTTTAAAGGTCCCATATTATGCTATTTTTCAGTCGCATCATATAGGTCTCAGAAGCCTAAAAACATAGTATTTATGTTTGTTCGCCCCAAAATCATCCTGTGTTCGGAGTTTCAGCGGTCAAAAAAGTCACTCACCAGCCCTCCTCAGAACAGGCTGTTTCTGGGCCTGCTTCTGGGTATGCAAATGACCGCATCTGTCCACGCCCACTCCCCCTCCTCTCTCTGGGAGAGGACGCAGTTTACGCATGTGGGCTTACGCTAGCGGTACTACGTGCTAATGTTGGCTGTGAAGCCATGGCTCGTCGCAGTAGTTCAGCCATACCAGTTCGACCCAGAGTCTGACCCAGAAGGAGAAGCTCCTGATGAATTCCCAACTCTGTGGCTGCAGCAGGACATTTCGGAATGGTTTGTCAACAATATCCTGTGTCTTAGATGTATTTGTAGTTTGTTATTGTTACAGCTACTATGTTGTTGCTAACGCTAGCTTGATGTTAATGGTAACTTACTGTTTTACTTGCCATCATATCAAAGGTACTTTGCCAGGGTGGGGGCACAGTCAGGGGGAGGAGTTAAATCTGCTTATTACGTCATAAGCGGCCCCAACTCAAACTCGGCCGTTTGAGCAGGCAATTTCACAAAATGTGGTGTAGCAAGGCAGAGAGGAAACAGTTTTCAAATTCGAACCTCCTAATGAGGCTACTGCATCACACACTACTGTAAGAAAACTTTCACAAAGTGAGATTTGCATAATATGGGACCTTTAAGTTATACTAGTAGTAAATGAAATATTATTTTAATTTAAGCAGCTGAAGATGTTAAATTTAATCTTAGTATTAATCAGTAGATAATGTTTTAAGATAGGATTCTTTGTTTCACTTTGTAAGTTTTTAGCATACCAAGATTACAAGATTTATGAACCCAAGACTTAGGGTTTATTTTCGATACACTTTGAAATATACATTCACACGTACAGTATTGTCAGTCACAGGAGATAAGATGTAAACACACTGTCAGGGTTTCACACAGAGTTGGAGTGTCACATCTGTTTGTCTTGGGAGTCAGATAACATCAGCTGATCTTTTTAGTGACCCTACCCACCTAGCCCACAGGATCAGCCCATTGTTGGGGATCAGTTTACTGTGGATATAAAAGTAATTTGCATTATAAAGTCAGGACTCCATTTGCTTCCCGGGTATGGGTCCTCAGTTCTGTTTGTGATCCCATCAAGTCTAATTGCATTTACAAAAATGACACCAAAACAAATCTGGACTTATTCTCGGAGCTTCCAATTAAAGAACACACTAACATAAATATTTGTAACTCTATAACATTAAACAGCGTCCTTCTCGAGTAGAAGTAGCTGGTTTATTTAGTGTTTGTTTTTCCTGTTGTCTATGTTAGCGTAGCTTAGCCACCAGGTACCGCCCCCTTCTCTGTTGTTCTTTGGATTAGGTAGAAGTGCTTCTCCTTTTGTTGTTTAATATTTCCTTTGGGCTTTGGCTCCGGTTAGGATAGCTGTGTTTTGATGTACTTTGGCAGTACCTGTTGAGCCCTTTTTTTGTCTACTGTACAACTGTTTGATTATTCTACTGAGTGCTACAAAAACAATAGGAAAAGCACTTTCCATCTGTTGCCTCTTGGTTTCTTTTATTACTTCCTTCACTCGCTCTAACCCCTAGTGGAGCTGTATATTTAGTGTTATTAAAACATAGACTCACTTGTGTTTAGTTTCTTGCATTGTTTGACTGTTTTCCAATAACTTATGGTGGTAAATCCATGATTAATTTATTTCCTTCATCTACTGTTTTTTTTTTTGACTATTGTTTGTTTTCGTCCAACTAATTCTGTGAAGCCCTGTGAGGCAAACTTGTGATATAGGGATCTACAAATAAAATTGAATTAAAATTGTATTGACTAAGCAACAGGACTATTATAAACCAGGTTTGTTATCAGCTTCCAGATCGAATCGAGTCTTTACACGACTCTCATCGCTGTCTGCACATAGAACACTGTGTTTTCAGTGTGTAGCTGATAATGTTCATACTGTGATGCTGTGCACACACATACAAACAAGGCGCCGAGTAAATGAGACAGAACCTGCCTAATAAACGGTGAGAAAAAGGTTTAAATGTTTAAGTATTGGTTCTGACAAACAGGCATGTTTTTAATCCCTCATGGTCTAGTTTCTTGTAATCATTTAATTAAATGTCTTTGATCACTTTTAGATACAGTATATGCCTCATAAGAAACCTGCGGCATAATGGTACGCTTTAGTTTAATATCACTTGTAATGTTTTTAATTAATTTCCACTGAGATTATGAGCACAAATCCTTGAACAAAAATATGGTTTTAACCCATCTGTTACTCAGAAATAAAAGTAACACCACTTCACTTCAGTAAATAAGGTGTTTGTTACCTGCAGAAGGTTTAGGTCAAATACAAGAGGATATGTTTTCCGTGCTCATTTATCCCTGACATTCAAGTG
This sequence comes from Ostorhinchus rueppellii, assembly GCA_030068375.1. NCBI lineage: Eukaryota > Metazoa > Chordata > Actinopteri > Kurtiformes > Apogonidae > Ostorhinchus > Ostorhinchus rueppellii. The sequence continues at coordinate 25,191,499 of JAQQZY010000019.1, read as the reverse complement.
CGACATAGATAACCCATGCAGCTGTTTTAGTAGGAGTTCCATTATGATCTCAGAATTTTTAAATAAAATACCAGAACGCTGATGATTTCCTGAATACATGAAGGTTTTCTTTACTCACACTGATGTGACTGTGACAGTTCTGCTCTGTGTATTTTAGTTTCATTTCATTCATTCATTTGTTGTGAGCAGAAGAAAAAACTAAACATTTATATGTGTACAAGGAACTAATATCAGAGCAAATACTTTTATCAATAAAGGTGATCAAGACAATATAGCAATTGCCATGTACACTTGTAATAACAAAATAAATTCAGTATGTACTTAAATATCAATATGATCAATAAGAACAGGAGGTTCCTAGGCCACAGGGAATGTGTACTGTATTACGTTAATAGATATATTGCAAAGAATAAACTAGTCATTTGCATACTTTTTTTCCAGTTGAGTTACACACCAAGAGGGATTAAAGTATAAAAATACAGATGTAGAATATTTTGAATGTAGAAATAAATATTACTGAACCATTAGAACTGATGAGCAGTTTTGGAGTTAACATTCTGATGTAATTTGGTTATTAATCTGATATAGAAGGCATATTTGGATAAATTAATAGCAAGAGCGAGGACACAAAATGCGTCTTTTCTAATGGCATTGGCTATAAAAGGCCTGGATACAAACCCTCAGATGCTGGAGTCCAAACATAACGCCCCATGTGATCATCATGCATGACAAGGCTTGTTCCCTCACAGCAAGAACCAACCAGAACTGCATGAACACTAACAGGATCATGGTGTTAGACCGGCCTCCTTACCTCTGCACCAGCTGATATGAATCCAATCAAGCATTTCTGGAACATTCAGGATCAAGCATGAACACATGGGTACTGCATTCTCTGTCTGGGTTTTTTGTGTGTGTGTTGATTTGTTTGTTTTTATTTGATTGCCGTTGTTCACTTTGTCTTATTGTTATTTTATTGTGTATTCATTTTGTGTTGCTCTCAAAGATGTATGTATTTATATGTTTGTTTTTTACTTTTCTGGTATGTCAATCTAGGTATGTATGTATGTATGTATGCATGTATGTGAAGATGATAAATGAGGTTAACTGATCCAAGGGACTTGCTTTTTCACATATTGTGCTGAGAGGAAGCTAAATGATAAACTGTTTTGTCAAGAAAGGGTGGGATTAAATAAGTTATATTTCCTCTGATTCCTTTTCAAATGTGCAAAGGAAGTCAGACTTTGTTTTCATGTATATCTACAGGTTTTTCTTTTAGTTTGTTTATTTGTTTGTTTTTGTTTTCTTATATGTTTAATTTTAAAGACTAAGTAGGATTACGTTGCTCTGAAATATGTGCAATGCCAATAAAGTTCTATTCTATTTGTTTTGTTGCATATTCAAAATAAACTAAATTTTAAAAAAAGTATATCATTGGGATTCATTAATGGGATACATTAGACAGATAGATTACCTATCTAATGTAGTCTGATTTCAAAATGTAGTAATAATAATAATAATAATAAAAATAATAAATTGTGTAAGTGCCTTACAAAACACCCAAGGACACTGTACGGCAGAAGATAAAATGGACAATGCATAAAATACAAAGAAGTAAACAATTATGATTAAACTAAAGTGCAATACATAAAAATGACAGTGTAAAATGAGGGGTAAAATATATTGTTAACTGGTGAAAGCTATAAAGTTTAAAGTTAGAACAGACAAAATTTATGTCTATCGTTAGATAAAAAAAACCTTCATATTTTATTTTCTGAAGCTAAGATGAGAATCAAAGACTTCCAATACACAGGGTCTTTAATTCTACTAATGATCATTTCTCCATTTTAATTTTAAATAAACGAAAATGTTTTCTGAAAGTTCTGTGTAGTGTTCAATGTAACCGCATGTTTTAACACAATTGCTAGCAGGCTCAGACACTCTTAACATTTTCATAAAACAGTCATGACATCATTTTGCAATAAGGCATAAAACAAAGAAATACCATATCACTCACTATTACAGGGCACTCAAAAATGTATTACAAATAAAATAGTCCATGTTAACAATAGAAAACATATTCACGTGACCTTTTCAGTTTTTTTCTCCACTAGTTCTTTATTCTAAATAAAGCAAATTGGACCCAAATGACTCCTGGACATAAATGAGTCAGTTTAAGTCTATGGAGGCCATCAGTGGTATTACAGCTTTAATAAACTTCTGCACAGCAAAAGACATGCATCACTTATACAGCTGCGGGAAAAATTATTGGACCATCCAAAGTCGTCAAAAACAGTGTTTATGCAATCAAGTACTAACTCCTGTGTGTATCATGTGACTAAAACAGTTAGAAAAGAAAACATGAAATACTTAAAAGCACTGTTTTTGTCAGAACAATGGAATACAGTAGATACTGATGTAAGAACTCAAGTGATTTTGGTTTTTATCGAGAAAACATGGAAATTTAATCTATCAGCTCTGAAATTAAACTACTATGAGCTATTTTTGTTGTTGTCATTATATTTGTCAAAATAAATGTACCTTTAGTTGTACCAGGCATTAAAATGAACAAGAAACTGAAGAAAACAAGGGTGGTCTAATAATTTTTCCCACAACTGTATATGGGTGCTTCTATGAAACTGGTACCTAAAAGCATGACAGAGGGGCTAAAAATTCAAACAAAATGAAGACTAATCTAATGAAGCAAGTTTGGAGGCACTTTGGGTCCATTGTGAGAATAAATATTTACTGACATAGAAGAGAAACTATTTTTCAGATACAACACATTTTTATTTGACGCGCACGTACAAAAATCTGCATGTAACACGGACACCAGGTTTCCATAATGAAATCCCCCGTCTTTTTCTTTCTGCTATTTTTCCACAATACCCACATTATTACACAAGGCAAATCCACAGACAGCTCAGTTATATTTGAGTTTACCCCTGAAATTAGGACTAGTCAGTATTCCAGCAATGCACAATAATTCTGCATGCAATGATTACCCCGATGTAACCAAGGGAAAAAGGACACGGAAAATATGTGCTACTAATTTTTAAAAAAATATTCTTTTATTCTCTCAGGTACATTTCGGGAAGCAAAGTAAATATGTAAGGCAGAGTGTTTCACAAAAATGTTGCAAAATCACTTGTGATTTATTTGTGTTTAAATGGGCAGGTTCCGCATGTAGAGTGAAGATGATGGGGAATGAGCCTGCCAACTCATGACTAGCCCACGTCTAGATCAAAGAAGTTCATGTACCAATGTTGGTCCAGTTTTTTGTCCAATATTTTATCCAATTTTCATTAATTTTGGGATGGCTTAGAGCAGTGTTTCCCAACTTTTTTCGAGCCAGGGCCCACATTTTACATTACAAAAGTCACAAGACACAATATATTGAAATATAATGCTAATCTAGCCTCAATTTACTTATTCAGTGTGAAACCTGGGCCTGTTTAGTTGAACACAAAGCTGACATTCTTGTAGGAATTGAAGAAAGACACACAAACCTTCCCCAACAGCTCTCTCTTTTTCAGGGGGGGGGGGCATCGGGGGTACACGGGCCATTTGGAACAACAAAGCTGAGAAGGGTGAGTCAGTGACCCCTCGGACAAACCCCTGGATTGAGGTCCATTGTATAATAGTATGGGAGGCATATCCCCCGATGTCCGGGTTTGAAGGTAACTCACTAATCCATGCATCACTAGTGAGGAGAGGATTTATCAACAGAACACATCGGTTCACTTTCACTTTTACTTTGCAATGGGAAACAGGAGATCATTGTAGAGTGGATCATTGGTGCATGCAGTCATATGTATCTGTATCTATACCAATCAGGTGAAATTGGATAATTTTCCACGGCACACCTGATGACTTCTCATAGCACACTAATGTGCCACGGCACACTGGTTGGGAAACACTGGTTTAGAGCAAGAGTATAATGTTTTTGTTTTGTTTTTTGCATTTATCTGAGGTCATCATTAGGTACATTCTGGGGGGAAATCTATCTAAATTTCTCTTTTATTATTGGTTCTTATAAACTGGCAAAGTGTCAGATACCAGAATAATCCCAGTTTCATGGAAAGTCCATTTCATCTAATTAGTTTGTTGGAGAAAATGATTAGGTTAATGTCATCTCCACTGGACTGTTATTATTTCAACACCACCTGCACTAACATGAAGATTAAACTGGAGATCAGCTCTTTGTCTTCAGATGGCATTGATCTCCCATCATCCCCTCCCCTATCTGTTTTATTTTTTCATGGTTTTTCTTCTGCAGCTGATGATAGCCTGCTGTAATCCTGTAATTAGTCTGAAAGACCAAATAATCACAGCAGAAGCGAAGCAGCCCATTCAGTCTGGACTTAGACCATGTTATCAGGCTGAGGTTTGGTTCTTTGGTCTGGACTGTTTCATGGGGAAGGTTTCACACCTGCCATGTGGATTAAATATAAGGATGTTCCTCTGTAAGGGACACATTTTCCCTTCTGTCCATCTACCACTATTTATGCATCAAGTTGCACACATTCACCATTACCCCATGAATATTCACATGTATTTGTCATGCACTGAAGAAGCATATGTTTATTTTTTCTTTTTTATTGTGGATCACATTCAGTAGATAAAATAAGCAGGTGCTTATATCATACATAGCTGTTTCTAGTCCAATTTTTCCAAAGCCCTTTCTACAAAGAGTGGAGATAAGGTCTATCTTTCTTGTATTAAATGATGCAAATGTTGTGCAGTAATGCATAAAAGGGAGGGTTTTATATATTGTGATGTATGGAGAATGGTTGTGCATTTGAATCGCTGACTGTCAAATGAATGGAATCACGAGGCCAGTGATGATTCATACATCTCTGTTTCCTTATATACACTCTAAAAAATAGTATGAAGAGTGTCTGCAGTATAATGTCCCACAAACAATGGGTTTTCCAAATGTCTACAAATGCTGTGATATTTGCACTGTAGTGCACAGAGATATTTTGTAAACAAAGGTCAGGAGGACAGAACTGTCTTTGTTGTGGTTTTTAAACAAAATTAAAAATTCTAAATATTCCTATACAAGCATATCCATATTAATGGACAGAACATGCATCGTCCAGAACATTACAGTTATTTCTGCTTTTTTAGCGTAACATCTACAGTGCATTCCCACCACCTACTCTATTCTGCAGAGTATGACACGTTCACATTTCCATATGTCACAAACATCCCTGTGCTGTGGTGAAGATCAGCAACTCCTGCTGTAGCTACATAAAACTGTTGGATTTTTTGCTGTATGTTTTTTTGTTTCAAATGATTGCCGCAAAAGTAGGACAGTATTTCAGCTTCAACGCCACAAAATTGAATTTGGGAAGTGATAATTTGTAAAGATTTCACTGCATTGTTTGTGAATGTGTTAAACAGCCTTCTGTAAATGTCTGCCAGTGGCTACTAGTTAACGAGGTTACGTTGAAAACCACATGGTCATGTGATTATCTCACATTGGAAACAGTGAGGAGTATCGAGTATAAATCTGTAGTATGTAGCTTCCAGCACGAGTCTGAACATAAATGTATCTGATCATGATTTATTCAGTAACTGAACTCCCTCTCATCCACTCTATGACTTTAACATGGTCATTGGTTATGATCCAACAGCCCATATCAGTTTGTTTTTTATTCTCTTATTCTCTGTGTGTATAAAAGCATTGCCTCTTAAAGTTTGAAGAAAATAAACCTTTGTTAAGAAGGCTGAAGTTTCCTGGCTTCATTCCATGCATTCTTATCCAGTGCCCATGATGATAAGTCGGCCTTTCATAGTGAACCTCCCAGAACTCCTACTTAACAACGTTTGCTGACCTTTCCTGCATTTTCTTTTAACCCATGTGGGCAGCAGGAGCAGGAAAACTCTCCTCTCACAGGGCAATATGGAAATGTTCCTCAGTGCTGTTCTGGCTGGAAACATTTATATCTGACATTTCCCCTCAAAGCAACACCTAGTTGTAGTTTATTGCAATAGATATCTGGCTCTTCTTCTTTGTCTTCTAATGATAATTGCTTTATATGTCAGGAGGAGGGCTTTCAACTGAATCCTGTGGTGGACAGGAAGCCAGTAAAGTTGGGGAAGCATTTGGGTTATGTGGATTGGCTTTATTGAACCACTGGGGGCTCTGGCAGTGCCGTTCTACAGCTGATGGTTTGGCAGGGACATTGAGGGGAAGGACTTTACCACAGTCACTGCATGAAGAAGTTGATGTGGGAACCAGTTTTATGACAGCTTGGGTGGGAAATGGCGTCAGTGACTATGACTTTGAGGTTTAAGAAGAGGTCTGACAAATGTGTTTGATGTGAGCTAGGACTCAGAGTTGGACAAATGGGAAATGAGTCGACCATGAAAGGGAGCAAATAGTACCGTGGAGCGTCAGGTGGTGGAGCCAATGAAGCTCATTAGGCATAGGATAGATGACAACAGATGATAGGTGAGGTTATGTTTTTTGAAGACATGTCAAAGTGGGATTAGTGTGTAACCCAGGCCAAAATAGCTGAATTAAATACATTCTATTTATTAATCAAATAGATATGTTGAGCCAAATTTCATTATTACATATTTCATATTGGTAATAAAAGCAGTGATAAAATCGGATAAATAGGATTAAAAGCAATATTTCATCTTTTATTGAATTATTCTGTCAACTAGTTGATTAAAATGGGCATCCTGTTGCTTTAAGAAGCTGTGGTTCTGTCAGCCAATCAGAAAGGCTGTAGCTGTATGGAGCTTTTTTTGTGTCTTTATTATTCAATCAAAAAAAAAGTTACTTCAATCAGAAAACTGTAGCTTCAATC
>JAQQZY010000019.1:25168803-25183784 GCA_030068375.1 Ostorhinchus rueppellii | reverse complement strand
TTTGGGAAAGCTGAATAAAAACCGCTTTCCCTCACACCCAAAGACGCACTTTCTTGGAGCCATTTTCAACAATAAAATTTCCGGGTCAGTGCGAGGGAGGGCAGAACCAGTCTGAGAGTAGGTGTGAGCATGGCCATATAAGGAAAGTCCGGCCTGAAGTGACGTCACTTGGTGAACAAGTTTGTGAACAGAGCGATTTTAGACATGCCAAGTAACTTCTACGGCTCACGCCCGAATGCATGAACATAATTTTTTGACAATTTCTTATCGACTGACACTTATATTCAACAATGCAACAGTATTTAGAGCGCAAAAGCTTCATAGGTCCCCTTTAAGCTGATTTATTTCTCCTTTCATTCCCACACATTTGCATGGACAAGCTTCTTGAAATCCAGTGAGTGATGGACAGTGTTGGGCTAGTTACTTAAAAAATTAATTTGTTTTAGTTACTTCTTGAATAAAGTAATTGAATTAGTAACTGAATTACTACTTCATAAATGTAATTAGTTACTAGGAAAAGTAATTCTTGAGATACTTTTTTGAAAAACCTTCAAATATGTCAAAGAAAACAGATATTTTTGAGCATGTTTCACCGGCCAGTTCCATAGAGTAGAACAACATTTAACTTCATATGTATTAAAGTGTGAATAAAATTAAAGACATCCCTGAAATAATAAAGCCGTGTCATCCTTTGTTGGTTCTACTGCCTCTCCTTCTTATCCTTTTGAAAATTTGAGTTGAGGAACACAAGTGATCTAACTTTTACCATCTTGAGGTGACTTATCTCTGACAATATTAGTCCTGTCTTAAAGAAAATGCTCATTCAGATGGAAGTGATGTTCCCACTAAACAGAGCTTCTATACCATGACTTTGGTAAGGCTGGGGTACACCAGGGCCCACCTTTTCCACCACATATTTATAGGAAGATGATGCTCCTACAATTACTCCTGCATCTCTACTTTTTTCTGTTGCACCTCTTTGATACAGTAGTAAATGTCTTCAGTCCAGTCAGCCGGACTCTCACTGATAACTCCTCCCCTAAGTTAGCTGTGCACATAGCTGCATTCAAGTGAATGGAGTGTGCTGTGGACAACTCGAACTCAGAGATGTCATTAATTGTTCACGTGACAGCAGTGTGGACAACCCAGACTCATGGGGTACACATGTGACACATGAAGGCAGCATGGGCAATTTGAATATAAGAACACCTCGTAACCAAGTGGAATATTTGCAGTGTATCGGTTCTAACTGGTCACTTAAAAGAACCATTGAAAAGACTAGACTTGTCCGTGAACATCATACGTCTCGTGGCTGGCTGAGTGACACAGCACGGAAAACATCTGTTAGATGTCAGTGCATAGTAACACACCTCATTTCACCGTTGGTAACGATAACAGCGTTGTAATATTTTGAATAGTAATTGGATTACCCATTACTGGAACACAACAATGGCATTAATTCCACTGTTATTCCCAACACTGGTAATGAAACATCGTCAAAAAAGTTAAGCTGCCTGCTGCTCCCAAGATCCAACCTCCCTGCCTGACAGATACCCCTCGACACCGCCAGGGAGCAGACACTTTTTATCACCAGGAGACGGAAAGCTTTCAAATACCATCTCAAACTAATCCAACAAGGTTCATAGTGTCAATGTTCTTTTAGTTTATTTGAATTCTTCTGTATCAGACACTTAGTATGTCAAACATACCTGACATGTTTCGGCAGTAAACTTCTGTCTTCATCAGAGGTGTCACGTCTCGTCACCTCTGACGAAGACGGAAGTTTACCGCCGAAACACGTCAGGTATGTTTGACATACTAAGTGTCTGATACAGAAGAATTCAAATAAACTACCATGTCAAACTCATTTTAGTTGAGTTCCACATTCAGACCAATTTGAGCTGAAATGGGCTGGGCCTGTAAAATAGTACACTCCCAGAACCTGAATCCAGATCCCTGGATCTGGAACACATTGACTCTGTGCACCTACTGGTGATGAAGAGGATTTTTTTTGGACTCTGTGCACCAATTGGTGACGAAGATTCTGATTATTGTTCTGATTATTTGTGGAAACCTTAAATGCTGTTCAGTAAAGACTTTGGACTACAGACATTGTTGTTTGGTCTGCTTCTGGGTTCTATTCTAGTACATTACAGTTTGTCTTTCTTTTAGTGCAAAAAATTATATGAACTTATAAAAAATATTTACATTTACAAACTATCAAAACAAAAACAGATGTGAAATAACCTGGAAAAACTGAAATTTAAGATGAATGAATGCATTTTAACAATATTGTACTTCAAATGATCATTTATACATGTATATTATCAATCAGATATACAAAGACACAAAAGATTTTGTGACAGGCAAAAAATTGTTAAAGTTGCACTGTAACCTTAACTATAAAGATTTTAACACCCCTGATTGTTAATATCTTCAGTATAATTCTTGCATTTTAGAAATTCCTCTCATGGGCTGGATTGGACCCTTTGACAGGATGGTTTTGGCCCACAGGCCATGTGTTTGACATCTGTGTCGTACAGGAAAGTTGTAACTGCTGCTTTTCATTGTTATACATAGATGTGTTTAATTTTTCCCAAAATGTTGAAATTCCATTTTTAAATTATGCAGATTGTTATTAAAATGAAATATTGATAAATGTTTTTTTTTTTTCCCCGCCATTTCATAGCCTTGTTACCACAGAAGTTTATCTGCTTGTATTCATCTAATCTTAGCAGTTCTTACAGGAACTAAATTTTTTGCTGTAGTAGCAATAACTAGTGTGGTTTCTGATGAGTGCTTCTCTCAGCAGGGTTTACTATTTCAGCAAGAGGTATTAAATGGGGATAAAGATTTAAATTCATTATGTGATGAAAATTTGGCCAAAATCACTTGTATGTGGTGTGGCCGATATGATGTTTTTATGGCTCATATTTAGCAGCTGGCAGAAGGCCATTGTTCACTAAGTCTTTGGGTCACATTGGAAAAAGCAGGTAGGCCAGAAATCATAAGTTGCGGGCCAGATTAGAGCCACTTTAGTTACATCTGGATAATTTTTGGGTGACATCTGGCTATGTTCTGGTCTGTCTTTGGCTGTCAGACTCGCACCATGCAAACCCCTTCATTTCAACCCACAAGTAGGGCCATGTGAAAATGGGAAATGTGGGCCTGAAAAAAAAGCAATCTGGGGACAATGTCCAGTAATACTCCACATTCCTCACAATATGTCATTATACTGCAATAGCTTAAACTAATTAATAGAAATAAAAAATGTAAGTGTTAATATGTCAGATGCACTCGCAGTTGGAGTCTATTTTGTGCTGGGAGTTCCTCACTTGTTGATGCTAAAATCATTTTAAAGGTAACAGCTGCTCTGCTTGTACATCTCCATGCTGACTGATGTCTTTCATTTATATGTTCACTCCTGAGTTTCTGAATGCATCCCTTCTGTTCCTTTACAGTGTAAACATGTACACCTGCTACCGCTAGCATGAAATGGACTCTGCAAAAATTAAAATGACCAGCATACATGTAAACTGATGAAAATCCTACATATTCTAATAACTATGTATAAGGAATTCAGTATAGAATTAACAAGACTTTCAGAGGAGTTATTTACTCTGCAGTTTAACAACTCAGCTGTAAGTCTGAGGACTGATTTACCTTTCAGCTGTAAATCAGCTTTCCTCATCCCATGTTACCACTTTAGGTTAATGAAATATTTAATATCTTTTGTGCCACAATCTAAGTTCGCAAACATATTATCATAGCAACCTTGTACAATTGGGTTTCTCTTAGATACTAATATATGTTGTAGATTTACCAGTCTAGAAGAAAGTTCAGATTCAAGTTCAGCATCAAAAACTGCATTACTTCACTTGAACTTCTGTCAGTAGTAGAAAATGGAAGCAGATTAGAGATAGATAAACCAGATAGATTAAAACAGGTCATCCATAAACCACAATGCTTGACCAGTTTGACCCCCAGCCTATGTGCACATGTTTAAGTGTCCTCTAATCTCTAACTTCCTCCTATGATCTGATTCATTGGTCTGTGAATGTTTGCACTAATGGCTGACTATGACACACTGTGCTTTGAGCAGTGGAAAATAAAGACTCAGAGATTCAGGAAAAAGATAAAATTGTGTTGCTTTTTGACAAAACACTTTCAGTCCGTACTGGTACAAAAGTAACTCTGTTGTGGTGCATGTGGTCCATGGTGAAGGAAAACAAAACCTGCTCCCTTCAGCCCAGGGATGGGAAATGGTGACCAATCTAGCGACTGGAGACTTATCTTTCCTGGGGTGATACTGTCTACAACTCTGACCACATATTATCTGGTCTCAAGAAGGGAAGAAAGTCATCCTTGTGAAATTAATTGTTCCGTGGGAGGAGAGCTGCGAGGAGGCAGCGGAAAGGAAGAAAGCCAAGTACTAACAGCTGGTACAGGAGTGTCAGGACAAGGGATGGTCAACATGGCTATTTGCAATACAGGTGGGGTGTCAGGGTTTTCCAGCCAACTCCGTGTGGAATTGTCTAACCAAGCTTGGTGTGAGAGGACAAAAGAGGAAAGCTGCTGCCTAGAGGTTGGGAGAAGCGGTGAAGAGAACCTCCTGTTGGCTCTGGCATTAGAGGGAGGACCATAGCTGGACGCCCAGAGGAAAGGGGCAGTGACTGGCTGTTACTGCCAACCCACCAAATGGGGAGTGTTGTGATTAAGGGTCAAAACACTCCATGAGGGTTGGGCACCACCTGATGACCGCTCCACCGAGCCAAAGCTCCAGCTACTAACAAAAGCTTTTTTTTGAAGCATCTCTGATGTAACTCCAACCCTTGTGTCTAATCCTTGTCGTCAATTTGACCCCATTCTGCTGCCTTTGTCTATGGGATGTGGAAGGCTGCACAAGGGCTAATCTGGACAGAGCCATTGTTAATGTGGTGTCATTGTTTCCATAAAGTGTTTTGCCTATCCATATAGCAATGCAAGGCCGTTCTTGTGAGATTTTTCTGCTCTGGGACCTGTTCTCCAAAAATATTGTTTCAGGGCAACAAGGCCTGTGCCATGGGGACAAAAGGCCGAAACGATGTTAAACTTTTGTGGATTGACATAATCTCATTGTCGTGTGTACACAGCGTATATGCCATATATCACCACAGTACTATGGCAACAGGAGGCTAATGAGTTCATGGAAAAATAACCATTATTGGCTCTGTGGCAACAAAATGTCTTTACTGCTTTATTGTCACAGGACAAATGCTAACGTTTGATTGGCTCTGTTGCAATAGCCATTGCCAGTTTTGTAACATTTTAAAGGACAAATATTACAAATTTTTAAAATTAAACATATCAGTAATATCACAAGCAATTGAATTGGCGTATGCCGTGCTCAAGTCAAAGTATAGTATTTTTTCAGCACTGGGACTTGAGTCCAATGTTGTTGAGTTTTAAACTCCTTAGAGCTTTGTATTTTCAAATAAATGTAATTTAATTCTGAGCAGTTTTTGTGCAGACTTTCCGATGCTGATGTGAATGACGTTAGCTACAAAGTTGGAAAAGTGCAGCAGAGAAGAAACACTGGCATTTCAGGATGATGTTCAAATGGAATCCAAGACATGCACTGATATAAAGGGTGAATTCTGGGACCTGCCCTCACAGGAGAAGTATCCCAGCCTTTTCCTGTCAGCCTTATATAGATCCCATTACCCATGTGAATCTGCCTTTTCTGCTATAGAGGTATATACCATGACAGGCAATCCCCTCTCTGTGTGCTTCAGAGCTAAACCCAGTAGTGTCTGACTGTGAGAAACTAGCTTAGAAGACAGAGAAGACGAAAAATTTGCAGCTACTCTCAAATGGCAATGTGAGCCTACTTTATACTGCTTTCATAAAACAGAAAAAATGTGCCAAATATACACAAAAAAAACCCCAGAAGAAATCAGTATGAGCCATGATTGCGGTGTGAGTGGTCATCTTTGCATTCACTCGTCCTTGGAAAATAATAGAACAGAATAATGTGGATGTGATTTGTGAGTCTGTACCAAACAGGTATAATCTTACACCTGGAGAATATGATCTGCAGGATGGAATATTTCCATGATGCTTCATAAAAATACAGTTCCTGTGATTTGGATATTATACTTGGCTACATTGCAGTTTTGATATTTTGATTATAATTTGATTTGTCCAGCCCTAATCCTTTTCTGTGAGATTGTTGTATTTTTTGGCTCGTGTTCGCACATCAGTTCAGGAGTTATTAGTCTCATCATCTGTTATACAGAATTTTGTATTAGTCACACTGAAGCTTTAAAAAAACAGATGTTTCAAATGTAAAGTTATATTTTGAGAATATAATAACAATATTCATGATATTAGTCACAATATTGCAATACATTTTTTTTGTGTTATCTGTAGAGATTTTTTTTTAAGAAACTGAGAACTACGTATCCAGAATCACACACATTCATAACAAACAGAACCCTGTAATTCAATTCAATTAAATCTTTGATGAAATACACTTGGTTTCAGACAAAATTTAAGTTGGTATTAATGGTGTTTTCTTGTCTGATTATTACTTTTTTCTCAGAATATTACAACTTTATTCTCATGACAATTTCACACTTAAGATTACAACTTTATTCTTGTAATATTATATTAACATGAAGTTTGTGTTGGAATCTGTTGTGTATGACCCGACCGTTTATACTGTAAGTGAACAGGAGGCACAGAACCAAATGTATCACAAAATTGAGACCCAATATATATCTTGTGTGAATAATAAGAGCTGGTTCTCCATCATGATCATCATCAAAATTCTAAATGTTCCCAGTTTGATGTAGAATTTAATAAAATAACTTATAACCCGAACTGACAGGTGTCAAAGATATTTATCAAGATGACTGACAGCTTTAGCGCTGAACATTTTCCCATAGTTTGTCAAAACCTTGGTGCAACATTTTGTTTTGCAGCTTTTCATAAATGATGCAGTTTCATTTCTCTTTCCATCTAATTTGTTATTTTAATTTTCAGTCTCCTTAATGAGCCACATATACAGACATAGTTATTCAGGAAATCTTGTTCCAATGCTCTTCCTTTTTTATTTTCTTGTTTTTAATCAATATACCAGTATTTCTGAAATGTAAACGTATTTTTGCAGTGTTCATGTCCTCTGTTTCAGTACTAATGGAGAGGCACAGAAGAACTCCAGAACTACCTCAACTACAACTTGAACTCTTTATATTGAAGTCAGTGTGTTGTGGTTGTTCCCATGAATGCATGTAACTGATGTAATATAAATGTAACTGGTTCACATGACAAATAGCTAAAAACACACTCTAATATAAACTTCTGATAAGCACACAACCATGCACAAATGTCCCATAGTGCACTTGTAAGGCAAATATACTGACGCCTGCAATTCACAATGAAACTCCCACATGTGTAAAGAACTCTACAGCTCTGTCTTTTATTACATTGTACTGTTTGTTTCATCTGTCTTCTTTGACTTATCTGGGTCTGGGCCGCTCCAGAGGAGAAGCAGACCTCAGTGTTTCAATCACCTCCTCTCCAAGGGGTCCCCAGGCTGTTGGACACAACCCTCCATTGTGTCCAAGGTCTGTGACCACAGGTGAGGGGGAGGGGCCTCGATTAACCGGTGACCTGAGAGCATCACCTTTTCACCACAGCGGTGCAGCATAGGATCTACAGCACTGCAGACCTAGTACTGATCCATCTGCCATGAAGAAGACCCTAGGGTTCTTAAAATGCTCCACTTGGGGGAAGTAACTCATTCCCAAATTGCCAAAATTGTGTAGCTTCTGTCCTTAGACGTGGAAATGTTGATGCTTATGGTTTGATGGCTTTAAAACCATCAAACAATGGAACCAACTGCTGGAAAGTCAGAAGGTGACTATTGATATCTGAGCAGTTATTCATAAAATAAAAAAACAAATTAATAATAAAAACAAAAAAAACATATCCTCAGTTCTCAACTGTGTCAACATGAGAAGCACTGACATGTTTTAAATCTAGTGTTATATATTTACTGGTAAATATGTTTAATTGTGTTGAATGGTTGATGAATTAGGACAAACTGACTTCATAAGCATGATTTTAAAACCTGTGTTTTAGGAATGACGTATATTTTGAGTACACATCAATAGAAAAGCACTATATGAATGTAATCCATTATTATTATTTTTATTATTATTATTATTATTATTATAAATTGCTTTTTAAGGAAACAATATGACATTTATGAAATTGAAATATATAAGTTTTTAACTATTGTTATTATGAGCTAAGGTTAGTTTTGTATTGCAGGTAATGTAAATGTTCTACATTGTGTGTGCACCTGCCTGGGGGCAGCCAATGGAAAGTAGCTTGTACCTATCACTGGTGCAAAGCCTCTCTTCTCTTTGAGATTAATTTTTGTGTTCCCCTAACTAAATTAAATTGTCATAGTCTCTTTACACTCATGTGCAAATAACAAACAAAAGTTCAAGCTGGAAATCGCAATTTGATGAAACAAACAGGACCACATCATCTGCAAAAAGCAGAGATGGGATGTTGAGGCCACAAACCCAGACAATCCCTTCCATGGATATGCTTTGAAATAATGTCTATTAACCAATAAGCACCCAAACATTGCCATCAACCAAAACCATCCACTGATCTAAACTGTTTAGCACCTGCTGATCCATTAATTGTATCAATACATGGAAATAATTGGTGCAAAATACAGTTTGTCATCTTTTCATGGTCATCAGATATGACCCATCTGGACATTCAGAGGGAATGTAGAAACACCGTCATCTGTGACAACATTGATTCACCAGTAAAACCCATGGAGTTGGATCAATGACAGTAGATGGACATTTGTTTTGTTTTTTTACATCTACAGAAAAATGAATGTAGGAAGTGCCACAGAAGTAGCCCTGGGTCTTTATGGCTTAAAAAGATCAACAGACTCAGTGTCAGAGGCCAGTCCTCATGGTGTTGAATGTACTGTTTCTACTCTAAAGTCACATCTGTATTCATGCACACGGCAAATAAAGTTCTTGGATCTTGAATCCAATTTTATGTTTATTTCCAAGGTTTGTTGTGCTGAATATCCAGGATTTTTGTACGACTTACCCAAAGAAAACAACTGCCCAAAGGCTTGCATTTTCTGCAATAGTACAGAGCATTTTGTGTGCACAGCAGAGGAACCTGCCTGTCAGTATATCATACAGCAAAAAAACTGGGTCAGAATGAAGGAAACGGTTTGAAAGTGGAAAATGTGCACCTATGCTTATTAAAGCATGTCAGGCTCCACGATTGATTGAACTACACGGGATGTCTAACTTGAGGCAAAGAACATTTATATATTTTGAGATTTTTAGATAAAGATATTTCAGTGAGCATTAAATTGATTGCACTCAGAGAACAGCAGTTGAGGAGATATTAGAGATTGTACATGTCAAGAAATATTTTGCCAATTATCCCTCAGTCACGACACCTTCCTACATGAGTTTTACAAATAAACTCTTACTTTTCTGCTACGGTATATTGATTAAAAAAAAAAAAAAACTCGCCCTGTTCTGTAGAGTTAAGCATAACCCCTGGTTTTCTTCTCATTCTGGGTCTTGTAAAGTGCAGGCCCTGCTCGTATGAAATAAAAAGACAGCTTCAGTGTTTGCTTTTACCTTTTACACATGCCTTGCTTTGCTTTTATCATCAAATTATCCTCATCCATTATTCGCCAAGTGTTCTCTTTTCTCTGCCTCAGTGTTGTGAGGTGATGTCACCTTGACATGAAGGTAGAAACATCTTACACCGGATCTGCAGGATGACCTCAGGGTCTCAGGAAACTCTCTGCAGGGATGGACTCGCAGCAGAGCGTCTACCTTTATCTAATTATATGACAGCTTCAAGGAGGGGAGAGCACAATCCCTTCATGGCGCCTAATATCCCATTCCTTTTCATATTCAATCTTTTTGTTCAAAGGAGTCTTTTAATGCTGACTGCAGCCTCATCACCCAGGCCCTAGCAGAGAGGGAAGACGCATAAGTACAGAGCTTCAACCAGGAAACGGCTGAATATTTAGCTCCTCCATTCAAACCTGACTGATACTGAAGGCTGTGTCAGACAGATTGCATCAGTCCAAATTTAGGCCCTTCCTAAAGTTTTTTTTTCCTGTGCGAGGCCCACTGTGGCTCAGTGCGGCAGATGAAACCCGACTACGAGGGTTGTGAGTAAATCGATGCAAGATTTGATGGCTTTGATCTTTATCTAAGAGCCCAGTTAGATTTACAGCAGAACATCAAACTTAGCTTAATGCATGCATGTCATTACCACAGTGTGTAATAATTCATGTCTCTGCAACAGAATCCACAATCTAACAAATTCATGTACTCGCATTATACGCACATCATCACTATGAATGCTTACATAATGGGTGTATTTTTTTTTAGCAAACACTATACAATATTATTATTATTATTATTATTATTATTATTATTATTATTGTATGATATAAATACGTAAACTGCACATGGGGACCTACTCTGTTAAAAATGTAAAGGTTCAATATGTCAGATACTTATGATCATTGTTTGTTGATTTTTGTTACAGTCAGTTCACAGATTCCAACAGTTCTCAGGATTGTTTTTACACTAAATATTTTTCCTTTAATCCTCCACTAATGTGTAACCATATACTGTATAGTATTAGTGGATAAACAAACCATGATGTTACCCTTTGGTTTTTCAGCTGTTCTTCAACAGCCATTGCCATGTTGATGTTTTGGAGCCAGAAATGACCATATTTGGAAAAATGTGGCGGAACCGTAGGAGCCCATGCATCTAATAGGTGAGCTAATGCTAAACTAACAATAAAACAGTAGAATTCATCAAGCATTGTATAAAAATGTAATTTTACAGTTTTGTTAGTAAATATGCGATAAAACTGTCAGGAAAAGATATGTTAAATAAATGAGATCTGCAATGATGTCTGACTGTCGTACTGACCTGTCCATCAAAGCCCAACATGGCTGACAAAGCGTTTTATTCCTTCATAGATCTGATTAATGGACGAAAAATGTAAAAATCACTTATCAGAGGTTTCAAAGAAAATGAATGAGTCTGGGACGAGTCCTGATGGAAACCAAAATAATAATGGAACAACAGACTTCAACACAAACTTCACAGCTCAGACACTGAAGCAAAAGTAAGACCAGGAAATATTTACACACATGATGATACGACCTAAGTTGTTTTGGTGACACAGAATTGACAATTCTATTTCCATGTTTATGGTCATTTAGATGCTAAAGGATTAGGAATGTTTTAATTTTCCAGTGTGCGGCTGAGAGTCCAGAATTGGCAAAACCTTTTACACTTAAAGGTACGGTTTGAAGTATTTAGTTTTCTTCATATCACAGCAACGATAATAAACAAATAAAGACAAAGTACAAGCAGTTAAGTGATGTCCCGGCTGTTATGGCCTTGACCAGTCTCAAAATGTTATCCCAAACAAAACCAAACACTGATCTGGAGTACCACAACATTAGGATTAGAGTAACTATGTTTACCATCGCAATTTAAATAAGTGGTAAAATAGCAACGTATATGAGTCTGCATTATTTACTCTGCAGCTAAAAGACATTCCTAAGTAACCCAAGTATAAAAGTATATTTTCATCACAGTTATCTATGCCACAGTACAGCCGACCAGTCCAACACCAAACCAGGGCATGAATGAGTTTCTGTTGTAGAATTGAAGCATCAGTGCACAGAAGGAAAAAGACATTTTAACATTATTGCTACCTCTCCTTTCATTAAAAAAAAAAGCAGATTTTTGCATCCAAAAACTCCACTTCTAATTTCTGAAACACAGAATAACTATTAATTTATTGTTCTGGCACATCTCTCGGGTGATGTTTTCCAAGGAGAGCGCTCTAGTTCTGCAAATCCAACTAAAAGGACATTTTTCCACTTCTATTCTTATAAAGTTTGACAGAAGTCCAAACTACTGGTTGCTGTTTTCCTTTGATTTGTCATTTGCACTGTTTATTAGCAGAGTCCTCATGATGCTGCAGAAGATTCAAATGAATTCATAATTCCATTGATTGAAGTTATTTCACTTTGTACCATTGTCTGATCCAGAGCATCTCTTCAACTCATACCAAAGAAGGAGCTCTACCTCGTCATGAACAAACTTCACTGCAGGGGCCACAAAAATACATGTCCTTCCCACGGACATGTGCACGGAGGCAGGTATTAACCCCCGAGTGTCTAAAAGTGGCACAGAGACAAACTACGTACCCTGGTTTGGAGACAGTAGACCGATAGAGACGCAGTGTATCGAGGTCAAACCTAAAACAGGTTCTAGTTCAACAGTGATGCATGGGTATGAAACCTGGGCAATTAGTGATAAACACAACACTGAACATTTATCAAAGCAAAAAATAAATTACTGAAATTTAATATGTTTAAAGCCATAAGCCATAAGATTTTCATGTATACTTTGGTGAAATTTGTATTGGAGTCTGCTGGGAGCCAACCATGTGTTAACGTTAGCAAATTCATTGATTTAATGTCTGTGTTCCTGAACAGTCTGGACATGGTTTACACTGACTGGACTGTAAGAACACATAAAGTTTGCACTAGGGATGCAATGGTACTGGTTATCCACGGTTCGGTACATGTTGCATTTCTTGAGTCACGGTTCACAGTATGGTGTGATTTGGATGCAGAAACCGGCTGTGCACCACAACATAACTGGGAGCTGATGGAGAGCCTTTACGATCATTTATTTTCACATTACATACATTATATCTTAGTGAGAACCCCTGGGTGATCCTTTTCAACACCACAGGTACCACTATAGGATCCATTTAACACATATGTTACTAAACAGTGATCCTTAGACAGTGGATACTGACAGCTTTACAACATTGTTAAGTTGTAAAAACCCTGGGCAGAGGTGGTTTGGGTTATGATGGAAGTTAGTGGACCGACACCTTGGATTTGTGACCCATTTCATACTGTATTTATTTTTACCTCTTTATCTCCTTTATCTTAGGTCTTGTTCCTCAACTGTAATCGACTTGTTTTTATACATAAATCTAGCAAAAATGTAACCACGACATTGTGTAGATGTCTTTCAGATTATCTCATGCACTGATAAATGATGCTCTCATCCATCAAAACATGACACCATGGCCACATGTCAGAGGATGGTCCAACATTTGACAAATAAATGCATCTGATAAAATCCTTAAAGCAGATTGTTTGTTTTAGAACTCCAAATGCTTCAACCTGTTATATGCAGTCTATGTACTATACAGTATCTCCTACAGATTTTCTTCGAGAAACAATGAAATAGATTTCCTGACAGCTCACCCACACTCTGCACACTCCCTCGAAAGCATAAATTATAGCAGCAGCTTTGACGTGGTTACCCCACAATGACATGAAATCAGATCAATTAAAAATAGACAGAATAGAACAAACTCTGAAGTGGAGAACAAATACTAAGTAGAGCTGCCAACTTTATCTCCAGAGCGTCTGTTTTTTATAGTTAGACACTGCACAGATGTAAACCAACAAGCACAGCACAGACCTTCCTGACCTTGATATGTATGAAACTCAAGCCATTTACAGACAAAAGCCCACATATCAGATATCTACTGAAAAACATATGGTGTAATTTAATGCTGGCAGTGCTCGATATGGGAAAAAGATTCTCATTTAAAAACCGGTCGTGTGACGTACGGGGTTTAATCAGTAACATTTAATTTAGACACAAAACAACTGAAAGGAAATGAGAAGCTGCTTTACCAGAACCACAACATCACAAACTGAATGTATAGTGTAATATGATACTAAAACTGTTCTCCAGACACATCAGTCAGCCCTTTGTGTGCAAGTTAATTACTATAATAACAGTATGTAAGTTGTATAGTACAGAAACAGTTACAGAAAGAGAAAAGAAACAGGTGAATGTTGAGCAGCTTAATGAAAGGAATCAGAGGCTTATCATCTAAACACAGAGTCTGTTTAATGCCTCAAATATAGGTTAGCATAAAGCAAACTCATAAGAAGTAAAAAATAATAATAATAATGATTAAAAATTTTAAAAATCTGATTTAGTCACATATAGGATCTGCTAATTAACCCTTTATTGGGCAAGTGACTATTTTTGGTAATTTCCAAAAAAAAATTACAAGGCAGTGACATCACCAGTTACAGTGTGTCCTCACTGCGGCAGCAATCTCTGGTTCAATGTGGTCTCCAGGATCTGTAAGGTCCAGCTCTGCATGAACAGTGAGTGGACCTGCTTTGTTTGGTACCATGAAGTAATGGTACTAATGATGTTCAAAGGAATAATGTGGATGTGGACAGGTGTCTGGATCAGCACGTATGCTGTTGTAATGCTCTAAAAAGTATGTTCTAATGTTCAAAAATGCATGTTCCTTTCACATTACATGTGTTTTCTTGTATTTTATCCAGTGAGAAAGCTGTTACAGTAGTCTAACCTGCTAAAGATAAATGCATGGATAAGTCTCTCTAGATCTCTAGGTTTACCCTCTTTAGACAGTAAACCTTTGATTCTGGCAATGTTTTTGAGATGGTAAAAGGCTGATGATGTCATTGATTTAATGCAGCTGTTAAAGTTCAGGTCTGAGTCCATTATTACCCCTACATTACTAACCTGATTTTTAGCTTTTAAAGTTAGTTTCCAGATGACTGCTGACACTTTCTGGGTTTTTGTTGCCAAAGACAATGACTTCAGTCTGAGTTTAGTTGGAGAAAGTTGTTTTGCATCCACACAGTGACCTGTTGGAGGCTGTGACAGAGTGAGTCCACAGGCCCATGCTCACCTGCTGTCAGCGAGATGTGAATCTGATATCGTCTGCATAGCTGTGGTAGGATGTATTAACTGGCCCAGGGGTAACATGTAAAAATTGAACAAGAGGAGTCCCAGGATGGACCCCTAATA
>JAQQZY010000019.1:25116447-25127916 GCA_030068375.1 Ostorhinchus rueppellii | reverse complement strand
TCATTTCAGTGGGGAAAATGGATTTGCAAAACAAGTAAATAGCAAAATGAACAAATTCAACTGTGAGGTTCTACCACATATTCTCCTCTGTTAGTGTCGCTGACCATGGTGCTGGTGTCCATCTGTTGTTGGTCCATGAGCGTCTTCAGTGACAGATCACTGACACTTCTGTGTGTACTATGCACTGAAGTTAACTGCTAATGCTAATCCTAGGTACTGTGCGTACATTTTGGGTAAAATGCAGAGACCAAATCACCCTACAGGGATGGTAAAATGAGTTAACCTTTAAGCTTTTGCTCAAAAAGCCTGAGACAGAGTCCTTCATGGACAAATACTTTTTTGCCTAATTCCCTTCTAATGACCAGTCAACCTACAGTATTCATATTAGGTCTTTTCATACCTGAGGCTGATGTTGCCACACTTTGAAATAATTTTCTCCAAATGAAAATTTACAGAAAACACACAGTCAACCCCCTCATGAAATAAATTGCTGCTCTGCAAAGTATTATTTCTCTGGAATGAAGTCAGGTGTTTTACATTTTCTACTGGCTTTTTTAGTGACTTAAAAACAATGAAAACATTGTGAATCCATGGATCTAATAATCCAATCAGACCATAAATACAAACAGGACAGACCTCTCCACTGTCACCACTGAGTCAGATTTACTGTGAATTTCTTTTTGCCACAACAAAAAATGTACTGAAATGGATCAGTTTGTACAGACGAACCGTTAGAAGTATTTCCCACTATATTTATGCAGTATATATGCAATAAAACTTCAGTCAGTGCTTTTGTAATTTTTTTTCCAATTCATTTTATCAAAATATGTAAGGTTTATCCACATATTTTTATCCACATACATTTCTGAGCCAGTATTGTGGATTTTCCATCTTAACAGATGTTTTTTTTTTTTTTTTTTTAAAGCACTTCCTTGTGTACCCCAGGGTTCTTATGCCTCAATGCATTACTGGGATAGATCAGATTTACTCTGATGATTATAGCAAAACCTTGGTCTGGTCTGTTTGAGTCCATTTTGTGAGCTGTTTTTTTTTTTTTTTTAGATTACTCTCCATCTTCTCCTTGCTTGTGTTGGCAAAAAAAAAAAAAAAGGCGCAGCATCCATGAACATTTTAGGATGTAGGCTTTTAAAGAACACTTGGGATGTTTCTGCTCTTTACTGAATTGGTACATTTCCCAGTATTAGTGGCACAAAATAAATCCATCTCAGTGGGAAACCTTAAATGGACAGTGTAATGTAGAGTCAAATTAGATGTGCTGGCCTAAAGGCATTGTGGGTATTTTTTTGGGCAGTTGGTTGGTCATCTTGAATGGAAGTGTTGTCTCACTAATAGAGCCACTTTCCCCTCAGTATTACAGCACTAATAAAACACTAATACAAGGAGCTGTGCTGTATCTGACCTACTGCTGCCATCACTGAGGCGCTGCTTTTAGAGCCTGACCTTTATGTCTGTCTTGTGCTTTATCTTCACCTCTTCTTCGCTGCTGAACTCAAACCATCATGAGTGTTCGTAATTCCTTAATATCAGGGTTTCCTTCTGTCATTTGCACAGAAAAGTCTAAACCTGACCCTCTTTCCTTTCTAAACGTGCTGTGATTTGATCCCATTTGAGCATCTCTGAAAGGTTTTTGCCTTCCTCTGAGCCCTGTAATTATCTTCTTCATTAGCACAGTTATCTATTTACTCCTCATAATGACAAACACTCTAACTCAATCTTAATGGCAGCTCTCAATTAAATCTCACCCATTAGCCAGTTGTTTTGGACAGTAACACAGAAACAACACAGATGCTCAGCAAATACTAGGCAGTCAAGTATTTAAATACTCCTGAAACCCTAATTCACCTCATTTAATTAGCTTAATTTACCTCATTCTGTCTCATTTTAATTAGGATGAGGGTGAGAAATAAAAATGGATGAACTGACATAACTGTCTGGTTATGAATTTAAATGCAACTGGTTCATTTTAAGAAAGATCAAATTATCATGGGGTCACACAGGAGCAGAGCTGCAAAGAGGAGTCCTGCAGTAGAAGTGAAGGTGCTATTGAAGGAATGTAATAATATCAGTAAAATACGAGTCAGTGTCCGTCACGTTTGCTCAAGGGACAACTGGAAGATCCCCAGTTTCACAGGATATTAAAAAGAATGGCATGACCTAAGGAGAGACACTGATGAATAATACATGAAGGTCTTCATGTCTGGATACTGAATTCCACAGTGTTCACAGCCCAAACTGACCAGTAACTTTCATTTATTCTATAGTTTTTCACTTTTTTTTTTTTAATCAACAATAGGGCGACCATATTTTGATTTCCAAAACAAGAGGACACTCGGCTCTGTCTCGAGATACTTAACCACACATATGTAAGTACTGTAGTATTCTGTCCAAAGCGCTTTTGACCCTGGAGAAAACATTTCAGTGAAACAGGGGGCTTGAAATTATTTTATTATTCCAGCTGTAGAAGTGTCATAAAAGCTGCTGTGTGTATGTACTTGTCTCCTTTTCAGTTCATATTTGTTCAGGTTATTTACATTTTATTGTTAATGGATAGGTTGTTAATGTAATTTTTATCTTTGGGGGTTTTTTTTTCACATTAAACCAGTCATTATTTATAGGTTATTATGTTATTATTTTACTTGAAATCACAGTTGATCTGAATGTGGCCCCTGAACTAAAACAAATGGGACATCTTTGACTCTTAATAACTTCAGTATTTTTTTTACTTTACAAATTCTTATTATAAGTCAGATTGGTGGGCCAGCTTTGGCCCACAGGTACTCCTGCTATAGTCTGTCTATGCACAGGTGCCTTTCACTGCCCTAATGTATCACTAGAAAGTGCAAAGTATTTTCTTCCAGTGGGATTTGGAACTTTTAACGGTGATGGACATTGAAATTGTGCTTGTACTGATACATATGCATTTAAACAGTTTTTCCTGCAAAAAACAATGAAAATATTATCGCTAGTTTATAAACATAATGTGTATGCACTTGGAATCCCTCGGCATTATTTATCAGTGCACGACAAAGTTTTTGCACATACGGACAGACAGATGGACAGAAGGACAATGAACTGATGACAATACCCTTCAGCCAGTGTAGCTGAGGGTAAAAACCACTGGGACAGGACATGAAAAGTGGATATGTCCAGGCAAAAGACGACGTTTGGTTACCCTAAACAACAGTAAAGGGGGAAACTGAACATCATTAAGCTGAACACTTCTTTCTGTTTTTTCCTGCTTTGTTTTTAAGGGAGAGTAAGAGTTTATTTCAGATTTTCTGAAGAACCTGGTAGACCCATGGGAACAATACCTACCTCTGCACCGCTGTCGTTATTAACCTCAGGATCAGCGACAGAACAGAGGCAAGAAAATGAGCCATGAAATCCAGCTACTGAAGAAGAAGAACCAGGAGCTAAAACATGAAAAGGGGCCATTAGATCTGTGGTCATCTGCCATAGGAAAATTAAAAAAGAAGAAGTGCTTCACTTGGCACCTGATATGTTCTAAAAATACTGTGCTGTTATTTAAACACAAGTTCAGAAAATTCTGACTGTTCTACCACAGAACACCTCTTCCTAGAGCAAGGATGCCAAACACATTATTTCCCAGATTTCATATTAAGTCCAATTTGATCTCAAGTGTTCCAGACTGGTAAAATAATAACATAATAGCTTATGAATACTGACAACTCCATAGTTTTGTTTTAGTGCAAAAAAAACCAAAAAACATTAAATTATGGAAATATTTACATTTACACACTAGACTAAGAAAAAAAAGATGTGAATAACCTAACAAATACCTGAAGTTTATTTTAAAAATTGTGCGATTTTAACAATATTAGCTTCAGTGTATCATTTACACATGTGCATTATGGAACAGATCAGCAAAGGCACTAAACTTTTAGTAGCTGGCAGAATAATGTTAAAATTGCACTTGGAGTTGCCAATACTTGCAGGTTACTATGTCACTATTGTACTTGAGTTCCCAGCTGGGCTGGATGTGGAACCTGAACTGGTTCAACACTGCTGACTGTTGATAATCGTCATGGTAATTCTTGCACTTTGCAAATTTATCCCACAGGCCAGTTTGGAACCTCTGGTGGGCTGGTTTAGACCCATGGGCTGCATGTTTGAGATCCCTGTCTCAGACCAACTGCACTGTCCCTCCAGGAAAAAGCAGGCAAAAATCTTTGATAAAGCAATGAAATATTCAGGGTTTTTGTGACTGAAACATGATTGAAACAAACAAATAAACAACAAACATAGGAGCAAGGGTCCTGTAGTCCAACACCATATTTAACCAATAAAGACCTAGTGCTACTTTTGTTGCAGTTTCCAAATATTTTTTTCTTTATATTTAACCATTTTTAAGTGTTTTATCACCACTTACAATAATTTGATCCTCTTTATGTTGCATTTTTCAATGTAAATCACGTATTTTCCTATATTAAATGTACTAATCATGTAGATGTTCATGAAAACTTGGAGTAAATTTGAAGGTTATTATATCAAAAACAGAAAAAAATGAACAAAAAGTGACTTTTTCCAGCACAAATATTAACTAAATGTAAAAACAAGTGTACCCATCCACTGTCATTAACCCAACTCCATGGGTTTTACTGGTGAATCAATGTTGGAGAAGTTGACAATGTTTCTACATTCACTCTGGAGCCTCTAAACGTCCAAATGGATCATGTCTGACGCTGATTTAAAGGTCCCATATTATGCTATTTTTCAGTCGCATCATATAGGTCTCAGAAGCCCAAAAACATAGTATTTAAGTTTGTTCGCCCCAAAATCATCCTGTGTTTGGAGTTTCAGCGGTCAAAAAAGTCACTCACCAGCCCTCCTCAGAACAGGCTGTTTCTGGGCCTGCTTCTGGGTACGCAAATGACCGCATCTGTCCACGCCCACTCCCCCTCCCCTCTCTGGGAGAGGACGCAGTTTACGCATGTGGGCTTACGCTAGCGGTACTACGTGCTAATGTTGCCTGTGAAGCCATGGCTCGTCGCAGTAGTTCAGCCATACCAGTTCGACCCAGAGTCTGACCCAGAAGGAGAGGCTCTTGATGAATTCCCAACTCTGCGGCTGCAGCAGGACGTTTCAGAATGGTTAGTCAACAATATCCTGTGTCTTAGATGTATTTGTAGTTTGTTCCTGTGTGTTATTGTTACAGCTACTATGTTGTTGCTAACGCTACCTTGATGTTAATGGTAACTTACTGTTTTACTTGCCATCATATCAAAGGTACTTTGCCAGGGTGGGGGCACAGTCAGGGGGAGGAGTTAAATCTGCTTATTACGTCATAAGCGGCCCCAACTCAAACTCGGCCGTTTGAGCAGGCAATTTCACAAAATGTGGTGTAGCAAGGCAGAGAGGAAACAGTTTTCAAATTCGAACCTCCTAATGAGGCTACTGCATCACACACTACTGTAAGAAAACTTTCACAAAGTGAGATTTGCATAATTTGGGACATTTAAAGCCGAGAAACAGCCTTTCACCTCAGTTATTTACATGTATTGATAGGATTAGTGGATTAACAATATTTAGATCAGTAAATCTTTTGGTCACCGGTGACTGTTTGGGTTTTTATGGGTTAAAATCTGTTACTAAAAAATCAGGCATGACTTTTTTCCATGTCTCAAGGTCTGTTTGACAAAGATTCAGTGTAATTACTCCTGTACTGATATCAGTGACATTGCTGTGTGAAAGCATCTCAGACTGAAATAACAGGACCCAGATTCCAGTGGCCTCTGATTTTAAGAACATTATATTTTTGACCATATTCTCTTGAAATGGAACTTTCCAGGCACCCAAGAGAGGAAACAGAAGTGCATTGAGAAGGGACCTTTCAGAGTAATATGATATTTGAAAGCCGTGAGAAACTATTTCATGACTTTGTTGGGAAGGGTATGATATTCTTAGGCTCACAGTAAAATCGCCAAAGGACAGAGGACAAAAGAAACTGAGGTAGGGAAGTAGAAGTACGGATAATCAGACTGTACGCTCCAAGGTACCGACAGACACGGTAATAAATCCCAAACAATGTGCAGATATGTAATTCTGAATGACATAATTAGAACAATCTCAATGCGATTACATAAAAGGAAGTGACAGTGTTTGGGGCGATGTAAAAGTTAGATGAAGAACATTTCTTATTAGAACATGAGCTGAAAATAAAATCACTAAAGCCGCCAGCTCAAAAAGCAGGTTAAAAACAAATAAAAGATGAAGAATTTGGGGGAGTTTATGGAGGAAATGGCTGAGCAGTTCTACACATAGTTTCCTTTTCTTCTTGCACTACAAAACTAAATCTTGCTCGGGGCCAAACACACAAAACGCTATAGAGAAAGTGGAGTATCATAAACACAGAGTATTGGAGATGTGATAAACAGAAGAAAAATGATTTCATATACAGTTCACGACATTGTGCACAGTCATGGAAATGTACAACTGGGACTCCAGGCCTGGAAGTTAAACTTAATTAATTATGAGATGTCATGAAAGACTTATTGTTTTGTTTTTGTTTATTTTTTAAAATAATAAATACCTATTTTTGGGTCATCAGTTGAGTAATAACCATTTAAACTATTTAAGCAACTTTCCTATGTGCAGTATATGTTGGATTTAGTTTTTTGGGGGTTTTGTTTGTTTGTTTGTTTTTTTGGTACATGAAAAGTTCAATAAGTACTACATGTCCTTTTCTAAAGTGGTATTAATTACAAAATGCTATATGTGAACAATGTAGTCACATGACCATCGGTATTATTGCCGTAGTCTGGATTATACCTGGGGTTAAAGTGGCCTAGGATAGATTATACCCCCATGTTATCAGTAGTGTTGAGTGATACACATTAGAATAACTGAAGTTTTCAACATTATACTGGGGGATCAGCTTTGCCAGGTAGTTCAATTTCAGTTCAGTTTTATTTGTAGAGCTCTACATCACAACAAGGTTGCCTCACAGGGCTTTACAGAATTAGATAATGAATATGAAAACAAACAACAGTCAAATAAACAGTAGGCTATAGATGAAGGAAATGGATTAATTATTTTGCTGTTCTTGCCCCAACCCTCTGGAATAGTCTTCCCCATTCCATCAGATTCCATAGACAGCTTCAAACGACCCTTAAAAACTCACTTATATAAACAAGTGTTTCATTAAACCAGGACAGTGTAATGTGTGTGTGTGTGTGTGTGTGTGTGTGTGTGTGTGCATACATTTGTGTATGGGAGTGTGTTTATTTAGTGTGTCTGTGTACAGGTGTGTGGATGTGGTGTTCGTTCAGAGTGTGCTGCTTATGTCAGAAAGTTATGTCTGCATGTTGAAACTTTTATTATTCTTGTCTAACTATGTTTTTTTATCTGTCTCTCCTTGTGTGAAGCACTTTGTAACATGTTGTTTTAAAAAGTGCTATATAAATCAAGTTTTACTTACTTACTTACTAATGTCCTGGGCATCCCCTGTCCTTAGGCCCTCCTTCTCTGCAAGGAAAAACTCCAAAAGCCAAGTGGGAACAGAGAAACCCGAGGGAGAACCACAGTGAAGGATCCACTCCCATGGACAGACAGGCTGGAGATGAACCAGGACTGATGGACATCCTTTTATGGATGTAGTTCCAGTTTGGAAAGAGTGAGTAGAGTGGGGGCACATAAGGGGGTCCATGTATTCAGATGAGGGAGGAGGTCCAGGGCCACAAAGTTACAGAGAAAACAGACTTAAAGCTTCAAACTCTAAACACAGACAGACAGACAGACAGACGGACGGACAGACAGACAGACAGACAGATAGACTTTATTGATCCCAACCAGGGAAATTCCAATTATTATTCCATCCAGGAAATCTTAAATACATAAATATATTACACTTCCACAAAGATCAGACATTATGACCACACTTCTCAGTAGTGTTCACACATGAAATAAAACCACATTAACCCATAAAGACCCAGTTCTACTTTTATGGCAGTTCCCAAATGAATCTTTCTCTTTATGTAACCTTCCTTAAGGGATTCATCACCATTTATCATAACATTAGCTTCTCTATTTCCATTTTTTTTTTTTAGATTGATCTCATTAAATTGCATTGTATGTCACACTAGTTCTTATGGCATTTGGTGTGCTATATGTACGCATTTTCATTCTGTCGTAACTTGTTCAACGCCATTTGATTATGTGTCAATTTATGCCAAGATCTCTGGTTTACATATCCGTAATCGCTAAACCTAACCCTGCACCCATATTTAGACCTAACCCTAACCACTAATAGCGTGGTATTTAATGCAACATGAACATTCATTTCAAAACCATATAATGTATACAGATAACATGCAAATTAAAAATGGCATGTATATTTGTGCAATTCATGATATCACGTCGATTTTTTTAGTGAAAATGTTTCTATATTAAATTTACTGATCATGTACTTTAATCATAATGCTGAGTTTATATTTGAAGGTTAC
Organism: Ostorhinchus rueppellii; assembly: GCA_030068375.1. Lineage (NCBI taxonomy): Eukaryota > Metazoa > Chordata > Actinopteri > Kurtiformes > Apogonidae > Ostorhinchus > Ostorhinchus rueppellii. The sequence goes on along the minus strand of JAQQZY010000019.1, from coordinate 25,119,433 downwards.
CAAAAACTGAGAAAACTTGTGAAACTTTTTCAGTAAAATATATCATTAATTAAACATAAACCTAGTGTCTCCATCCACTGTCATTTATCAAACATGGGTGTTACAGGTGAATCAATGTTGTAGAAGATGACAGTGTTTATGTGGTAGCTCTGAACATCCAAATGGGTCAAATTTGATGACCATGAAAAGATGACAAACGCATTTTACACCAATTATTTACTTATATTGATAGGATTAATGGATCAACAGTGATTAAACGTTTTAAATCAGTTGATGCATTTGGCCACTGGTGGATTTTTGGGTCTTTGCGGGTTGAAAACCAAACACTATTATGCAATTGGAACATAATGCTCAATTCATACACATTTCATTATACTGTATAATAAAATTCATAATAGCCTGAAGGTTCAAGTTCTAAGAATAGCAAGTCCTCCATACAATATAAATGTTCGAAGTTAAACACCCAAGGATGCTCCAAAGTCACATTTACTCAAGATCATCATGCTTTCAGGTTGGAATGTTCTGAAATTGATGTCCCATGTCAAATATACTGCATAAATACAGTCAAATCATCTTTACACAACAGGGGTATAGTCTGGCCAGAAGTGTTCTTTGTGGAAGTCTAATATTTTTGCTGATTGAAGTTTTTCTGGTTGAAGTAATCAAAGTAATTGTTTAGAGTTTTATAATTGAAGTCAGTTAGTTTTCTCACTAACTTATCTGACAAAGCTGAACCCAATGAAATGTTGAAAAATTCAGTAATTCTTGTGTATATCACTCAACACTACTGATGTGATGGGGCTATAATCTGGCCGAGGCCACTTTAACCCCATGGATATTTTGGCCTGGGGGTATACTTTGGCCTCTTACACTGGGTTTAATCAGGACAGGGGTTAATTTGGCCTGATACACCAGTGTTTGCAGATGTTTGTATGAGTTTGTAGGAATCTTAGAGAAATAATCTCATACAAGCACAACTGTTCATAATAATTGCCAGTGGAATTAATCTAAATAGTACTAATGATGTTCTCTGACCTAAGCTCCAGAATTTGAAAGATGACTGCAATGCATTATGGGATGTGGTATATTACAAAGATAGCTTTAGTGAAAAAACCAAACAGCTTAGATTGCAAAGTACTAAAGGTCACTACATTGTTCCACTAACAACAGAGCTCCTTTATTGTCATTTTGGACTAAAACAGTTTTTCAAAGGTGCCACAGTGTCGTCTCTGCTCCTGTAAAACACCTCATATTGATAAGAGGACAAACAAGCACAAGCTATTTTTGCTAAATGTCAACATCATCTGCAGCAGCAGAACAACACCACTGTCATTTTGATCTGAACGCTGTTGTCGTGAAAGCACCAGAGATTTACCCCTTCGCCTCCATAGTCTCTGGGCAGACGGAGACATGTGGCCAGTGTTCTAACAGGTATTTTATTGTGAAACGGCTCAGTGAGCTGCATCTGCAACGTCACCAACACCAAGGCACCCATCACCCAGACGCATTCACCTTGTTTTCCAAGAACAAGGGGACAAAGTATTAAAAGAGGTGAAAATCCCTAAAACTCTGGTCATGTTGAGATACAGAGACATCTTAGCATCAACAGGATGTGGAGAGGAAAAGTTACGGCAAAGTCTGAGACTTTATGCAAGGTGTCCACAAAAGATTCATTAAAATATTTTACAAAAGCAATTGATGAGATACGTTCATCATGTTTGTTCTATATATTCAGAGGTTATTAGGGTTTTAAATCACATGGCATTTGTCTATTTCAGCCACCACATTGATGTAACAGGTTCTGTTAAATAAACCCCCTAAAAATGGCTTCCCCTAAAGAAAAGGCATAGGGCCAGATCTACTAAGGTCCCAACTTACATGTACTCATTTGCCTGTGCAATCTAGAATTTTACGTGTGGGGATGAACTGCGGTTTGCAGGAATTTTTACAAAGACTGCTCGCACAAATGACAACAGGTGCAAAGTCTTGTAGAATGCCCTATTTATGTGAGGATTTTGTGTGGACTACTGCTTGTCACCATGTTGACAATCCACTGTAAAAACTGCTCTGGGATACGCCAGCACGAATGGTAACAGTGCGCTGAGTGATCCAGATGCATGGAAAAATGGAACGTTGGAAGAGTTTAGTCATAGAAGGTATTGCATTAATTATTCATTCATTTATTTTTCATTTTAAAGGTGGGGGCATTGTGGGGGTATATCATTTTGTCACACTGTAGCCTGATGTGTCACATCTGTAAACAGACAAAAGTCTGTTTTTCTGTTTTTATCTTGTCCTTTCCTGTTTTATTTTGTTAGGTTTCCCTCTTGTGTCATGTCCTCTGTCTTTACTTCCTGTTCCCGTGTTTTCCCTCCAAAATTGATTACCCTGGTGTGTCTTGTGACCCAGCTGTTGGTAATTGTCTCTCCTCCCCTTTTGAGTACATAAGCGCTGTGTTCTGTGTCTCTTTGCAAGTTCGTCACATTGTCTGTGTGCCTACTAGCCATCTGTCTTGTGTGTTCTGACCTGTTTTGATCCTGACTCTCGAGCCTGATTGTTTTCCCCGTGTTGACCCGAAAACTGCCTTTTTGGTTTTTGTACCTTGGAGTTTGCCTTATCCCCTATCGGTACTTTGCATATTGGACTGATTTCTTGGTTATTGAGCCCTGGCCTGTTCCCCACTACGCCTTTGGATCACCCTGTAAACGTAAGATTCTCCAGACCCGATTTTTGGTACTCACCAATAAAACTGCTACTGTTTAACCTTCACCTCAGTCTCAGACTCGCTCTGCAATTGGGTTCACATCTCAGTCCCCAGCCGTAACAAATGTTGGTGTATATTTTTTTAATCACAGACAAATCAAATGGGAAATAGTCCTGTAACGTGTGTGTCTGTGTGTGTGTGTGTATGTGTGTATGTGTGTATGTGTGTATGTGTGTGTGTGTGTGTGTGTGTGTGGGGGGGGGGGGGGGGGGGGGGGTTTGT
>JAQQZY010000019.1:25022518-25039354 GCA_030068375.1 Ostorhinchus rueppellii | reverse complement strand
AAAAGCACAGAACCATATCGTAGTCATCCATCTTTCTTCCCGGTTGGCAAGCAACTGTTCTTCTTCTGTTTGTTGTTACATTTATCCACCACCGGAAGCATAATAGCGCCAAAGAAGGCGTAGCGCCACCCAGTGTAGACGAGTGGAACAATAATTCGACTTTTCAACCATGCATGAAAACCGGGAGTTCTCCCAAAACTTCACCGAAGTCCTTAGTCGAGCTATTCTGAATAATCGAGCTAAGCTGTGCATGGAAACGTACTGTGTGTTTTATAATAAAGAAAATGCCACTGATCGTTCAGTTACTTTGGGGAATTAAGACACCCACTAGAAATTTAGAATTGTGTCCTGGGCCACAGTTAGTGCTGTATTATTTCTATATACATATTTATTGTTTATAGTTTTTGTGGTTGTTTTCCTGCTGGTTCTGGAATAAAGGACAGGTTGTTGTTGTCTTTTTAGCATGTTAACCCCCCCCCCCACCTATTCAAATCATTTACATGAATTGAAGAAAATAAATGATGATCAATGATTGAATGAATTGATCAATAATGATCAATTACAAAAATAATGGATATCTGCAGCACTATACTAGTCTCTTATGTTCATGTTTTGTTTAAACTCTACAATATTTCCACATCCAAAATGGAAATGATGCAGCCTGTGTATTGATTGTCTTTACTGCCTTTGACTTTGATAAAAACTCAACCTTTAATTGTCTCATCTTTTCACCCCTAATGTTGCGGACCACTCAGTTCTGAGTATTGATGATGGTGGTCGAGGCCTTCGTCTGGCCCTTTGTAACTTGATTTTACCCTAAATTTCCCCGGAGGATCCTGTTTTACATATGAAGCCAACTTCAATCCTCCAGACATCTCTCCTAGCAAACTTCTCAAAGACATTCTGGAGTCGACGTCTCCTGGCTACCTCCGCAGTGCGAGTAGCTCCTTCTAATTAGGTTTCAAAATGACAAATGTTAGGTGGCTTCTGAAAAGAAAGAAATATTAATATCATAGTCTTATTTCAGTAGATGTCCTTTTATGCCCTTCTGCGATACTGAAAACAGAAAATGTCCATCAAAGCATTTTTCAAGTGCATTAAAATTATGGTGCATTACTCCCACAAAGAGGGCCAGCAAGTAACAGCAGAATCTCTGGTAGATACACCCAATTAACCTCCAAGCTAATTATATCTGTGTGTGGGGGTGGAGGTGGGGTTCCAGTAAGGTGCTGACACTGGGGTATTGCCGTCCAGAGTCACATAGAGCTTTATTTTGCAGTAAAGATGATTTTTGTACTAATTATGAGGAAAAACACAGCATTCAGCTGATAAAAAGCAAAGTAACTCCAGTTTACTGCTTTTGTAATTCTCAAGAATAGCAAATGAGTTTAATGTTAGAAGTTTAAGTACTATATAAATGTGCATGTTTTTTGATTAGAATTCTTTTTTAGTATTATTATTATTATTATTTAATTCTCTCTGTAGATGTATCTGGAACACAGTTTAAAATGTCTATAAGACAGTCTATATGACACTTTACATACAGTATAGAGCCGTTCAAAACCAGACTCTGAGACCAGTTTACAGACACCCAACAGAATCCTCCAGGAACAAACACTTGTGACTGGTGACAGTGGAAGGAAAAACGTCCTTTTAACAGGCAGAAACCTGGAGCGGACCCTGACTCCTGGAGGATGGTGGTTGGCCTTGACAAGTTGGGGTTAAAGAGAGAGAGAGAGAGAGGCCGGTGGGAGAGCAGGAGAAGGGGGGGACTGTTGTGGTCCTTCGCTCCTGCCTTCATCTTCTTCATCATTCACTTATCCATATAGTTGATATTATTGATTATATAGTTAGATAGATAGTAGAGGTTTCTATTCTTTGTACTAACAGCTGCAGTTTTCGTATATCCACTGTTAATACTTGTATTTGTAGTAGTAGTATGAACAGTTATAGACATTTGTTCTCGCTATTGGTAATTACATCAGCACCAGCTGTTCCAGTTTTTAACAGTTCCAGTTCAGTTTCCATGTGTCTCCCCCTATTTCCCCTCATTCTCTCTCTCTTTAACCCCAACTGGTCAAGGCAGACGACCATCCTCCAGGAGTCAGGGTTTCCTCCAGGTTTCTGCTCATTAAAAGGACATTTTTCCTTCCACTGTCACCAAGCATATGCACCTGGAAGATTCTGTTGGGTTTCTGTAAATTGGCTTGAGAGTCTGGATTCGACCAGCTTTATATGTAAAGTGTCATGAGATAACAATTTAATGATGTAGTGCCATATAACTAACCTGATTGCCACCAGATGGAAGTCCTTCATAAGCCTAGCTCTGCTGAAGCGGGGTTGTCATTCAAAAACATTTGCCCTGATTGGAGAAACCACTTGCCTTGTCATTTTGAATGCCATCCTACTTCAACAAATCACATCGAGAGCAGCTCATGACGCAGATCGCGAGCCCTGCGGGGGTGGGGCATTCGGCAAGGGTACGGAAAACACAGCAGCATGTTGGAGGAATGCTGACAGTTTAGCAGTAGGAGCGAACAGCAGCTATGCCAGGATGACTACGTCACATCGTTGAGATCCCGCCCAGTGACTCCGATTGCACATTTCAAGTTTTAGCAGAAGAGCGTTGTCAAAGAGTTTCCAGACCCCCGTGTGTGCTCACGAAGTTGAGCGGAAACACACGAGGGGTCTGCGCATTCGCCAGGGTACCATATAACTAAAATGTGATTGATTGGTTGATTGATGGAATCTAAAGTAACAATGAAACAGTTATGTTCAGAAGATTATATACAAATTAAATGTTCAGGTGCATCAGAAAATGTATATTAATAACTTTAGAATGATTTTATGCAGTTGTCTAAGACTCCATCTTGGCCAAAAATCAACTATGGGCAGATATGTTGTGATGTTTATTGTCACATTTGTTTTTCCTTCGTTTTTTTCTTGGAGGTACATGTGATAATAGAAAGAGAAATTCAATAATGACAACATGACAAACAACAGCCACTTTTGGTTGACAGGGACATACTTTTTTGGACTTCGTAGTTTCTGGCAGAACCAGTGAGCGTTACGCTGTTGGAAATTATCCCATGGTTATTAATAACCTTGGCAGAGAAGGAGAAGAAAACATCTTTGAAGAATGCACAGCAGGAAATTTGAAGGCAGCACTTGTGGATTCATCACATACAAAAGTAAAGACTGAGTGATGGTGAGTCTGAACACGTCGTCTGGTGACTTTGTTGAGTGGAGTTGCACTTGTCATGTCTCCTCTCTTGATCAGTTTGTGAACTCATACACTACAAAACCTAACGAACAAAGATGTTTGACGACAAACCACCAGCAGGTGTTGTACAATTCTCACATCCTCATCTATCAGTTAAACCGACACACTCATAAGACTGTCATGTCATATATTAGGCTGAGTGTGGTTACTTCACATATTTTCCAGACCTTGACTTTTCTTTGAAGGTCACTTGATGGAAAATATCAGAAGTTTTTCTTTTGCTTCCTTCCTTTTCTTTTTAACATTCACATTGAGGAGGCCAGAATTTGACATGTTGCTAGGTTACAGGTGTTTGATATCTCTGACAATATACACAAAGCAGACGTGTATTTTTGCAGTCAGGTGTTGCTAGGTTACAAGTGCCATTGTCTTGGGCTTTTGTCACACAGCAGGATGCCTGATCATGATGCTCATACAGAACCGGCTGATGTATAAAATCCAGCTTTAACATGTGAGGTGTCAAGTAAAAAGCTGATGATGTCTTTTCATTAGTCAAGTAAATTGAGCAATGTAACACGACAAAATATACATTTACTTAGCAATAATTAGCTAATGAGGAACCTATATCAACATAATTCTTACAAATAATAAGCAATAATAACACTGTATTTGTAAGTGGCACAGACAGTTACTAAGGGTAGTCATTCCGTTTAGGAAAAAAGAAACTTGATGTTTCAGAATCGGCTCAGAATAGATGATAGCCTGGACTCCACTGAAACATTAGCTAATTCAGTTTAAGGGTCAACTGTAAATTGTGTAATTTGAGTCCTGATTAGAGGGTTTTCTTCCCAATCTAACAAACATTAAAACCTGGATGCACCCAATACTTAATTATTTGGCACTTCCCTCTGTAGATAAAATGCACTGTATTTTGGGAATGAAATGTAATAAATACAGTCCTGGCCAAACGTTTTGGCAATGATACAAACTGACTCTTTATATTCAGTAGATTTATTTTACAATTAAAGTCTTTCCAACTTAGAAAATGCTTACAATTGTTCTTAAATGTGCCTCAGAAACATAATGCCACAACATTAAGACTGTACTTTAAAGTTACTTACCACGATAATGTATTTTTACAGATACAGTTCAGTTTGGTTTTACATTGGCTGATTTTACAAGTTTGTACACAATGAAACCATGATTCAGGTCTGGAATTGGACCCTATATTCCATCACCCTGTTCATGAAACCATGTACGTATTTTTATAGTTTACAGATTCATTTTAGTACTGGTATATCGGGTTACCCTGCCCCCCCAAAGGGAAGACAAGGGATACTGTTTTTGGTTCAGTTTCTTAGTTTAACAGCAAAACAATTGGTTGCATTCATAGCAAACTGGGTTTATAGATTGCCAGTGATCCAAAATTGATGTCAATACATTTTGGGAAAAATGAGTCAAAGTAAAAAAAAAAAAAAATCCCCCATTTACTAATGGGTGAAATTTCGTATCTATAAGAACATCAATTTTGTTTCAAAGTACTTCAAACTTATCACATATATTGAGGCAATTGATACGCTGACATCAGCACATACATAGACGTGACATAGACAACAGCTGGATCGATGTCAATATAAGCTCCAACATGTGCACCACTTATATTTATTCTTATTTCACTAGTTTTTAGTGCATCTTGCATTTGTGTCTACAGATTTGTACAGGACTGTGGACATGTTCTGTTGTTTTAAATGTGCTATATAAATAAACTTGACCTTGACCAAACCTACTTGTTGATGTAACATCAAGTTAAATGATCTATTTTCATGATTGGAGCTTATGTCCAACTTTAGACAATGTGGATTTTTTTTTTTTTTTACCTTTAGAATTGTAATAAATATAATATAAGTCAAAACAGGTCTCCACTAGATAATAGTGTAAGAAGAAACATCCCCTCCCTGCCATCCATACAGCAAACATCAAAAACATAAACTATATCTAGAGTGAATCAGTTTGTGTGTGTGAGTTTTAATGTGTATGACTAAATTCAGATGTTATTTTTTGTAGCATTTATATGTTTGAGGCAGGACATTTTCTACTCCACATCTCCTTTCCACTTTACTGTGTTGCCTAAGTGCTATCAGGCAGGAGGCAGCAGTTACTGTGTGCATCATGATAATGTGTCCACATGCCCAGTGCATGCACCTTTCCACCAGGGACCTGCAATGGGGGTGAGGGTCACACCGGATAGATGGATTCTTTGGAGTCTGTCTGGGGCGGCTGCATCCACCAGCTCATTTCTGTTTGCTGTATAATCACTGGTTAGGTTTCTGGCCATGTCTGCTGGGAGGTATTGCTTCATCTCCACCAGGTTGTAGTTAAGTCCAGTGTGTGGCTGCAGGGGCCGACGCTGTGATGAGGACAGCAGTTCCTATCAACAGAACGACTTCCAGTAACAGACTGGAGAGTGGTGGTCATGGGTCAGCATTCATTTGGGAGTAGTCTATGTAGTTTGGCTCAGGAGTGGTGGGTGAAGGGGACATTCCTCCTCAGTGGTCCTCACTTCTTCATAAATACAATCATTGCCATTGTTTTTCCTGTTTGTGTGGGTACAGGGTATGGAATGTGTGGGTGTCTGGTTGTTTAAATGAACATTGCAGCTCTGAAAAAGAAGAGCCATCAGAGGATGGCATATCCTCCCTGTCCACACATGTGACTTAGGTTTGCTTCATTCCATTTCCTTCATCCATTTAAAACCGGGGAGTCAAGCAATTTCAGAAAATGGCACATTGAATTACTCAAGACATATGCAGAAAAGTGAGTTTCTATGGCAGCTACAACTGAGTAATGGCAAAGAGATGAGCTGGAAGGTCACTTTCAACACACACCTCATAAATTCCAAGTTTGCTATTGAACAGATTTAGAATTATGCCACACTGTGTTGCACAAACAACTGTGTGAATGTGACTTCAAAAAGTGTTGTCAATCAGGTAACACAAGGCTGTGCCTTCATTGGATTTAAGAAACACCCACAGGTCCAATTTTTATGTCGTAGATTCACTCATAATTGATTTTATTTTCTTGCCCTTAGATGATTTTCGAGGTTTTCAGTGGCCTGTAGTGACATAAAGATGCTTTCTAGACTCTACAACATGAACATGAAGAAGATGATGAACCTTCTCCAAATTCCACAGGTACCAAAGTTTGGCCCTGTTAGCTCCCTGGTGTAGCTTACTCCAGGAATTTAGTAGTGTAGGAAACCGTAGTTGAAACTGGCTGGTGGTTGATTGGTGGGTGGTTGCAGGTTTTCCATATGTGAGCCCCATTAGTCTTCAGTGACTTTAGTCAAGTGTTAAAATTTAAAACGAAAGGCAATAACAATCATCATGAGCTTCTAAAACATCTTCTCTTCTGTAACACCGGTTGCCACTAGAGCCAGGGTTGAACATTGTATTGACAACTCCCTTTTGGACAATGAGGGCTGCCCTGCACCTATACCCACAATGCTCTCTGTTCCTCTACCAGTCGCATTACCCCCCATCACATTTGTGTTACTGTGGCTTATCTGCCCACATGATCATACACTGACCCTAAAAGACCCAACAACACTGAAGTCCGAATTAGTCCCATTTTAACCTTGAAAGTGAAGGTCAACACCCAACAAATGAATCCAAGAGCTTCTCAAGTTGCAAGACTGATGACGAAGCAGTGAAAAGGCACATTCAGTTTTCATTCTGCTGCTTTCCATGTGATGATAAAAGGCAGAGGAAATGGATGATAATGTACTAGCAACAATTAGATTTCACTAGAAGTAGTTGACTGAACATGATATGACATGACATGTGGCTAACAGCTGGTGTTAGCCACTACTTGTTCCAAAGCAGATCTTTTGTGGAGTTTCACATTCTCACACTTAGGGCATTTTCACACAGCATACGCGAGTCTGTAGTGTACTTGGAAATGTTCACACCTTTCCCGCAGATATTGCGTTCACAAGCACATACTGCAGCCCATGTCTGAGTATGAATGGATCTTACAGGGCCAAAACAGTACTTGGATCCAATAAACGTAGAAGTCAGAAGAAGTCAAACCTTTACCTACCCATTAGCCTGTTTGAGGCAAAGACCAGCAGAGCAACCTTCGTTGTCCATGATATATCACCAAGTGGTTCGGTTGATAAAGCGAGCCCAGGCCGTGCGGCGACAACAGGAGCGCTGTCTATGGTCTTGTGGTGATTAACCCACTTCCGTTGTCGGGGTAGTGATTAGGTCACTTCTGGACTTGATTGCAGCACAGATTGCAGTCACATGGCAACGTACCGTGCTGGAGTACAGGCAGTCTGGATTCAGAACCACCCTCTCAACTGGACTTGGGTATGGTACTCGAGCACGGAACAGATGCATTCACATGGATAAAATGAAGTGGACTTCAGGGTCCAGTGTACTTGGATATGGACTTGAGTGCGTTGTGTGAAAACACCCTGAGTGTTTTGGCTGTTAGGTCTTTGTTTTTGCTGCCCAGGAGATGATGAATGCATTGTTCACATCAAACACAGCCCCCATAGACAGACTTTGAACATAAATGGTATTTTAACCACTTGAAAAGGGTTGACCAAAAAATAGAATAGTTAAAGTTCATGCAATATGTAGAATATGTTCATGCATCTGCTTTTACTATGATTTTTTTAATGAGTGTTCCCTAAATGCACAGACCTTTACAGAAACATGTACTGAAATACAAAGAAAAGGGCAAGTGAAACAGAATTTTCAAACACCACATAACGTTATTCATAGTGCACCTGTTGAATTATAGCAGCAGATACTCAGTGACCTCACACATTCTTTTCTTTTTTAGTTCACCTCTGCTCTGTACAAGGTATCTTTGCAAATTTAAACATGATTAATAAAATCAAATGCTTTTAGATTCTAGAAAACTGTATTTATGAGGTTGGATGTTCTCTATGAAGATACTATAATGTGTAGAGTTTGTAAAAGGTTAGTACCATAACCACTACAGTCACAACTCCACAGAAAACACAGCCAGACAGTATTTTTAATTTCAAAATGTTAAAACTGAAAATGTTAAAAGCCAGTGCAATATTAAAGTAAATCTGACAACCCGTCAATGATTACAAACCAATTGAAATAACAGGCAGGTTGTGACTGAGTTTTCTTACATGTATAGCCTACATTGTTGGCTCCACCTTCCACAAGAACTGAACTGTCGGCAGTCTCAGAATTCACAACAGTCCCCATGCACATAAATACACTGTATACCTTACCTACGTCTCTCTGTATATATCAGTGTCTCTCTCTCTCTCTCTCTCTCTCTCTCTCTCTCTCTCTCAAATGTCCGACATCAAAGCAAACTGTTTACTTAGTCTGATTAGCAGAATTATTTTGACATGGTGTGAAATCTTAATCGATTAGGTTTTACTGTCTGATTGAGTTTCCTGTTTGCCATAAATCCTCTCCTATGTTTGTGTGATCGGACCTTATCCATGGTCCTGAAACTTAATTAGGCAATTTCTCACATCGCAGGCATGGCTGTTGCAGAAAATAAAATGTTTCATGTATTTTTAGTTTGCATTAAAGATGAATGTCCAACATGCAATAAGGCCGACCATTAAGTTAAAAAAGAATTCGGCCCGTTGATTGCTTATTTTTTTCATAATTAAAAAAAAAAAAAAAATGCCCTCTCTGTTTTTTTGACAAATTGCACCCCGATTCTAAGTAATACTTCAGTGAACAAATAAGTGATTCTTCAAAGACTTAGAGACTTCAGAGATTTCAGAACAAAGTTTAATGTGTGCAAAAAAAAAGAAAAAAAGAATAAAAGAAAAACAGACTGAATACCGTTGAAAACCTTCTAAAGTTGCATGGATCTCACAGACATCAAATACAACTGAATAAAAGCATATTCCATCAGTTAAAGTTCAAACTGTGGGGTTTGTTGTTTTCTTTGCATTAATTGAGGCCTGAAGAACTCTTTTTCTCCTGCTCTTGATGTTTTCTAGATAAAAAATGCTCTTAAGGGCATGTTATCATTTGTCATTTAGGAGGAGTGTTGTCAGGTGTTTTTAGAAAAAACATAAATGTAATTTTACTCAAACACTCACCTATGAATCATTGAGTTTGTGAGCCATAAACTCATTATAGTCATTATTCACTTTGACATATCTGTATCATTAGCGTTGATGATCTCAGAACATTTCAGGACATCATGGTGATCAAAAGGAAATATTACAGTTTGAATGAAATTTCACACAAATACAGTAGTGGTTCTAAAACCTTAAATGATCTTATAGAGATCAGAGATAGGAGAAATAAATTACCTATTTTTTTGTGTGGTATAACAGACTCAGTACCTCATCAAATATTAATCTTGCATAATCACACAGGAAGAATGAGCAGATCGAAGGAAGCTGAGCTCTATCGTCTTCTATTACCAGATTCAGAGAAGTCGAAGATGGGGCTGATGAAAAACATGTTCTGGAGGATAAAGTGTCACTTCTGCTTCATTCAGATCTTATTGAGCAGATGAAGCATCAGTATTCGACTGGCACAGGGAAGCACGCTCTGAATGACTCGGGGTTGGTTAAGATGCATAAATGTCCGACAGACATGCTGCAGGAAAATGCTGCCTCCCAAACTCAGGTTTTCTGGACAAAAGCATGTGAGGATTGCAGGGCCTGTGATGCTTTTCTTCTTCTTTGTGTGTATGTGTGTGAAGTACAGTATGTAATTCTGAAGAGACCGAGCAATCTCGCTTTATTGAAAAAGGTCTCAGGTTGTTGGAAACAGGATGGTTTTGATTAGATGTTGAAAGTATCTGACGCCGCATTACAGGGTGAAACACACTTTGTGCAATCTGAAGAGTGGACTCACTTTCCTGCCAGAGAAAAGAAGAAATCACATCTCACTTTGGGTCTACAAAGAAGGTGTAAGACTCTGCAGAGTCTATATTTAATAACTGCAACTTATACACTCAAGAGTTTTATACACAAATGAAGAGTATTTCGATGCAGTTGATGATATGATAGAAATACAAATACTGGCTGATATTTTGTGTTTTATATTAATCATGTTCCAAATAACTACTGCCACACGAATTACCTGTTTCCTAATATACCGTGGGTGACTATATGTACGTTTGCCTCAACACCATATAGAAGAATGAAAATTTAAAGTTTTTAATGTGTAAGTGCATTCTGTTGGATATGAAAGTACAATTTTGTCGTAAACAGTACAGATACCATGTAATTGAAGGCCGGTTCATCGGAAGCTGCCATCACTTAAAAGTACTAGGTATAGAAGGACTATTTAGTAGTAATGTGTCATGTGCAAAAGATACAGCTCTGAGAGCCAATGCTTTGTAATGAATCAGAAGAGCCGGCTCGCATCGAGTGAGCGCTGTCTCCCAGTTTTTTTCCTTTCGCTGCTGATCTCAGTGCTCAGCCTGTGCTCCGCTCAAGGCAAGACTTTGTTTTGATTTGTCAGCATCGTGGCCAATCAGATATGAGGACATAGGATCATACTGTAGTATTATGTGAAAACAGAGAGTGGCTCTGTGGATTAATGTGTAGTTTTGTTGCTAATTTGTGCAATAAAAATGTTTGATTAAAATATTAAACTTAAGGACGAACTGTTTTTGTAACAGAATAAATGCACAAAATTAGACAGTTATAAGGCTGTTTTAAAACTGTTTGCTTGAGTTTGGTTCTAGTTCTGTTCTGTGGATTTATTTGCAGTTTTGTTGTTAATTTGTGCAATAAAATGTTTGATTAAAATATTAAACAAAAGAATGATTTTGTAGCAGAATAAATGCACAACATTTGGTAATTATAAGGCTTCTCATAAAAACACTGCTCATGAAAGGGTTTTCAACACACAAACCATTGATTTTTTTGTAAAGTGATGGTAAAATAAAGACCTACAAAAAATCCTAAATTAAGAGCCGCTCAGGAGTCAAAAAGCCTGGCTCTTCTTTGGGAGCTGAGCCAAAAGAGAAGAGCTGAACTTTCCATCACTACTATTTAGACATAATACAGCCTGATCAAAACAGCCAAAAAAGGTCACCTGACTTAACTAAGATAATAGGTAGCAGCCTTTATGGCCTAGGTATCTGGGAAAATGAAATTACAGAAGAGAATATTACACTCATTTATTTTCACTGAGGCACTTCACTTACGGGTAACTCAATAATCTATGTTCACAGTTCTAGTCACATTATGATTACAGTTGTAGTGTTTATTCCTTGTATCATTTAATTCTAGTGAAAGCCTCAAGTATCTGTTAACACTTGGGATGTGATACATATCGTTACTCCCAACACAGTCAGGCCATCACCTTCCAACACACAGGCTACCCATGGAACATTTTCAACATGCAGGGTGCCGCTGTAGCATTAGCATGGTTAGAGATTAAAGAAACGCCCAGGGGAGGAGCTAAAGTAGGAAAGACATAGAGAAATACCCTAATAAAACATGAAAGAGGACACACATGTATTAGGTTTTTTGCTGCTAAACTACATCACACAATCTACGTCATCAGTTTGTAACATCTACGGACTTCTATTGACTTCAACCTGGTGCCCTGCATGAGAGTTGTTAAAATCAGACACCAAGGCATCATGGGAAAGAGAATCAACTCGGGCAGAAGAGCAAAACAATGGACCATAAAAGGTCTCTGAATTAAGGGATCCACCCACCCACCCATCCATCAATCTATCCATGCATAGAATAGAATAGAATAGAATAGAATAGAATAGAATAGAATAGAATAGAACAGGCTTTACTGTCATTGTACCAGTTGTGCAAAAAGAAAACTGCTGATGAATGGTTTGCACTTAACAACACAAATACACACAGATAAAAAATATATATATAAAATAGTGTGCAATAGAAATATGTACAAATTAAAAAAAAAATAAAAGAAAATATAAAAGTAGTATAAAAATGTGCAATGTAACAATGTAAACATACATGTGTTAGACATGAGGCATCCATCCATCCATCCATCCATCCATCCATCGTCTGAACCTTGGAGCTGTTGCCTAGTTGCTTTTAGATGTATTGATATAAATATGCATTAGTACATTGGTGTGTGAACGACACGGTGGTGCAGTGAATAGCATTCGCTCTCTCCGGGTACTCCGTCTTCCTCCCACCATCCAAAGACATGCGCTGATGTGCTTATAGGTTTATCGGTTAGTTTAATTGCTCATCGGTGTGAATGTGAGAGTGATTGTTCGTCTCTATATTTCAGCCCTACTATGAACTGGTGATATGTCCAGGGTGTTCCCCACCTTCACCCATAAGTCACTGGGATAGGTTCCAAATGGATGGGTGGACATTGGTATGTTTGAGGTCAAACTACTGCAATGTTTTATTCTTTTCATTTTCAAATAGAATCAGTTTTAAGAGACGTGAATGAATCCTGCATTTTCTCCAATAGTGGCTCAGGCCTTTGTTTCTTTCTGCTGGAGAAGGTACCAGACCTCTATTTGAAGGAGACATAAGGGATCAAGAACAACAATGTGTGGAATGGTTAAGTCATTGTATTGTTGAATGTCGTTACCCTATTAAAATAATTGTCAGTCATTTTGGTATGATCAAAAATTAAAACATTGAGTCAATTAAAATTTTTTTCTTCAATAGGTCAGACATAAAAAAAAAAAAAATTAGTTGAGTGAATCAAATTAAATTATATCAAATGTAGTTTAATGTAATATAATTTGGTTCACTCGACTTTTTTTTCCCCCCATGTCTAACCTATTAAAGAATAAAAATTAAGTTGATTCAATGTGTTACTTTTTACAGTGTAAGTCATTTAATGCTCTCATGTCCCATGTTTGACTGACCTTGTTGTTTTTATGTCCATAGGCATCTATTGTTATAACTGTTTTGATGAAAATCATATATTCAACAGATGGTTCAGTTTTTTGTGTTTCCTGAAAAATCTGAAAAAAATGACTTAGGCGATTATTTTAATAAGGCGTCGATGTATTCAATGAAACTTGTGGAAGTGAACACTGTGTGCAGCTGTCCTTACATGATGTGAGGCAGCAGAAGTTTATCCATATTATATTTCGTCGACTTGTATTTGAGCTCTGGATTGTTCATGTCATTATATGCCTGCCTCATAATTAACTGACAATGAACTGAAGACATACAGTAAGACAAGCTCAGATTAAGTCACAAACTTAAAATAGCATTTAATAAATATATTCCTTTTCATAGACAGCCCTATATTTCCATATAATGATTAATATTAATAGTAAGAATATGATTTCTTCCAAGTAATGAGGAACAGTGGACTGCTTGGGTTAAACCTGTCTCATTATAAACTGTGTTTTATTTCACCCTTAAATGGAGACTTTTTTTTGCTGTTTCTGAAATAGCAGCCTCCTCTTATTTGGGTGCAGCCTGCTGATGTAAATTCACACACTGATTGCCTGTCAGCGACAGCGCTCAAAGACGGGACTATTTCATTTGTATGAAGAAGTGTGGGTGTACAGTCCACTCATTTGCAATATTGTGCATTTGAAGGCCAAGGGAGAACAGGCAGGGGGGAGATGTGACGGCAAGGAAACAGTTGTTTGACTCGTGTATGATTTAAACGTTTCACAGGCGACAAGACATGCAATTTGTCAACGATGCACAAAAATTAAACTTTCCTTACAGGAGACCGTAAAAGATTGAAGCAATTATTTTATGGTTTCCACCTTTGCTGACACAGACGCTTGTAAAAGAAAAAAAAAAAAAAAAAAAAAAAAAACACACATCCCTATAAAATTATCTCAGTGTCAAGTTGGCTGAATCAGCAAAGAAAACCTGTCATTTCCCTCAGATGTGAAAATTTCTCACGTCTCTGTGCCTCCTATAGCCTGATTTACTTGAAATTATTCAGGTTACATCCAGCGGAGGAAGTGGAGGAAGACTTTCTGTTGAAAACGACATAATTTAGGTGAATTTTTCATTAAAGCACAGATATATTTAATACTCTAGTGTCCCCTCGTGCTTATTAAATCAGGCCAGTTTGAGATAATGGATCTTTAAAATTCTACAAGAAGCTGTGGTAATCTCTTCCCGCTCTCCTCCCGCTGGACTCTGTTCCCTCACACCATATTTATTACAGGATGATTCAAGTTTTGGAAAAGGGGGAGCAGGAGAAAGACCGTGTGAAAGAGATTTCCAATAGATAACGTGTTCATAATATTAACTAAGAGCCTCTGTAGCCTGAGAGTTGGAGCTGCAGACGCCAGAAGTGCTGATGATTTCAAAAAGCAGACGAGATCGAAGATTAGGGAAAGAATAGTTATTGGAGTTCACAATGAGTCGACGCAGTCAATAGAGCCCCTTACTGGGCGGAGGCGCTAAAGAGGAAAGTACGGTAACTACACTGAAGTCAACTTTCTTCTTGGAGATCCCAGCGAACTTGTTAAATCTATAGTTGTCACATTTGATGTCAGTATTGATTTATGAGGTTGGCACACTGAGAAGACTGGCAGCTTCAAGGGATCTCACTGTTTAGCTATGCAAAGCTTGCTTTTAATCCCACAGCAGGTTTAGGGGCTTCCTGCTTTGTGTGCAGTCCTGGCTCGGCACAGCAGAGAGGCATAATGTGTAATGATTGGAATATTGAACTATACATGACTAAGAATAACAAGAAAGAAAACTTTCTCCTACTAAAATAACCTCTCCGGGGTTGCATTTTCCCACACAGAGAGGCAATGAAATATGTTTTAGCAAGTACCAAATCAGTAGCAAATTTGTTGTTCGCATGAGTTGCTGCTGAAGACACATTTTTCTGCAGCTAAATAGAAAATAAATAAAGGTGGTCGCTTCAAGCCACAATAGGCTCGGTCAGAGATAATGCACATTGTTTTTTCCTGCAGGGAGCAGGCAGCGTGGCATAATAAGACCCAAAACCAACAGGAATAAAAATTAGAGTGACTAACTGTTTTATGGTCACTTCTCCACATCGTCTCTGGAATGAACACACCATGAAGAGTACTGTGTTAAAAATGCTGTAACATCTGAGACTGACTTGTCCCTGTTTACTAATGCTGCCTTCATGTGCTATCGAGAAGATGATTCTTTCTACTTTGAATGTGAAATAATGAGTGTATTGTCTTCAAGTGTTTTTGTTGTCGCAATGAAATTAAAAATGGCTGTTGCACAATTTATTGTGTCCTGCTACTTGGATAAAATAGTTTTGGATGTGTTAATTCAACTGCTGCAGATTTTTTTTATTTTTAATTTGTTTATTTATTGCAAATTGTGTGTGCAATAAATGTGCACAATCATCAGCTCGCAGAAGCAGAACATTAATAAAAGCATTGTTTACCATTCTCAAAGCAAATCTCCCATTGCTCTCCACCATGCTGAACCCTCTGGAGCTCATGTATCAATTTTTTTCCCCTAAGTCCCCAGCGGAAAATATGATGTAAGGGTGCGTTAATGTGTACTTTTCCAATTACAACAGTATTTACCATAAGTCCCATCGCACATGAATGCAGGAAAAGTACTTATCTGTTAAATATATTTGATGAAAATAGTTCATATTCAGTAAACTGAGGCCACAGATAAGATAAAATAAGATAAGATTTACTATTTGTACACATTCAGGTACATAATTATTATGCAGAGGTCTCTCAGAGTACAAGTATAAAGATGCAATTAGAATAAAAGTCATAAGGCATTAGCAGTGTAAAAACAATTAAAAGGTACATTGACTAAATAGCTAAGAAATGGCTGAAGCTCACCACCACCAGTGTGAATGTGAGAGAGAAAGAATGATTGAGCAATAATGTAAAACACTTTGCAGACCTCGAAAAGCACTATAGAAATCTAATCCATTATTATTATTATTATTATTATTACCTCCGCCAAGGAGGTT
Organism: Ostorhinchus rueppellii; assembly: GCA_030068375.1. Lineage (NCBI taxonomy): Eukaryota > Metazoa > Chordata > Actinopteri > Kurtiformes > Apogonidae > Ostorhinchus > Ostorhinchus rueppellii. The sequence goes on along the minus strand of JAQQZY010000019.1, from coordinate 25,023,232 downwards.
ACGTTTTTGCTGGTGTTTATCTGTTTGTTTGTTTGTGATTAAAATACCTTGAAAAGTTCTGAACGGATTTGGATGAAAGTTTCAGGAATTGTTGGAAATGGGATATGGAAGAAATGTTTACATTTTGGGGGTGATCCAGATCACCGTCTGGATCCAGGAATTTTTTAAAGGATTCTATAATATTGTGAGATAGCACCATTTTGGGCGTTTATGCACATAACTCCACAAAGAATGGTCAGGGCACTTGGGAAAAAAAAATACAGGACCTGTTTCCAAGAGGTTTTACAAGATATCAAAGACTAATCCGTATAATTGAATAATTACCTCCACCAAGGAGGTTATGTAATCAGTAGAGTTTGTTTGTTTGTTTAATTGTTAGCAACATAACTCAAAAAGTTATGGACGGATTTCGATGAAATTTATAAAAAAAAAAATAAAAAAAAATGTTTGAAATGGGACAAGGAACAACTTTTGGTGGTGATACAAATCAACGTCTGGATCCAGGAATTTTTTAAAGGTTTCTTTCTCATTGGGAGATAAGGTACAGGGACACTGAGCTGGCTTGGCAGAGTTCTCCAAGTACTTTTCTAGTTATCGTCATCATTATTATTATTATTATTATTATTATTATTATTATTATGGAGCCTATCCCAGCTACTTAAGGGTGAAGGCGGGGTACACCCTGGACAAGTCGCCAGTTCATCACAGGGCTGA
>JAQQZY010000019.1:24907197-24920503 GCA_030068375.1 Ostorhinchus rueppellii | reverse complement strand
ACGTGCAGAGCAGTTTGAAAGACAGCCGTTGATCCCACCCATACGCTTAAGCTCAGTCTATGGATCGTGTCCAGACTCTGTATTCATCATAGTCGGGCTTGCCAGGCTAGGAAACACCGTCATCTTCTACAATATTTCTTCACCACTAAAATCCATAAAGTTGGATCAATGACAGTGGATGGACTCACATGTTTTATGTTCAGTTAATGATACATTTTACTGAAAAAGCCACTTTTTCTTCAATTTTCTCTGTTTTTGATGTAATAACCCTCAACTTAAATCTGAGATTTCATGAACATCTACATGATCAATAAACTAAATATAGAAAGATACCTAATTTTCACTTAAAAATGTGAAATGCAGAGCATAGTATAAGAATAAATGTTGATAAATCACTAAAGAAAGGTTAAGAAAATAGATAAAGATTCATTTGGGAAGTGCCACAAAAGTAGCATTGAGTCTTTATGAGTTGATAATAATCTGTCAATCACACAGCTGTCAGTCACGTATCAATCCCTCCAACCTGGTTGAAAACACCTGTGATTAATCTGCATCACACTGCAAAAAATGCCCTTCTAGAAATAAGCTTAATATTTTTAAATGTTCCATTGGAGTATGAAAGAAAATCTTTGCTAGAATTCTTAAAACAACCAAAAAAGTTTATCAACTATAAAAACAATAATGTGCCTTAAAACTAGTCAAAAATGCTAGATTTTTTGCAAACAGAAGAAATAAAATCAAACTCATTTAAGACAAAATTATTTTAAATGAGGAATTTTTGTTTCTGAACTGGATATAACAATTTAAGTCTTAACACCTTGATGCCAATTGTCACAAATTAGGATCAAACTGCTCCCGCTCCAAATGAATGAATTGAATTGACCATGCTGGCTTTAACCCCATGACGCCTGAATTTATTTTCATAGTTGGAAATAAATTCAGGTGTCAAGGGGTTAAAATAAAAGTAACAGTGGAAAAAAAATCTTGAAATCAGCATTTGATTCTCGAGTAAACTGAAAATAACCGCTTCAACTAGGAATCGATCTACTTTGAGTCCAATGTGTTATCTACTGAGCTAAACAGCCACTGTGTCATGTGACCACTTAGCTCCTCCTTATAGAGGAGCTAAGACATGTTCATGTTAAATTAACCACCTCTCGAACAAACTGCTATTAATCCATAACATACATCCTATCTCACAAATTGTAACAGTTGAGTCTTGTGAACATATCGATGTATAATATGTGGGGAAAAAAGTCAGAAATTAATAAGCAGTGATTGTGGCAACATAGAATTTGTCAAACATGTTAGTCACAGAGATTTAATGGACACTGTAAAAAGTAAAACACTGAATCAACTTTTAAAAATTTCATTTTTTTCCATTTAAAAAAAATAGTTGAGTTAACCAAATTAAATTACATTTAATGTAATTTAATTTGGTTGACTCGATATTTTTTTTTATATATAGGTGACCTATTGAAGAATTTTTTTAAGTTGATTCAGTGCTTTACTTTTTACAGTGTAGGAGGGAATGAAACAAAAACTGTCATGTTGTTTCATGTCTCTATGACATTCTTGCTGAAATTTTTCAGTCATTTTTCAAATGAGTCAAGGGTCATATTAGACTGTTTTCATTTTGTCATGTTTTAAACCTGTTAATAACAATAAATGGTTAAAAAATAAATAAATAAAAGTTGGTTGCTGTCTTTCTTAAGATTTTTAAATTGAGAAGTTGTGCAAGTGCTTTCAGTCTTAAAATAAGGAAAACAATCTGGATCCTTTGCTGGAGTAATTTGCAAAATATTGCCATAAATTGTTACTAGTAAAATCAGGCTTGAATTAGCAGGAAAATCTTATTAAGAAAAATAATGATGTATGTTCTTTTTCTTATGTTAAAAAAAGTATATTTTTTATTTAGATGAAAAATAAGACAAATGTTGTAGGAAAAAAAAAGCTTTTTTTTCACTTTCTTAGAAGTAATTTTTTGCAGTGCAAGAGTACATGTAGAGTATGAAGAGTCCTACATCTTCTTGTTTCTCATTGCACTTGATCTGCAATATTCTGAAAGCTAATTAGGGAGACTTTTCTTCCATGACCAAGTAAAAGACCAACATAACAAACTGAATTTCAATAGCATTAGTAATCTAAAAGGGCATTGCTGAAAAAAATAATAATATAATTTTTAAATCACATGGTAGATTTTCTGTTGGTTGTATAGCATTGAATATTAAGTAAAATATTATGTTTGTTATTAGTGGCCTGTGAGGAGATAATGATCATCCATGGTCAGTTTTTAAACCAGTTTATCAAACATCATTTCTGCATTTTTTTTCCCTCCCTGCTCTGTGGGAAATTAATGGAATCCTGCAGCATAATTGTGCTGTCATCTGTGTGAATACAGGTTCAATCCAAGGGCCCTGGTTTGCAGATATGACACTAACAGAGCAGCGTGAAAGACAAGTGTTCATTTAACCAGGAGAGAAGGAGGTCAGCACCCACTGCAGCTGTAGAAATGAAAATTAACAAACCGGAATAAAACGGATGTGTATTTACACCTGACATAAACAACGGTGAATGGGGCAAAAAAAAAAAAAAAAAAAAAACAGCCTATGTTACTCTCTCAAGATAGGATCACAACAAAAGCAGAGATTTCCGTTTCATCATCTGCCAAGAGCTGCTGAAACTTCAAAGATAAATACAAATTGTCCCCATTAAACCTAATAATAAGACACGTCCATTCAGCAGGTGTGAAAATATACTGGATGCATAAAAGAAGCTCCATATTACACTCTAAAAAACCAAGTCTAATGGAGTCTTCTGCAGCACCCGAGGCTCATGGGCAATGTATTCACACCCAGAAAAAAAACAATATTTCCTCTGACACAAGGCTGAAATTATTTAAAGATTTACACCATAAGGAGAGGCTTATTAATCACTTCCTAACAACATGTTTTATTACCTTCTGCACCTCCAGAGCCTGAAGCTACTCGGCCTCTATTGGCACCTTTGTTTTACTCAAGCAAACTAAAGTACATACTGTAAAAACACTGATTTGAAAATAATACATTTTCTTAATTTACATGTTTTTCCAGGACAGCAGGTTGAACCTAAACTCTGTGGGGAAGTAAGGTCCGATCACAGTGTAAGCAGCTGAAAGGTGTAAAAAAAAATAATAAATTAAAGGAACAGACTACCGGTTTTCCACACTGAACTATGTTCTTCCCTGATCTTAGATGAGTTGATACATACCTCTCTTGTCTCTGTGTGTGCACTCAATCACCCTGGCACGTGGCAGTACTTTGTTAGTACTTAGTATAGCTCATTATTTCCTCTGGGATCAAACAGACGTGACGATAGAAGCAACCAAGCACTTCCATGTTTTCCCTATATAAATATGTGTATATATAGTTATGTGAGTAGCTACGTGACCCAAGTATGTTTACACAAAATAAAACGTAGCAATTTTCTAAGGGGATAAAATGGATAACTATATTGTATGGTGGAATTTGACTTGGGAGAACTTCGATGTTGGCAAAGTAATACCATCACTCCTGGGGAGAGGATTTTCCAAGAGTGATGATATTACTGGAAATCACTATGTTTTAGTTTGTGTAACCATACTTGGGTCACGTAACTACTCACATAACCGTATTTAAATAGGGAAAACGTGGAAGTGCTTGGTTGCTTCTATCTTCACATCTGTTTGATCCCAGAGGAAATAATGAGCAATCCTAAGTATTAACAGAGTTGAGCCGTGCACCAGGGTGATTGAGTGCTCACACAGAGACAAGAGAGGTATGTATCAACTCATCTAAGATCAGAGAAGAACATAGTTAAGCATGGAAAACTGGTGGTGTGTTCCTTTAATAAAAGAAAAAGATCATTAAAAAAAAAAAAATAAAATCATGTATGAATGTCAGGTGTTGCAGATTGTATTTTTGTTTCAATGCACTAATGCTGGAAAATATTTAAAAGGTCATTATGTGTTTTTGTCTCTATACGTCAGCCTTGCGATAAACTAAACTCATCCAGGGTGCACCCTGCCTTCACCTATAGGTAGCTGGGATAAGTGGGGATAAAGCTGGATCAGAAGATGTGTGAATGAATGAGTTGTTTATGTTTGTGTAAAGTTTGTGTTGGAGTCTGTTTTATGCTGTTATCTAGTCACGGTCGGTGCGATAAAAGAAGACATGCGTCAACAAACTCGGGATGAACAAAAGTGTTTTTAAGGAAAAACTGATCTCACCTCTTTACGCACAAACCAGTGTACAGGCTGTTACCATAGATATATACAACTACAACTATTGTTAGCGTAGAAATGGAGTTAGTTGATTAATAAGCAGTGCCCAGCACAAAACAGACTTCAACACAAGCTTCATGTTAGCGTACAAAATTAAATCATGCATTTTAAAGCTAACGATAGTGAGTGTTGTACATAAGTGGTAAAAGAGCAAAAGAGAGGCACTGACGAACTAAACAACCAAAGTCCCATATGTACAGTAAAAACCAGTGCACAGGCTGTTATCAAGGATGTACACAAATAAGAGCAATGTTTACATAGAAATGGAGTCAACACCAACAACCAGCACTGGGCACAAAACAGATTTCAACACAAACTTTTTGAATTCCTAACGTTGAACTTACAGATTATTTTCCCATGGGTAACACTATCTCATATTACAGGAGCCAACCCCATTATAGAATCTTTTAGTGGGGTTACTACTTTACTTCACAGCATGTTTTCTGTTTTCGTGGGTGAAAATGGCTCTACGTTCCACTTCTTGAAATATTCTTGAATTTTCCCACTTTGAAAATGCAGTAAAGTGGACTATTACATAAGAACTGTAAATTCGTCTTAAATAAGTAACGAAATAAACCTCAACACCCCTGATCAGAGCAGTTCAGTCTATATCTATCAATCAAATCTTGGAAAATTTCAAATTTCTCCAATAGAAGCCATTACATCAGTCTACTCAGAACCACTAGACTCTCACAAGGGCAGCGATATAGCTGCATGAAGCCTCACTTGGTGGATTTGTTTGTTGGTCTAAATCTCAAATAACGTTTTGAAACACAGACACAGAACAACACAGGCTGCAGAACTGCTGTTTTTATCATTCTACACTGGTAGGTTTAAGATGTTTCAGCTTCCCACGGAGCATGCTGTACATGCACATACTCTGAATACACTGCACACTTAAACAGATACTGAGTAAATCCAGTACATAAACTCATTCTAAACCTTTCTGATCTTCCTACAGTGGTGACGATCCATCGTACATAACTGATGGCTCCAGTCTAAGACTCTTCACAACAACAGATTAGAGCATGAAGATACACTTTGACTTCAGCTCTCAGTAGTGTGTTGGTATCCCAGACTTTATCATCCATAGATCCGAAACTTCATCAGAGTCAATACTGAGGGTGGGGGGGTGGGGGGGTTTAAAATCCACATTCCTGAGGAAACACTATGGTTATGTTCAGACAGCAGGTCTTCATGCACAAATTGAATTTTTTTGTGAAATCCGATTTTTTTTGTGTACTCATTCATATCACAAATTTCAAACAACTTCTATCAGTTCTCAGTATGAACTGAATGTGACCCTGAAGTGACCCGCATGCACAAAAGAGGTCCTGATGTCATGCAGGACCATGCAGCACACACTGTGTTTACGGAAGTAAATATGGAGGTATCTTGTATCAGCGTGTGTGGCACTGATAGTTTCTGTAAAACTGAAGTCAGCACCAGTCAAATAATGTTAAGTAGAAGATTAAAAAAGAGCAGAACCAGGTTTTTTTTTTTGCTCTGGCTACTTTGTCTGTACAACGGAGTATTTGAATGAGGAGTGGGAGTCAGGAGTGGTGGGATAGTGACGTTAGCGGCTTCACTGATAAAGACTTCATTCATAATTTTTGAATGACAAGAAAAATGTTTAAATATGTGTGTGCCCACCTCTCCGTAACACTCACGATAAGACATTCATCTCCAGCAATTTCACTGACATAAAGATCGAATAAATGTGACCCTGTCGTTCAAACTGGCGTCGCATTGCAAAATATCTGATATGTATCAGATTTAGGACCACATATGAAAGTGGCCTGGGTCGGATTTAAAAAAAATCTGATGTGTGCTGTTCAGACTGTCTTTAGCAGGTCAGGTATGGGTCAAATATCGGCAAAAAGTTGGATTTGGGCCACATTTGGTTGCAGTCTGAACGTAGCCTTGGTTAAACATCATATACACCTGAAGGCTGAGGAATGTCCAATATTGGAAAACCCCAAAGGAGTGCAGGAGTCCTCACCTACAGCCAGTATCAGTGAGAAAAGGAGGATAGCATAAAAAAAAAAACAACAAAATACTCAGTGTGGAGCAGGCTTGGCTCTTGCCAGAAAAAGTAGACATGTTGGTGTTCCTGAAACCGAACTGCTGAACATGTACAGTGCAGTTCATACTAGAGGGAGTGGTCTGTTTTAGTTTGTAATACTTCAGTTTGAAAAATGTTATTTATTTTTAAGTTTTGCCCTCCCCATCACACACACACACACACACACACACACACTACTTTTCTCAAGTTTGATGCTCTTATGTTATTCCACTTGTAATGTTGAGAAATAAATATTCAAAATTCAGAGTTTTTTTTACCATTTTTTTTATAGGCAAAATGACTTTAATCCCCACACACACTAAAAGTACCAAAAACAGGTACCGTTGTATACTGGTACCACTTCCTAGGAACTAAGTATTAGTACTATATTGGTTTAAATGTGAAAGGTACCCATCCCTATCTATGGATTGATTTGTCTTTCTGAATTCTATACAGAATCAGTCCTTGTTCTCTTTTAATATCTACAGGACACTTTTGACCTTTTTCAGATTTATCTGCCACTTAAACTTGGAATATCAGTTTTATCTTTCATTCAAGTGCATTGAAGAAACCCTTGACCTCAGACCTGATTTATACTCTGCACAGCTTTGATGGGTTTGAGAATCAAATAACGCTTAAATACACGTATAAGCCTGGGATTTGTTGGAATAAATATTGAAAGAAATATGCCTTTCCAGACAACAGCCAGTTTTGATTGAAATGCACATTTTCTTGGAAATCTATACTTTACAGGAGAGAATATTTTCAAAGGAAATAAATAAATGGAAATATACAAATAAACAATATAATATGAATTGAAATATTCTTTGTGTTAATTTTTTGTGTTGAATAAATTGTGTGATAATTAATAATTTTCCATCAAACAACAGCTGCTATTTGTATCCAGTGTAATTTTAAACCAGTGTTTCATGCATTGTTTCTCTATTGTTTCCCTCCCTCTAATGGAATGAAAAATATCATCACACTATCATCACAAAGTCACCACATAAGGCGTCGCTGTGTGAAAGAAATCTATCTCCACCTGGTTTCAGAAATGACAGCAGCGACCCCGTCCACAGAGCTGACAGACCATCAGCCTCTGGGCCACACTGGGCCACGGGGATGCTGACCTCTGACCCCTCGCACTGACAGCTGACTGCTGAAGAGACCTCCTACTCTGTCCAAGCTTCGCCAGCTTGGTCAGCTGTGACCATCCACACATTCGCATCACACACAGTCTTACATCTCCACACTTTGGCAGCACTGGAGCTGAGTCTGGCAACCTGCACTACCGATCTGGAACACACGGAAAAGTTTTCTGGGGTTTTGGCCACTTATTCTAATGAATGACACTCGACTCACAGTGATGGTTTTGAAAACAAACACTTATGAACAGCCAAAATATCCAGTCATGGGGTAGATTTTCAACAGCGCTGCAAAAACTGTGTCAACAAGAAGTATGAGAGGAAAGAATATATGTAACCTCTGTCTAAATGCTCATCTGGGGTCTAAAACGTGGGATATTTGTATATTTTCAGTAGTATTTGCTTTACAGAAAAATGCATTTCTTTATGACATTAATTCAAGACAATTCTGTGGAAATGGTTGATAAAAAAATCAGCATCCATTTGTTCTTCACGTATTTCTAAAACATGGCTTATTGTGAAGTTGCTGCAGTGGTTTGTCATATATTCTAAAAGTAGGGTCCCAAAAAAAGAATAATGAACAAGCACTGGCGTGGAGGACTCTGGATACACTTTCAAGACCAAAAGTTCTTGGAATAATACAAGATTTTGCAAACTGCAATTTGCAAACTAAACAATTCTTTTTAATCTATTTATTTTATTTCATTTATTTCTACATCTGTGTGTTTTCTGAGATAAATTAAAGAATAATTATAAGAATTATGTAGATTTCAAAGACCTTTTACGCATTGAAGCAAAGAATCCATTTGTGTTTTTCCCAAAACTTTTGGCCATGACTGCACTGTAAACTACTGAGTTAAAATGTATATGTCAGACTTCATTTGGAAAATAATAACCTCAAGTCTGTGTGTTTACTCAGTGACGTTCAGTGCTTTCACCATTCCCCCATTTGGACTTTTTGATCAAGTCTCATTCAGCCCAAATGTACAGGTGTGAAACCTTCCAGGACCAGACTAAGAACCAGAATACTGTGATCAGAGCAAAAGATGTGACCTCGTTCTGGATCAAACTGAGCTGTGGTTTGGTTCAGGGAAACACTTTATAGACAGTTGAACTTCTAGACCGACTGCAGGAGGAGGTTACGCAAGGCTTTTGTCGTGTAACACAAAAGAAGTGAAACAGAAGATGGAAAGAATTAAATAGGGTCCAAATGCATCTGTATAAGATGAACACATCTATAAAACCAAACACAAACATAGATAAAAGGACAAGACATATAAATCTGTGACTACAATTACTGTATGGAAAGAAAAACTTGAACTTGCATTTGAATCAAACTTTCAGGTGTGAAAATGCCCCAAAAACCTCATAAATGGCTCATATGTAACTAACCTTTAAAGAGGTCACAAGTGATCTACTGGATTTTAACAAGCTAAAACAATAAAAATGTAATAAGAACTATATCTATATCAATACATCACCTATGATGTATTGAGTAACTTCACAATCTGTAATGGTACTACTGTCTTCGTACACAAAACTCATGAAGTGACTAAAACTTGCATAACCAGAGTTAATGTGTAGGGTCAGGGTGGGGATGAAACGTAATGTAACTGTTTTCCACTAGCTCTAAATCACACATGTACCACATAATGTTCACCCTGTGCTCATATTAACCTAATAATAAACTGACTAAACTTGTGGAACTGCATTTTTTTTACCTGTGTATTATCAAAAGTGATACTAAAACTAAACTTTGAAACACTTCATACAATTTATTCAAAACGTATTAATGACATTTGGAAATTAGGTTATTAAAACATTTGCTGTTTGTGTAGAAAATACCTCATATTTTGTAGAGACTGAAAACATGTGAACATATTGAGACTAAACTTCATACATAACAAGACTCTAACTGGGGCATTTCTTTCAGCTGTAAAGGTCAAAAGACAAACATTCAGGCTTTTCACTGTGATTTATCCCATATTTACTTCAAATTAATGCTCTAAATTACACTGACACTCAGCCTCTGCTTTATTATTATCCTGATTATTATCATAGATTCATAGATATGTCACATATAAAGCATTGGTCACCTTCAGAATAGACTCAGACTATATCAGAAATTACTACACTGGACTAATGTCAGTGTATGACACCAAAAAAGGAAGTGAAAAAGCTTAGTTTCGTAGATATGAGCCATTTTTTATTTATTTATTTATTTTCAAAAAAATCTGATAAAGCATTTTTTGTATTTTTAGGAACTTAATCTGAGTTTGTGGTTGGTATCTAGATTAGACATCTCATCTTATGTAGAAGAAACACAGGATTCCTTATTTTAAGAGCAACACTATGTGACTATATTAAATATATCATTAAAATTATCTTTTGTTATAAGCACAACTTAAACTTAAACTTTGTTTTCTAAAAGTAAAGTAAAATCTAAGTAACGTGTTGCTTAATTTAAAACATTTGGCCTTTTTCAAATTTCTTCCAGTGTAGTATTTGTTTATCCACTTGCATTTTTCTGTAATAAATGGACCCTTTGTGATTTTAATTTGTATTTACTCCAAATCCATAAAGTGGCTCAAATGTTGTTAAACGTATTTACCCAAATAAAAGAGAATTTCCTGAGAAAATGACAGAAACCAAAGGTCTAAATGCCTTCCCCAGTGAATCCTTACCTTTTTCGTAGTCTGTCAGACGAGAACAGGTGCACAGGCAACTAAATCTCTTCAGTGAGCTGCCAACATGTGAGAATGAATCAGCATTCACCCTGGGGAGGGAAACGGAGGGAGGAGGGCCCAGCAGAGAGGCATTCAGGGAACAACCTGCCCAACCTGCTGCTGCACCTGTCAGCTCCAGCAACACGCCCTCCACCGCATCCACATCCACGAGGCAAACAGGCCACTGAGGACAGAGATGCACCTGAACCAGCAGGTGACAGAGGGAGGGGCCAGCATTAGTGGTGCGTGCTTCAGGAGGGCAGTTGTTTCATTTTATTTACACAAAATAATAACTTGATTCTGCTGCTTCCTGGTTACCAGGTTGGAGCTGTGAATTCCTCAGTGGGTGGAGCCTCTGGTCACAGGTCCTCAGAGCCTCTTTTTCTTTTCTTTTTCTTTTTTTCTTTGGTCACACTGAAATGGCTTCTGTTGTCATGGCAACAGTTAGGAGGCTGGTATGCTCAGGTTTCATCCACGCCTTTGTCTCTAGTCTATATCAGGCTACAGAGTGACATGTGACTTTGTGAACTTGCGGGAATTGTGCGTCAAATGAGACTCGAATGTTTTTGTTGTGAACTGAGTCATGAAGGTGAAGTCGTCTGAGTGGCCCTCGAAAGCTCTGCTGCTCTGGTTAGAATGAGGAGTGGCTGCAATTGTGCATGTGTGTGTGGTTTGTTTTTTCTTTTCTTATTTTGCATGTTCCAGATATGAAGATCAGCCTTTCTTACAGCACAAGAAATGCAGAAAGTCTCAGCAGTTATTGAACAACTCTAGTGGGGCATATTTTTACATATTTTCAACACTAAAATGTATTTTGGTCATATCAGTCTTCATACATAAAAAGTTACTGTTAGAGGAAGTAACACTGAAAACATACATAGGTATATGGTGCCAATATTCATTAAACATTCAGACCAGATACCAAAAAAGTAGACAGAAATACCCCAAATCATATGTTAACATCATTAAGGCTAAAAAATATTTTCAAATGTAATTTCATAAAGATATTGTACGTCATCCTCAAGCACCAGCAAAAGCATTTTTCATGCTCTGTCCTGAGATTTTGACCAGATTCTTTTTTTTTTTTTTTTTTTTTTAATTCACATGGATTAATTCATTTTGAATATTTTGATCAGGAGTTCCCAAGTTTTTCCTCTTCAACCCTAAATGAAAATGTGCATGAAAAGTGCATTTGAACTTCTATAATGTCTGTATCACATCTGCATATAACATCTCTTCAACTAGGCTATTATAAAACATTATATAACTCTAATTCACGTTAAGGACAAGCCTGTGTCATGACTTCAGTCATTGTAATTTGGGGGGGCACATGGATGCCATGGTTGCACAGCAAACTGAACTTGGACTTTTAAAAAGGAGATCAGCTGGTGTTGGTGTCATTACCACGAACTACAACAACTGTCCACAACTGTTAATATTACCACTGCTCAGGGCTGCAGTGGGCTCCTTTTTCAGACTGGGAGTTTTATGCCCAAACTGGCCCACTATTTCCACAGAGGAGGAATTTGAATAAATGATACACCAGCTAGCTCTTACAATGAACCAAGATATTGGTTATAAGTTCAGGTATATGTTGGTAAGTTACCAGAAAACACTTCACTATAAGAATGTGTTTAATTCAAATTTAAATCAATAAAGATTGATAAGGTTTATATATCTATATATAGACAAAAATGTGTTTACCTTTGTACAAGAGCAATAAGTTGAATTAAAATCACTTAAAATTGCATGTTTCTTTCCAACACAGAGGTGCTGTGTTGGTAGGTAGTGACAGATGTGGGGGGTGGGTTTATATACACATATATATATAATATCCTTCTCTGACTTGTCATATTGCTGCTCAGCAGGACTGCTTGCTTTGTTCACAGAACATACATTGCATTGTAGTCATATTTCACAACAGAATATACACTTTAACCTTAATTAACTCTGAAGCTTAAAAATAAATGTCAGAGCCCGAAGAGTATCAAGCCAATCAGATAGGTCAGCCTTCAACCAATGGAGATTTAGCTCAACAGGTAGCAGAAACCAACTGACTGAAATAACAGGCACATTGTGACTGAGTTTTCTTACATGTATATCCTACAATATTGGCACAAACGTTCACCTGAACTGAGCTGTCTGCAGTCTCAGAATTCACGAATGTCCCCATGCACTGGGGTGCCGTAAAGGAGGAGTAAAAGTGACATGTTCATGGGACCCAGCATTTGTGGGGGGCCCATAGAGCCGTGGACAGAGTCCAGTGGATACAGGTTAGAAGTTGTAAAAATGTCCTGTAATATCTGCTGTATAACAGGAATAGAACCTGGGAGTTGGACATTGAAAGTATGTAAAGTGTCACTTTTGTTTTGTGTTAGCGTAAGTTACTTATGGCCTACACCCCCATGTATATAACTACTGGTTCAGACTGTCATTAAAAAAATCTGATATGAGTCATATGTGGGCAAAAAAGTTGGATTTGGGCCAGTTTTCCCTGCAGTGGGAATGTAGGGTTGTATTTGTGGATCTGCACAGATTTGAGGCACTCACATACTCTTAAAACTCCACACAAATACAACAAGGGTCAGCAGGTTTAACCCACTTTATGTGGGATGTTCCAGCCTTTGTATCCCATGTTCCCACGTCCCACTTACTGAGACAATGTCTCATATCAAGACTGAAAAGAATAGATGAGTTCAAGCAGATATAAAGCAGGTTCATGAAAAAATGTGCCACGACCAAAGTTTTGGAGAATCTGCAGAAGAAACACATTCTTACCTGTTTCAAAGGGATTTCAGAGTCCTTCTAATTGATGTGTATTTGTCTTTATTTTCAGTTGGGGTTCGGTATACACCAAGTCATTTGAAGTGAATTTACTTCTGTTTTTGAGCAATGATATTTTGTGTGTTAAGTTTATAAATTAGACATGATATCTAAAAAAAATAAAAATAAAAATAAAAATAAAAAATAAAAATAAAAAAAATAAAAAAAATAAGGGGCGACACGGTGGTGCAGTGGTTAGCACACGTGCCTCACAGCAAGAAGGACCCGGGTTCGATTCCCGGGCGAT
>JAQQZY010000019.1:24891819-24907097 GCA_030068375.1 Ostorhinchus rueppellii | reverse complement strand
TTCAATCAAAAAATCCCTTTTCAATCAAAGAAAAAACTGTGTTCAAATGCATTTTTTGAGTCTCAACTATATTTTTTAATTCAAACACTTTTTTTCTTTGAAATTTTTTTTTGTTTTATTGAAAAAAATTCTTTTGATTGAAGCTACAGTTTTCTGATTGAAGCAACTTTTTTTTAAATTATTGAATAATAAAGACACAAAAAAAAGCTCCATAGCAGTGAGTCCAGACAGTGATGACCCGGGACGAGGGGTTTTCCTGCTCTCACACACCTGGAGTGACATCCTACAGCGGCGAGCCGGCAAAAAGGGGCGGAGTCGATCTGTCAAACCTGACAGGCTGACTCCGCCCCAGTGAACATCAATTATTTTAAACACGTCACACACCATCTTGTGACACTTCTGACGAAGACGGAAGTTTACCGCCGAAACATGTCAGGTATGTTTGACATACTATGTGTCTGATACAGAAGAATTCAAATAAATGGAAAAGTGAATGTATTGTAATGTGGAGACACTGTTTAGAGGTAGATCTGGTGACTGAGACAAACTTTCCTTTTAAATCAAACCCATTCTCTCATAAAATGTCCGAATTTCACATTTTGGCCTAAGACTGTATTTTAGAAACTACAACCAACAAGAACCTTGGACTTCTTTATTTATGACCTAAATTTCGTAAAGTTTAACGACTTTTATTCTGGAAGCATTTTACTTGCAGACCAGTGTTAATTTTGAGTTTCACAATACATTTATTCAGCATTTCTTTCTCTCTCTCAAAAAACACTTTGTTATTGATTATTTATGCAAAACATTTAAACTGAAAATAAATTTTGGCTACAAATATGTACTTTACAGCTGTTTTGCAATGGAATGGGATGTATTGTGTATGTGCAGCTCTCAGAAATTGTGTAAAGAAAAACAGAAAATAAATAGTTTCAACTCCATTACATGAGTTTTGAGATCGTTTGACAACAAAATCATGATCAAAATTCGATTCATTTCATAGCCCTAGATCACACATTAAAAAAAATAGTTGAAAGGAACCAAATTAAATTACATTAAATGTAATTTAATGTAATTTAATTTGGTTAAATTACACACACACATAAAAAAAAAAAAATTTTTTTTTTTTTATGTGTGACCTATTGAAGAAAAATGTTGAAGTTGATTCAATGTTTTACTTTTTACAGTGTACTCAGTAATGCTTCCCACATTCTCCTAAAAGCTTTTTTACGTGGCTCTTGCCAGTACAGAGGTGCACAGGTTCCTGTTTTCATATCTTCCCTTATCTTGTCTCTCCCCAAGCAGCAGACACCCTTTTATTTAACCTGCGTTTATTTCAGAGCTACACTTCATACTTCATATAACTCTTATCAGAGAGGCCAGGTTGTCTGCTCTTTCCAGCTGTGTCAGGCTGCAAAGCTACACCGTCTCATATCTGTGGAAAGAAAAAAAAAAAAAAAACAGGAACAGAGTTACTTTTGAAACATGTTCTGTGTAAATTCAGTAGAAAACATGAAACAAACTCCATTTTAAGATGTAGAGGTGTTTTTGTGGCAAATTCCAAATGAATTTTACTCGACTTTTAATGTTTCTAAGTGGTTTATCAGCAATTATTACAATATTGCTCCGTAAATGTAACTTTTTTTGGTCAGAATCAGGTATTTTCCTATATTTATCATATCAATCAGGTCAGATGTTTATAAAATCTCAGTGTAAATTCAAAGGTTGTTTATATCAAAACAGAAAAAAATGAAGAAAAAGTGGCTTCTGACTTCTTAACTAAACATAAAGCAAGTATCTGAACCTAATGATAGCTTCCAGATATTGTAGTCTTACCTTTTTTTTTTTTTTTTTTTTTTTTTTTACCCATAAAGACCTACTTTGTGTTTCCTTTTTTTTTTAGTTGAAAGAGTAATTATAATTTCAGAGATCTTTATATTTGTGAATGGACTGCAGTGAGGACTAATGTGAAGTGTAGATGGACTGGGGTTGTGGGTGTGAAATTATGGGATGGACATGATGATGCATTTCAGTTGTTCATTCCTTTGGCAAAGTATGAAAAAAGAGAAAGAGGGAAAAAAAGCTTAAATTTTAAAATTATTTAGGAATATGGAAACGAGATGATAGATATGTTTTTGTTGTTGCTGTGTTTTAAGTTATGATGTGAATCTTCACTGTTGTACACATTTAATTTGACGTAAGCATTTAATAGGGGATAAAAGGATAGGCCAAATGATAAGGTTTTGCTTCTAGTCTATTCCTTTTTTTTTGTTTTTATGTAACAAAAAATAAACTCATTCATTCATTCATGCTGTAGTGGTGACTTCCAGATGAATTTTCCCGCAAATGTAACCTTTCCTATCGTCATCTATTATCATATCATCCTCTGCAGTTTGCATTTTTCAGTGAAAATCAGGTATTTTCCTATATTTAGTTGACTGACAATTCAAATGTTCATAAAAGCTCAGAGTAAATTCAAAGATCATTATACCAAAACATTAAAAAAACATAGAAAAAGTGACAAAATATATAATTAACTGAACATTAAAGAAATGTCAAACGCTGTCATTTATCAAACTACATGGGTTTTTATAGTGGATCATTGGTCATTGCCAGAGGTGGGAAGTAATTAAGTATAAGTAGATTTTTTGGCTATCTGTACTTTACTTGAGTATTTTTTGCTCCCTGTATTTTTGCATACATATCTGTACTTTATACTAGTTACATTCTCATAATAGGCTCATTACTTTTTCAAACTAAAAGGATGTGACAGTTATTATAACCCATAACATAACATAAAATATATCACTTCAGAGGGAATCAGTGTGGTGGAGAGAAGGAGTACAGGCTGTGAACATACCTGCAAAGCTGAGAGCCCCTGATTAAAGCCATTGTCTGCACAGTAACTCACCTTTAAGGGCTTTATTTTTGGCTAAAACACACGCCATCAAGAAATCTCATATGTGCTGCTCAATGACGTCTTAACCAGATATAAAAAGAGGTGAAGTTCACTTCAAAATTAAACAACTACAGTGAAATTAGATGATCATCATCATTAAATGTCCTGAAGATGATTTTCATCCATGAATCTTTTTCTTTTTCACTTCCTTGCTGCTAAACACCTGTATATTGTTTACTTTTACCTGTGCCCGTACCCATGAACAGTCTTGTATGATTCTCTGTATGATTCTGCCTGGTTAAATAAATATTGTATCATACATGGCAAAAAATGCAGTTTTACTTTTTGGTTTGTTATGACTCTGGGTCATAATTTGTGTTTCTCTATATGTCAGCCCTGCGATGAACTGGCGACTTGTCCAGGGTGTACCCCGCCTTCGCCCTAAGCAGCTGGGATAGGCTCCATGCGACCCCCGTGACCCTAGTGAGGATAAAGCGTGTATAGAAGATGAATGAATGAATCTAAAAAATAAGTCTATGTGTAAGCATTGGTAATATGTCCCATATTGTCCCACACAGAACTGAGACTAGTCCCACATTTGACTCAATGGAAGTAAAATCATTAGAATGCATAGTAGATGATCCATGTACAAACTTTTAACAAGTTCTCAACCTGCAAACATCAGAAATATCGTTGGACATTTGTGGCACAGATAACTTAAAGAAGGTGAAAAGGATCAGAGCAGTGAATCTGAAATTATAAATGTGTATTCAGGTTAGGGCTCATAAGTTATTTTTTGCTTTGTATTTTTTTTTTCTTTTTGCTGCCAATTGGTGATCGAATAAAAAAATGTTCCCATTTTTCATTCACACACTGGTGGTGCGAATTATATCTGTATCAGGAAGACAAAGGCCCTAAAGGTCTGTTCCAAACAGTGTTATCAATCAATCCACCAGAGGGCGCCACTGGTAATTATCATACTGGCCACGAATACCATGAAGAAGAGTCAAATTTTTCAAAAAGAAGAAAGTCAGTAATAACAAACATGGTGCTGTCAGAGGAGGTTTAACTAATGTGGATATTAATGTTGATATTCGTGGGGTAGTTGTCATAAATATGTTGATAGTTTTTCACCAACTCCCACAGGAACTCTGAAAAATTCCGTCATTTCTGGAAATTATCTTCAAATCTCAACACTGCTCCTTTGGCCTGGCTGTGGAATTCAGTCAATGGTGAAAAAAATCTATCTATCTATTTAACTCCATCCAACCACCCACCCACCCACCCATCATCCATCCATCCATCCATCCATTGCACACTCGGACACAAACGGAATTCCAAGCATCCATGAGTTTTCCACAAAACTTTTGCTTTCTTTCGTGCAGCAACTCAGACATACAGTTCAGACACTTAGCTGCTAACTACACATGTGCTTTTCTTCCTGTTTCACCTGAGGACCACACCTGGGACTGCTGCCCTCACAATTCCTGTATCAACCTGTCACAGTGTGCCCAAAAATATGCATAAAATATAATAGCTGCTACTGTAAATAAATAATCAACAAACAAAATAAAAATGTTCATTGTGTGCCAGTGTTCATTAATTATTGAGACCCATCTATATACTGTGCTTTTAAGTTATATGACTAAGTTGCACATTTATTATCTATTATTCTTCTTATGTTTCTGTGCATAGTTCTACTTGTTTGTTTATGTTTACCCAAATATGTCAGGTTTTAACTGTCAGAAAAGCAGCACATTGTGCCACTGGCTATGCTAACCAACCCTGTTTGGCTTAGAGGAGCAGAGCAGGCATGTGGAGTCACCGAGGTCCATTTCTTTCCACTTTGTTTATCAGGTACGTTAAAATATTCATTAGTTATGTCATCTGTCAGATAAGTATGTGCAGAAGCCTTTCCCTTCTGAATGGTTCCCTGAAGGGAGCAGCTGAGTGGGCATGTTGACTCACTGTGGACCCTTTGTTTCTCAAGAAAAGCTTCCAGAGGAAAACTTTGTGTCACGACATCATTAGCAACACAAAGTCTAGCACTTACATAAGATCTGCTTCTAAGTCTCATTCACACCATCAGGAGCAAACTCAAGGGAAGAAGCCTTTGGCCGCCCTGTCACAGTTCTTTTGAAAAGTTATCTCTGAGCAAGCTTTAATAAAATGACTCCAAACGTCACATTGAAACTATACTGTAACTTCATCCAACTATAGGTTTATTGTGGAATTCTTTCCTGGGTAAGGATCAAAGAATAATACAGAAAAGATGTGATATGAAAGTGACAACACAGCACCGTTACTCACTTACATTTCATACTGCCTCTGCATCGACCATCCATCTGAGGCAAAACTCACTGTATCTGGTTTTACTGGGGGAGAGGGTCAGAGGTCATTATCTGCTGCCGATAATCACTGAAATGACTTTTAATATCCTGGAAAAATGCTATCTGTGTTAATATATATCACTAAATCTTCCTCCAATCTCAATTACAGTTAAAATACTGAATCATTTCAGTTAATTTCATTGAGAAATTACTTTAATAATTATAAGTATATGAAGTCTAAAGGTCAAATTCCATAATTAGGTCTGTAGCTTGCAATAATGACTTGGAATGAGGAAAATTTCAACTTAATGCTAAACAGTTCAACCACACAGGGTAAGTGCTAACAACTGTTGTGATAATTTGAATAAAATATCCATAATAGAATCAAGTGAAAACAGGTTAACTTGGACCCCTGGAAAATAGTAGTGCTAAACACATGGACCCTCTGTCGATCCCCAAACACTAATTTCCGAACTGCCCTTTTAAGGTTTTAGGACTAGTTGCTGCTGAAAAATGGACTCTTAAAGGCATTTCAGTCTGGATTTCAGACGAACCACAGTCCAGAAACTGCATTTGTTAAAAGTGATAAATTATCTATTTCCAAATTTAGTTCTAGCTCTGTTAGTTTCAAAGGTGGGGTCTGAGATGTTTTCTTGGAGCTTTTTTTTTTTTTTTACTATATTGCTAAAAATCTCCTTCACAACCCAATTGCAAACAATTAATTAAAGGCTCTGACACAAAAATAAAAAGTTTTAGTCACCTGTGGGACCAACAGGACTGAAAAAAACAACATGGTGGTATGTCTATCAACATCAACTCCCCTTCCCTCCACACGCACCCCTGTTCAGGCATGAATCACGCATCCTTAGAAGCTTGGAGCTCCCACCGACGAAGCTGAGCCAGAGCTTGGATAGCTATGTTCGCTAGCATACAAAGTTAAAACAGGTAGACAGTTGGAAAGGTGGCAACAACGGGTTGTAAATACAAAACTGTGTTAGAGAAGGGAGGTTACTGCCAAGGCTTTCAAAGAGCGGAGGAGAGCGAACATGGGTGTGGCATATGAGCGGTGGAGTCAACTGACGGAAAGGAAAGAACTGCAAAGTGTATTTCTCCTGGATAGGTAAGATAGCATTATGTCTTTATGATTTTTTGACAGTATTCATTTGTTTCCGGTATTATGTTGTAATTTTAACAAATGTCCAATGATAATAGAGGATAAAGCTAACTTTAGTGGCTGTTAGCCTGACATCAGTCTGACAGCAGTTAGCTGTTCTTACTAGCCCCAGATGACTTGGAACACATATCAAAATAACAAGTGAAAAGCACAGCTTCTAATCGCCTGTACTGATAAATATAATTTGAAACAATAATCATATTTATTGTTTAGGTTCATTATGATGTTGTGAAGTATTTTCTTACCTGTGAATGAGCCATGAGAAAAAGTTAGCAAAGGTTAGCGTCGTATAGCTCTATGGTTAGGGTATTGATGCTGCGCACCGCACGTGAACGTGAACCGTCAGCAACAGGCACTGCGTGTTCTGGTAGTCTGGAGGCGTGGCTTCGAAGGGGAGTCTGAAGAAAGGGGTTGGGACTTTTGAATTGCGTTTTTTCAAAACGTAGCCTGCTTGAGCCATTTTTCTAACATCTCAGACCCCACCTTTAAGTGTTTTGTTCAGTGCTGGAAACTGGATAAACTTTATTATTATTATTGTTATTATTATTATTATTATTATTATTATTATTATTATTATTACTACCATCATCTCTAGTTTAGTATTGACCCATAAAGACCAACTGCTACTTTTATGGCAGTCCCCATTTTTTTTTCATTTAACCTTTCTTAAAGGATCTATCTTAATTTATTAGAATATTATCCTCTGTCCTTTGCTTTTCTTCAGTGAAAATCATATATTTTCCTATATTCAATTTACTGATATATAGATGCTCTTTAAAAAAAAAAAAAAAAAATGGTTAAAGTTGGGAGTTATATTAGAAAGAGAGAAAACTGAAGAAAGAGTGACTTTTTCAGTAAAATATCTCACTAACTGAATATAAGCCAAATGTGTCATTTATCAAACTCCATCGGTTTTACTGGTGATGCAATCTTGTAGAAGATAAATACAGATCCATTGAACATCCAACTGGGCCATGTCTGATGATCATGAAAAGATCTCAAACTGCATTTTACACCAATTTTTTACATATATTGATAGGATTAGAGGATTGACAGGTATTAATCTACATCAGTAGATGATTTTCTTAAATTGTGGATGTTTGAACATGTGGGGTACCTCAGGGCTTGGTCTTGGGGCCCTCTTCCTTCTACTCATGTATCCACTTGGCCATAGGATCCATTTCCATCCCAACATGGTCAAACCTCCTTTTTAAGTCCAATGATCTCTGACAAATAATTACCCTCAGCAATTCCGTCATATATTTCCAGGTCACCTTTAAATAATACTACCTAAGGCAACATGATCTCAGCAACTGTGAACAGGACTGTTTTACATATCAGGGATGGGTGACCATAAACAGTATTTTAATACTGTGTTTGCTGATCCTGCTATACATGAGAGTTTATCAGTGGTTTACTGTCCTGAATACACAGGCAGCTCCCATGGCAGTGTGCTAAAGCTAATGGGATCATGTAACCTCATCAGTGACTGAATAATAGAAATGTCTAAATGTTAAACAGGGGATGAACAGGATTTAAAGCCTCTGCCCAAAACAAAAGTGTATAAGCACTATGAAAAATATAAAAGCTGAAGCACTCTGAGAACGAGTGAAGAATTTAGAAACTCCGACATGGCACATGTATGAATACTGATTCAAGTTTGATGTCACTTTAGTCATTGTGCAGCCAAACAAACACAAATGTGAAAACATATTTCCATTTATATGTCTGACAGTAACTCTGCACTTTAAGACTTTAAATTGACCTTGTAAAGTTGAATTTTAAGGCTCAGTTGTTATCAGCACAAAGATAATGACAAGAAATAAAATGCAGCACGTTGCACTGTGTCTTCAGTAATCATCTTTAAATGGATTCAACCAGGCAAAAGTAATGCACCCAGCTCTCTGTGAAGGCCTTGGAAGAAGAAAAGACAACCATTACAGTGCAAAGTTAGATGTAACACGAGTGAATTCTGTTTTTCATTAATTTTTTATTTGAATATATTAATATTTATTTGGAACATTGAAGTAAAGTATAAAAGATGGGACATAAATGACTCATTTGTATCATTAAAACACATCCAAACCTTATACATTTTCTATACAAACAAATACAATACAAATACTAACACTATAAAAACAACTACTACACAAATAATTCAAATTATTGAAAGATGTTAAGAAGGTTTTTTAGTCCTATAATACTGCTTGGCTTAGTAAGAGTTGTGCATATGCACCCATGAAGTTAATTTTGGTGTCTGTTAACTTTATGCGTAAGATAATTATTGTGGCGGGTATAGAAGATGAATGAATGAATGAATAATTATTGTGTCAGTTGAATACATGCATAATTACAGCCAGAAAATAGATTTTCATGTTGTGTACTTTTTCATAAAACATGTTCATTGCTGTGTTCTAAAATGCATTTGTCCTGGACACTGCAGCAACAACACTACTACACACACACACACACACGCACACACACACAAGTATGTGTAAATTTCACACATTAAACCTTTAAAGTGAGATTAATATGAACATGTAATGCTTATAATCCTTATAATTCTTACATGAGTAACCTTTAAACCTTTTAACAACGTTTAAAAAATATTTATTTTCTACTTTGATTTATTTATTCCTATTATGATATATGTTGATTCATGTACATATATTCCAGGGAGCATGAGTGAACCATAGATTCTGAACTGATTCATGTGTTTATGCATTTTTGCATAAATTCTGTTTGATGTTTAATACCAATACATTTGCATCATCACACATAGTGCAGCGCATACATTTGATGGCTGAATCAAACAGACTGCATAAAAAATAATGTGGACTGACTGTATATATTTAGTATAATCAGAGAATGTGATTTCTCTTTTACATCCAAATACTTAGCTCTTCATTCTAATACAAAAAACATATTTGCTTGATTTGTGAATTGTGAGATCTAATTTTTCAGTTTGTGATGAATAATTCAATAACATTAAGATATGCTAGTATCTTGTGAATTACTCCCAATAGTTTTGTTACAGTGAAGAAAATATGTGGATTCGCATGAGCTTATATTGGAGATCTGAGGCCACTTAGACATTATCAGTGAGAGTGAATTTGAGGGATAGCTGCAAGAGGAAATATCAAACAGCTGAACAGACATAATGGTTCAACACTTATCTGAATGTGAGCCATTTAAGAGTTGACTGTAAGGAAGTGCTGTACCCTTTTGGGCTACAAACTAAATGGCATGACTGTACTGTGATGAAACACCTCAGTTCTGGGATGAAAGTTGACTTTTCTAAACAAATTTGCTAAAATCATCATTTCCAGTTGTCCTGAGCTTTTCAAGGCCAGCATTAACAACAGCAGGGCTGCCAACTTGACTTAGTGGGTGGGACCAAAATTCTGCCGCACATGCAGTAACATAACATGGTGGTTGCGTGTTTCCCCCCTTATTCCAGTGGTGGGGAAACTTGTTGAAGATGGACCTAAGCTACATTTTGTATTGCAAAAACATGGCTATGGGTCCTCCTCAGAACATTTTTGATTTGGTAGATGTGGTTTCCTGCATTGTGTTTGATTTTGAGGTGACCTATGTGCAATACCTAAATTCATTCAGATTCAGTGGCAACTTCCTGACTTGTAAGGCCTCCATGAGTAAACCTGAGCCAAACATTCAGCTCAGAGTGAAAAACAAAGCAGCAAATTTGGCCTCAGATGCACACCAGAAAGCCACTGTTGATCTTAAATGACTGCTTATATACCATCATAGACTAATTTATAGAGCCATGTGTCAGATTTAAGGGTAGATTCATAGTTGAATATATTTTGATTGGTATTATAGATTTAAAAAAAAAAAAAATTAAAAAGCTATTTTGTGAAAAAAAAAAAAAGTGTTGCATTGTTTAGTCCAATAAAAAAACAATATTAGTCAGTGAAGGACATGTATTCTTCATTCAGGGCATTTTACCCCAACAGGATTCATCAGAAAATTGGAAGCAGGGCTCCAGTTCAGCAATTTTAATGCTCATTATTGAGGATAAGCTTCTGTCCAGGACCAAAAAGTTCCCTGTTTTGGTCTTGTTTTGTCCCACCACAGAAAACACTCCCTCTCTATAAGTGCATTGGGGTGGGGTAAGACTAGGAGCAGCTTTGGCAGAAAGTCCCCTAAACTCATTTACTGCCATAGAGTAAATTGTCATGTCTGTGTCTTAGTCTGTTTTATGTTTTGTCTTGTCACTTCCTGTTTTATTTTGTTAAGTTCTTCCTCCTGCGTGTAGTCGGTATTTTTGTTTCCTGTTCCCTCTTGTTTCCCGCCGGTGAAATTACACTCACCTGTTCCTCATTTCCCACACCTGAGTGTAATTTGGTTTCCCCTCCCTCATGTTTTTTTAAACTGTGTGTCTTCTGTATTGTTGCCAGTTTGTAGTTTTGCGCAGTCTGATTACTTACCCACCTCACCTCGGCCTGGCAAGTGCCTTTTTGTGCCTGAACTTGTTTTGCATGACCATTGAGCCTTGCCTAAGCCCTGTAAGACCTGTTGCCTGTTTTTTGTTTGGTTTTTTTTAACCACCGAGCCTGCTTTCTGCCTTATCGGACGGACTCCCGGAACCTGGACCTTTTTCCCACACGGTACATGTACAAGCCTGAGCCCTCTAAGTGTGATTGCCCTTCTCTTTATGCCTGCCTGGTTTTTGATTTTTGCTTGTCTCTGGTTTAGATTCTGCTCTGCCCCATTGTACCGTTGCTGTGTCTCTCCTGTCTCCCGGCTCTCAACCCCTTGCTCCATCCCTCGACCACCGGCCCTGGATTCCCCATCACATAAATATTCAATTTATTGTATATTTACTGTGTTTGTTAATAAATTGTTAAACCTTCAACTCTGTCGTGTTGTGATATTCTGCATATTGAGTCTTAGCTCTGGGTCAGACCTTGACACAAATGGACCAAGAAGGCGATGGAAATATGTCCTCAGGTGTTATTGTCTTTTTCCTTTGACACAAGTTTGGATTTGTGTATTCACAAAACTCCGATTAAAATTCATACATCCCATGATGCTTCATATGCACTGGTATATGAATACACTAATTAATATGCGATTATTTATTTTTTTTTTTTTAACTAGACAGCGGCAAGCAGCATACAGCTGTCAAGAGTTTATTTCTACTGGATTTTAAACTCTTAAACTCTCTTGTCCTTAAAATCTTAAACTTGACTTATCTTGGAATTTTCAAAGGCAGCAAAGAATCACTCGCACTCTGAAGCATAACTAAAACTTCTCCAATCAGAGATGGAGAAGGACAGGTCTTGGCGTGGCCATAATAGGATTTGTAATTTCAGCAGCAGGTCACTTAAACCATTTTTCTTCCTTTTTTTTTTTTTTTTTGAGAAATCAAAAGTATGGCATAAGCGCATGTGATGGCAGTCAAATGCATGTGTCTCAAGCTGAATAGAGAGTTGGCAGAAGTTGTGTTATTGCCTGAGACATACTGTTGGCACTTTGTATGTATGTAAAAAGTATGTGACGATTGTGAAAATCTGCAGAATGCCAAATATACCCTCTATGTTTGTGTTATGAAATTGACAATGTCCTACATCCCACAGTCCATAATGATTTTCCTCTTACTCTTCCTTTGTTTAAAAGTGGCTGGAAACTTGCATTTGAAGTGCATTAATGCCAGTTTGAACATTGAAATGAGCCAGTAACCATAACTCTAGGCAGCAGCTGTGCATATATTGTCCTTCTTCTACCTGTTCCTATCTGTGTAAGCCCCCCCACCACCACCTTCAATACATGAAAGGATAACCTTCAAGCTGCAGTTACACCCTGAAAATGTTAAGTTTTGACAATTTCATTTGCTTTTGTATGGATTTAGTCATTTCAATACCACAAAGGGCTCCCTCATGGACATCACAAAACCTCTCCACTGTTGCATCATTTTTCCATCAGAACAAGTCAAGAACCACAAGACAACCAAAAAATTTTTGACTGCTTTTCTAAAATAATAGTTGAAGTCATAGTGCCAAACCCGTCTGCAGCACTGGCACAGATCCACAGATGAACTGTGGAATCAGGTTTGGATATGAGGAAGTACCTGCACAAGTACACTTCCACCATTTTGGACTGAAAGCTTTCTCACAGTTGGACAATGTGGTCCCTTCCTGGATGGGGCAGCTGAGACAGAGCCCAGACTAGGATGTGGATGAGGTGAAATGGAGGATCTAGGACATAAGATGGGTGGGGGGGGCACAGAACATTATTACAGGAATAATCAGTGTCATTTACCGAGATCACAAGGAAACCTACATTCACTAAGGAGTCCAACCAGTTGACTTTCTCCAGTTGACTTTTTGGGGTTGCAACCCAAAAGTGGGCCCCATTTTCAGTGGGTTGTGGGCCTTTGGCTGGCAAAAAAGGAACACTAGTTGCACTTTATGAATTGAATTCACTTTTCACAAAAACACCAAGGGCATGGTTTACGAAAGGTTTGTACGTGTAAAAACATGTGCAACCTTGACTGTGCACGCAAAATCACGTTGAGGCTGATTTACTAACAGGATGCATCAAGGATTGCATCTCTCAGATGGGCAAAATAGCCATAGTCTGCACTGATAAATGTGTAATATGGGCATTTCTGCCAGAACGTGCAAAATTATTGGGAGGAGTAAATGCAAATATTTATTTAGCACGTGCAATGTGATTTACCAAATCTGAAATTGATTGTGGTGGCTGATTTTGCATCTATATTTAGTGCATCTGAAAGGCAGGTATTAACTGGGACAGCTTCACCATAAACTGGTGCAGCTGTTGTGGAGAGGAGATGGTATCCAAAGACAACGCACAGAACCAGTCTCTTCTGAATTCATCAACATTTTTGGAATGACAGAAGAAAAATATAATAATTAAGGACATATGCCCCCCACGCCCAGTTCCACCAGTGGCACATCACCATTAGGCCAAGACTGACTCCTGAGAGACGTCTCTCTTTCTCTCTCTCGCGCACACATGCACACGCACACATGGGAGACCAAGAAGGACGGGTTCTAGTGCTGCACAACACACATACACATGCACGGTGTTGTGACTGGACTCCTGAACCGTCCATATGAGCACTGATGTGGGGGGTTTTCTCTCATAACCACAGATTTAAAAGTTTTCATGGATCACAGAGCGATGAACAGAGAGAAGTAAATTATTTAACTAACACACTTCACCATTGATGAACAGCAACAGAGAAATATCTATAATCAGTTATATAATCGGTTCATCTAAATTGCCCATCTGTGTGGATAAAGAGCAACTTCATATTCATGAGTGCTGGGGTATCCCAGAATAGCTTCTACATTGTACTGTCTCCATGACGACAACCAGTAGCGAAATCCTCATATAAATAGGGCGGTCTCTTCGACTTTGCGCCTGTTATCATTTGTGCATGCAATCTTAGCTGATCATCCTTGACACACAAATGAGTAGCATGTACAATTTTTAGCACGAGTGAGCACATTTGCACCCGTTATTTGCATTCTTAGTAAATCAGGCCCCAAGTGTGTTAAAAACCACTGTCACTGAAATGTTTCTTTTGTTACGTCAGCTTTATGGTTGATGCTTGAATAAGTGACTGACTGCACTCTTAATTTTTTGTACGTTTTTTGGTTTTGGTTAAAATGCACTGAATTTAGCATTGAAGGGAATATTTCACTCTTTAGCATCACCACTTGCTTGTATTTGGTTTATCATTAAACTTGTCATCTGTGTTGGCATGCTGTGATATTTTGTATTACCCCAGGTTCAAAACACACCTTCTTTTCATAAAAGAAATATGAGAAGTTTAACTTTTATTAATTTGGGTCACAGCTTGTCATTGAGGAGTGATAGTGGGTCCTGATGTGAGACCAGTTGAGGACCATCGCGCTAGTGTTTTTCACAGTATTTTGTCACATATTCTGCATGCACATTTTCCTGTATGAACTACTAGTAGGTATGGTATGGTGGCTGACAAGGGTTTGAGTTTGTGAATTTGCATTGTTTCTGTACTTGGAGCTGTTTTCCCTAAATGAGACGCATTGGGACACAATGTGTTTGGCCCTTGTGGGCCACCGTAAGTAGGCCTATTACAAAGTTGAAAAAGCAGAAGATTACAGTTTATATTTGGTTGTTAATTATGACTGTAATGCATAGTATGTTCTGTAAACAAAGGAAGCAGTCCTGCTCAAGCTCAAGCGGATTAAACAGTCCATCTTGTAGCTATGGCATTCTGTTGTGGCTCTTCTGTTTTTTAGGTACAAGGAGACATTTGACTCAAACACCACTTTGGGTCTAGGTCCTGGGATCTGAGCTTTGCATCTTTGGGTTCTGTGTCTCGGGTCTAGGATCTGGGATGTGGGTCTCGGTCTGGGGTCTGGGCTTTTGGTCTGGGCCTGGGGTCTCCAGCTCCAAGTATTAACTGTGTAGGAGCCACAGTGGTGCAAACTGGTGCAGTTTGCACCACTGTGGTCTTCCACCACACTAATGCCCACTGGGGGGTAAAAGTCTGTATGTGTATTTCTCTGTCCTGAGGAGGAAGTCCCCAAACCAAAGCCAGGGATGAAGGTCACACAGACTCTTTAACTCTTTTTAGTTTAAATTTTTTACAGATATTTTCATACAATATAATATTTTCAGGGGCGACACGGTGGTGCAGTGGTTAGCGCTCATACCTCACAGGTTCGATTCATGCACCAGTCACCTGTGTGGAGTTTGCATGTTCTCCCCATGTCTGTATGGGTTCTCTCTGGGTACTCCAGTTTCCTCCCACAATTCAAAGACATGCACTGATAGGTTAATCGGCTAATCTAAATTGCCCATAGGTGTGAATGTGAGAGTGATTGTTCGTCTC
>JAQQZY010000019.1:24838335-24857701 GCA_030068375.1 Ostorhinchus rueppellii | reverse complement strand
GGGTGTTGTGTTTTTTTGTTTTTATTTTTTTTTTTTTTTTTTTTTCTTTATTTACCCCCCCCCCCCCCACACACACACACACACACACACACACACACACACAAACACACACAAACACAAACACACATTTTTCTGAAATTTCATGTAGTTATGTTATTCCATTTGTGATTTTGAGAAATAAATATTCTAAATTCAGAAGCTTTTACTTTTTTTTTTTTGTAGACAAAATGACTAATCACCACACATACACAAAAAGTACCAAAAGCAAGTATTGTTATGTACTGGTACCAGTTCCCAGGAACCAAGTATCAGTACCGTATCGATGTAAATGTGAAAGGTACCCATCCCTACATCACGGTTCCTCTGACCATTAATTATAAACAGAACATCTTCAAATGTATCTGTCAACAATTAGTTCAGATGTTTTCAGAGATGTCCTGTTAGCTCTGTTTGCATGTCTAGAAGTGTCTCACACGCGGATGTAGAAGTGGATGGAGTGATGATTCTAGACCATCCGATCTGTGATGTACATGGTTTTTTGGTCACTTAAACACGATGCAGTGAATAAATTGAGTTCCTGCCTTTAGCCATTTCAGGGTTGGTTTTCCCTCAAGATCTAAAATTATATTTGTGCATTGTTTCATAACACCATGATTATTGTTAGCTGATGATCACCCCTATTTTCATTTCATCGCTCAAACTGCTTATTGAGAAACTGAGATAAATAAGGTACTGAAGTTCAATAATCTTGCGGGGGAAGTTTGAAGATTTCTGTTAAATTGACCTCATGCTGAGATTGTTTTTCATCCACTGTTGGTGTGGTTTAAAACACTGACTTCACGCAGGCTGGAAATGGAATGCAAAGTCCACAAATTAAAGACAAGCTGGGTTGAAGTAGCTAATTTTCAAAGTGAAAACAGAAAAAGAGAAAACCTCAATAGTAACACTTCCACCAACAAAATAACGACAGAGTCAGTCCATGAACAGCAGAAGGATGGATGGGGTGAACATCTCATCTTTTCACTTCTGCTCTGACTGCGTTCATGCTACAGCTGTTTACTGAGTCGGCTTCAAAGATGCACAATGTCGACTACAAATGAATGTTCATGTATGACGTTATTATGGGGATTTGCTTTCACAGCTTGATCCTTGTTCTAATTCACTGAAGCTCCTTTAAACAGCCAAACCTTTCCTTTTTGGTCAGTTCTTCAGAAAAATGTGTCTGACTGAAGTAATAACTTGAGGATGTTACATAAAGGAACATTCTCATTCAATTGTCGAGTTTCATTATGGAAATGAATTATGTTTTAATGAGCTGCACTCTTCAGGCAAATACTAAACTTGTTCATTCCCTGAACATTTCTTTGTTTCATATCCATTAAGGCTGTTATAGCATAATGGCAAGAAGGTTGTTTTTCTTGCCTGTTTTTGACATTGTTTTCCCCTTTAACCATGTGTGTTAAATGAAATTGTAAAATTTAATTAGTCTGTTTGCAGGCAGGAGTAGATCAACTCAATGACATTATCTGGATGTGTTAGTCCAACTATTACAACTTAAATTTCAGTCAAACTAACACATTTACATAAGTTTTTAAAGTCCAGTTTCAGCTGGACTAAAGCAATAATTATTTTTGCAAGTGTCTGGTAAACCCATTGACTGTAAAATTATGGATTTCTCTAATTTCAATTGTCATTAACAGTCATTATTTAGAACACAGATGTCAAATATGCAGCCCAGGGGTCAAATCCAGCCCGCCAAATGGTCAGATTTGGCCCGTGGGATGAATTTGTCAAATGCAAATATTACACTGACAATTTTAACAATCAATGGTGTCAAAATCATTTTATTTCAGGTTCCACATACAGACCAATATGATCTCAAGTAGGTCAGTCCAGTACAATACTATTGTAGTTAACAATCAATAATGGGAACCACAAATTTTCTCTTTGTTTTAGTGTTAAAAAAAGTAAAATAACATGAAAATATTTACATCAACAAGCTTTCCTTTTTCAAAAACCTTGAATAACCTGAAAAAATATGAACTGTCTTTAGAGACAGAAGTCCACTTTTACCAATATTCTGCCTGTTAGTAAATGTTTTGTGTTTTTGTAATTGTAACGCAAGTTGTAATGCACATGTGTAAATGATAAACTGAGGCAGAATATTGTAAAACTTGCACCTGTTATTAGGGCTGGGCGATATGGACTAAAAGTCATATCCCAATAAGTTTTGGCTTAATATCGATATACGATATATATCCTGATATTTTTTCCTGCAAAGTGAGGGCTAATGGTCAGTCAAAGTCAAAGCCAAATATGACATTTCACAAGTAGTTTTATACACCAATTCATCCTTCCCGCGCTCTGCAGACATTGTTGCTTCCTCCATGCTTAGTGAACATTGCCGATCTGCGGCTGCCGGAGTGTCTCTTCCCGCCCCTCCCTCCTCTGTGCACGAAAGAGGAGGGGCGGGGGCACATGAAGCAGTGCAGAGAGCTCCGGGTCAGCAGAGCAAGGATCACAGCGCAAATTTGAACTATATCGATATATACGATGTAGTCTAATTCCATACCAACTTTTACAGATGCAAACATTGTCAAAATTGAATTTCACCTTTGTCACTGGTATGTTACTGGACCAATTGAGATCTATTGGACTGAATGTGGCCCCTGAACTAAAATGAGTTTGGCACGCCTGATTTAGAAGATTTAATTTAAGCGAACCTTCCATTGGATAAGGTCATGTGGTCTGATGCACCCAGATTGACCCTGTTCCAGAGGTGGATGAAGTGATTACCCATCATGCCTAGTGCTTACAGTACGATTCTGTGGGGTCAGTGTTATGATCTGGGGTTGGTTCAGTGGGTCACATCTCAGTTCAGTGACATTCTGTGTCCATTAAACATGTCAACCCTGCGATAAACTGGTGAGAGTGTACTCCACCTTTGTCTGATATCAGCTGGGATAGACTCCAGCATTAAGCAGTTACAGAAAGTGAATGAACAATGGCATGATTCAACAGGCAAAAATTATGAAACAGTGATTCAGGAGCATGACACATCATTTTCACACAGAGTCCAGACCTGAAGCCCATTGTGCTGGAGACATGATGGACATGAGACAGCCTCCACACTGTCCCATCATTATTAAAAGATCTGGGTTGGAAAATTGACATAACTATGGATTAAATTACTGTTGAGACATTTATTGTGACATTGCAGGAGTAAGGTGTGATGTGCGTAACATTTTTTATATTTATTTGACTGGATGAAGTACATGAGTCTATACAGAGTCAGTATATAATATGGTCCTTCTCATTTTATACATGCATGAATGGAGAAATGTTAAGATGGTCCCTCTATTTCTAACCTTTATTTAACCAGGAAAAAGATCATTGAGATTAAAGATCAGCAGAAGTTAAACAGAATAGATATCACAGCCATACATCCACACAAAAAATATACATAAAAAATATTTATATATTTATAATACACAATAAAAGCCAGCACTAAATCCAAACATAAAACATGAGATAAGAACATACAGTATATATAAAGACCAGCCTTAGTCTTTTCACACAGAGTGATGCCATACAATATGACATAGCTCTGGCTCATAATAAGTTGGTTAGAAAGATATTTTCAAGGAGAACACAATTGTATAGAATTTTAGAAAATAGATCAATGTTATCCTTGAAGACCCAGTGCTACTTTTCTCTCAGTTCCCATATGAATTTTTCACTATGTTTAACCTTGAAGTGATTTCTCACCATTGACTGTAAAATCATCTTGCTTATTTTGCATTTTTTCAATGTAAATCATGTATTTTCCTATATTTAATTCCCTGATCATGTAGATATTCATAAATGCTCAGATCAAAGTCGTGGGTTATATCAAATACAGAGAAAACTGAAGAAAAACGGACTTTTTCAGCAAATATATCATTAACTGAACAGAAACCCAGTGTGTCTATGCACTGTCATTGTGGTTTTACTGGTGAATCACTGGTTGTAGAAGATGACAGTGTTTCCACGTTCACTCTGGCATATCTGAACGTCCAAATGGGTCATATCTGATGACCATGAAAAGATAATAAACTGTATTTTACACCAATTATGTACATGTGTCGATAGGGTTAGTGGATCAGCAGGTGTTAAATATTTACAACAGCAGATGGTTTTGGTCACCAGTGGCTGTTTGGGTGTTTAAGGGTTAATGTTTAGGTGAAGTTTTCAGGGTTGGACTGATTTCCACTGGCATCCAGAAGGCACATAAAAACCACAAATTATAAAGAGAGAGGCCTCTCTAATGTCGTTCCCTCGGGGAGTGTGTCTTTACACGGCATAGCTGTGGATATCTACTACTACATAATTCAGACAGCAGGTCGACATGATTTGACAACGATCAAATCTAATCTCACATGCTGTTTGTAAGTGATTTTGCTCATTTTCTAAGTTCAGGCATCATTAACCTATCTGTGCTGGTTGCCGTGGTAACAGCATGGGCATGCACAGTATGCAAAGAAAAGTTTTTTGGAAACCCAAACAAAAGGCTTCAGACAAGAAGAAGCATACAGACATGTCCTCCTGCACTGTAGACCGTGGAGTTTAGTCGTGGTCGTTACATTGAAGAGACTGATGTGATTCACGCCGCCGTCATGGACAGCGATGGCTAATGTTGTCTGAATGTGATCCAGCATGTGACAGAAAGAACACTTTGAACTCCAAGAGCAAAATGAAACACACCAGACAACCTCAGGAATAGGTTTGCTTTGTGCTCAAGTGTTTTTTCTGAACCACCAAACCATGATATGATCAGTTTGACTTGGATTTTTCAATCTGCAGATTTCCACGCCTGTCTGTCTCACAGCCGGGGTTTCACACTCAGCCGTTCGCCATATGAGTCATTTCTGCTTATGTCCAGATGATTCTATGGTCCGTTTCAGTTCTCCCAACACTCTGCCAGAGCTGTTCAGTGTGGTAAAACCTATCATCTCTCATTTAAACCAATTCTCATTCTATTTTCTCTTCTGTGACGTGAATCATCCCCTTATTTTCACTTAATAGATTGTGAAAAATGGCTGCCCCACATTTGGGATTTGATTCTGATTGTTTGCAAAGATAGTTGTGTGTTGTTCATGAACACACACATGCATCCTGTTTGAAACTTGAGTGTATAAAATGTTCCCCTCCACAGGATGGTTGATTTCACTGTGAATCACTGCTCTGTCATCTTCCACTTTACACTCCAAACACAACCCACAAACCTTTATTTGTTTCCTTAAACTGGATGATTGTGTGTGTATATAATTCACAGTGATATTCATTCCCAAGGGGCTTGAAACTTATTGTCCAACACTGGCTATTGTTTAAAAGATGACACAGCATTACTGTGTGGTTTTCTACATTTTCTACACCCTTTTTCTCCCAATTTAGAACAGACAATTCCCGGAGCACTGCGGTCTCTGCTACTTCTAACTCCCACTCAGAGCAGAACTCAGCAGCTCAACAGCTTTATTAAGTCAGGTACTTCTCAAAGTTGCACTTTTTTTAGTTTTTCCCTTTGATTTTCTCAGTTCCTCACTGAATATTGTGGAAGAATCCAGTGATTCTGAAAGGAGTTCTACCATTTCTGATTTTTAACTTGTCACAAGGCTTTGCAAAAATCTTCTTATTCCATATGCTTCACTTATAATTAGTGTGAGACTATAACACTGCAAAAGCTGAATAATAGAATACACACAAATATAGACGCATTAGTGTTGTAAACAGCCAGTTATCTATATTATAAAAGCCAAGTGGCCTCTGTGTGTGTGCATGTGTGTATGCGTGTCTCAGGATTCACACTAAATCCAGACAGAGCTGATTGCTGCAGTTCAGCATATCAATGTATTTTTGGTCAAGGAACAGACTAGTAAAAACAGCTAGTTAATAGGACCAATATTTCAGGATATCTTAGTTAATTTTGGAGTACAGGACAATAGCTTTAAATGTTTAAAAGGATCCCCATCAGCTGCCATCACTGACAAGCTAATCTTCCTGGGGTCCACACGGAAGAACAACACAAAACAGAACATAATACATGCATGACAATCAAAGTTCACATTATTAACAATGTAAATCTAAAAATAATAACTATTATTATTAAAACATAACACATCATCAGAAAAATATGGGATTAGTTATATTAATGAGTTGCATCCATCAAAGAAAATAACGTCCACTCCCCCCATACAGTACTTGCTCAGATATTTAAATAGTGCTTTCTCAGGTGATACCTGAAAGATGATGCACCATTCAATTTCCGTATGTTCAGGGGCAATGATTCCAATGATTGATGGCACGATAAATAATTGTCCTCTTTAAAGCCTTGCAATTGCGTTGCTCTACCCAGAATGCTTTGGCAGTGACAGCTGGACAAATGTGGTACAG
This sequence comes from Ostorhinchus rueppellii, assembly GCA_030068375.1. Taxonomy (NCBI): domain Eukaryota; kingdom Metazoa; phylum Chordata; class Actinopteri; order Kurtiformes; family Apogonidae; genus Ostorhinchus; species Ostorhinchus rueppellii. The sequence goes on along the minus strand of JAQQZY010000019.1, from coordinate 24,851,272 downwards.
CATGCACTAATACACACCTGCATACAAACTACCACATCTAGAACCTGTGGAACTGGATCCCCACAGGTCAACGCGCTACTTTAGATTAAGCTCCACTAACCCCATATAACTGATGGCATTTACAGGATCATTAGTATCTTTGCTTATGAGGCTTGTGCTGGTTGACATTGAGCCTGTTTGTGTGACCATAAAAATCTGATAACTGTTAATAATCAGATAATCATAATAAACAGATGGCTGAAGTGACCTTGAGCAAGGCACCTAACCCTACACTGCTCCAGGTTGTAACCAATACCCTGTAAGTCGCTTTGGATAAAAGCGTCTGCCAAATGCATAAATGTGAATGTAAAAACAGATCTGACGTGTTTACATGCACTTAAGAAATGTGATAATTGAAAATCCTGGTTTAGACACTCCAGTCCATTATTGGGTTTCTTTACATACATAGTGATGGTGGACTCAAACTTCCTGTTATGGTCTCATGCCTACTTTTGACAACATAACTTCAGTTTACTGTGATTTGAATAGTTTTTACACATGCGCAGATATCAGATTAACCTCTGTGTATGCAGGAAGACATCGGATTATTGGGGAGAAATCCAGGTTTGCTAATCTGATTTCTCATCATCAGATTACTGTTGTAATCTGATAAAACATATTGCATTTGCTTGTTCACATGATCAAGGCCGTCAACAAAGGGGGGCAAACGGGTATGTTGTCCTGGGCCCAGACATGGGGGCGGGGCCCAGAACTGGTCCTTCATGAAGATACGATTAATTATTCTGTTTAATTTCTAAATGTGTGGGCCCACTCAGATTATTTTGTCCCGGGCCCAGCCAAAGCTGTCAACGGCCCTGCACATGATCACTTGAATAATCTGACAACTCCACAAATCTAGTATTGAGCTGAGTATTATTGTGAATGTAAACAAGCTCATTGATTCTGGTTCTTGAAATTCCCTTATTCAGCACGTGATAAATACTAGTATTCTGGTTACTAATAACCCCAGTCCCCTGTAGCAGAAGTGACCAAAATTCATCTCGAAATGTATACAATCTGTATATCAGATGGATTTATACAACAGGATTTCATCACAATAACATCTTAACTCATCAGAGTGCAGCTGCTTCCTCAAAAATCATTGTATTTCTTAAAGGAATTTTTAACGACTGCTTTACTTCCTCTGGATTTTAAAAAAATCCCACAAGCCCCAGATCTAAAACAACCAGTCCTAATGATGACACAGAGGACTGAGTTACAGTGGATAATCAAACTGAATAAAAGAGTAAGTTTATGCTATTGTTAATTATCTTCCAACTTTTTCATCCTTTTCATCTATCCATCCATTTTCTGAACTCTTTAATCCTCGTGAATGTCACAGGACTGTTGGAGACCATCCCATCCAGATACACACGGGACTCGTGACAGGACTAACATACAGTGGGGCAAAAAGGTATTTAGTCATCCACTGATTCTGCAAGTTCTCCTACTTTGAAAGATGAGAGAGGTCTGTAATTGTCAGAGGTACACTACGCCTATGAGAGATAAAATGAGGGGGGGGGGGGGGGATCCAGGAAATCACAATGTAGGATTTTTAAAGAATTTATTTGTAAATTATGGTGGAAAATAAGTATTTGGTCAAAAACAGAAGTTCAACTGAATACTTTGCAACATAACCTTTGTTGGCAATGACAGAGGTCAAAAGTTTCCTGTAAATCTTCAGCAGGTTAGCACACTCTGTAGCTGGTATTTTGGCCCATTCCTCCATGCAGATCTTTTCTACAGCAGTGATGTTTTGGGGCTGTCATAGGGCAACACAGACTTTCATTTCAATTCCCTCCAGAAATTTTCTATGGGGTTTAGGTCTGGAGACTGGCTAGGCCACTCCAGGACCTTGAAATGCTTTTTACGGAGCCACTCCGTCATGAAGACCCAGCCATGTTCCATCGTCAATGCTCTCACTGACGGAAGGAGGTTTCGGCTTAAAATCTCATGATACATGTCCCCATTCATTCTTCCCTTGACATGGATCTGTCGTCCTATCCCCTTTGCAGAAAAACAGCCCCAAAACATGAGGTTTCCACCCCCATGCTTCACAGTAGGTACAGTATGGTGTTCTTGGGATGCAACTCAGCATTCTTCCTCCTCCAGACATGACAAGTTGAGTTTCTACCAAAAAGTTCTATTTTGGTTTTGTCTGACCATGTGATATTCTCCCAATCCTCTTCTGGATCATCCATATGCTCCCTGGGAAACTTCAGACAGGCCTGGACTGGCTTAAGCAGGGGGACACACCTGGCTGCCGGATTTGAGTCCCTCTCAGTGTAGTGTGTTCCTGATGGTAGACTTTGTTACTTTGGTCCCAGCTCTCTGCAAGTCATTCATCAGGTCCCTCCATGTAGTTCTGGGATTTTTGCTCACCGTTCTTATGATTATTTTGAGATCTTGAGTGGGGCCCCAAATCGAGGGAAATCAATGGTCTTGTATGTCTTCCTTTTGCTCCCACAGTTATTTTATTCACACCACCCTGCTTGCCAACTGTACATTCACTCTTCCCAGCCTGGTGCAGGTCTACAATTTTCTTCATGGTGTCCTTCGACAGCTGTTTGGTCTGAGTCTGACTGTTTGAGGCTGTGGACAGGAGGAAAGAAGAAGTTACAGGTCTGGGAGAACTAGAAATCTTGCTTCTTTGTCGGTGACCAAATACTTATTTTTCACCATAATTTACAAATGAATTCTTTAAAAATTGATTTCCTGGATTTTTTTTTTTTCTCTCATTTTGTCTCTCATAGTTGAAGTGTACCTCTGATGAAAATTACAGACTTTCATCTTTGTAAGTAGGAGAACTTGCAAAATCAGGGGCTGATTAAATACTTGCCCCACTGTATACACACTAACAACCACCCTCACATTCACACCTATGGGAGTTTTTGATTCACCAGTTAACATATTAACTGCATGTCTTTGGATGGTGGGAGGTGCACACCCTCACAAACACAGATAGAACATGCAGACTCCATAGAAATGGAAGCCAGGACTTTCTTGCTGTGCTCCACCATCCATTTCATTGTTTGTGAAAACAGAGACAACATTGGACACAAGCCAGCACAGGCCTCTCAGTGGCATTACTATGTTTATTTGTGATTCTGTTTGTAGCATAACTTGATGACAATAGACAGCTAAAGTCCCAGCTGTTCTGGTTATGCCCAAAGAAATTTAACTCCAGGAAAAAATTGGATTAAAGTCAATGATGAGTCCTTTTTTTTCATCCCTTTGAATTTTGCATCAATTACATACAGTATATGATATTTGTCAGTTTAAAAGATCATTTTTATGGGTCAAAATTCAATTTGTGCTGAAATTGTTGAAGTATCAGATTGAATATCTGTAAATACAAAGACTCTACAGTAACTGTCTGTGTCAACAGTCTACATTACTAGTTTTGTTTGTTTGTTTGTTTGTTTTTTACTTCTTTCAAAACTGTATAACTTTATGTTGCTCTAGAAGATTTAGATAAAACATGCCAAGGCAGTTGTGGTTTCAGTTTTGGTGACATGCAGGGTACGATTTGTTCAAAAAACAGAGAAAGGGGTGTGTTTTTTGTTTTTTTTTTTCTTTGAAGTGCATGTGTGTGTGTGTGTGTGTGGGGGGGGGGGGGATTTAGCTTGGGAAGATTCATCAAAATCTTACCAAGTGTATTTTTCTGAATTAAGCAAAAAAAAAAAAATCTGCCAATGGAACAAGTGAAAATTTTCTTGAAAAGATTTCTTGAAATAAGATTTTCAAGAGCTATAGTCTGAAAATAAGTTCTTTATATTTCATTGAAAGGTTACTCTTTAGGGGATTATGTCTTATTTCAAGTGTGATGAAATACTTTGACTAGAAATGAGAAAAATACACTTGGTAAGATTTGGATTTTTCCAGTGTATAAACAGTGGATCTTACATGAAATTTCCACAACCTGTTTCTGCTGGACACCCGCCACTGCTTTATGGGCCCCATGAGTTGCCCCCCCCCCCCCCGAACAAATTGCACCCTGGTGACATGTATCACATGACAAAATATGTAGTCCATTGGAAGCCAAGATTTAATGTTATTTTACTGTCTGCCACAAACTGACTTTCTTCATTTCCTTTTACAGTTCCCTTTAAACTGACAAACACCAAAAGTGCAAATGGTGACACATTAAATTATGTGTCTCATTGTCGACCACGGTTCATATTTTTTCTGAAGTTAGTTTCCATTGGACACAACAGAGGGGTCTTCAGCTCTGTAAAGATCTAAACTGATTAAACTCATTAATAATTTTGTCTATACCCCAGTTGCTCATAAATCTTCAGATCACAAGTCAAATTTCAAGGTCACATGGTTAAAAATCTGTTTAGAAGTATATCATTTAGCTGAATATATAATTTAGACACAGTGTGGCCCTACAATAACTCATTCAGTTATTCAAGTTACATTGTATTATGTTTTTCTGTGTATATGGATATGACTGCATATTGTGTGTCATGTTTCACAAAATAAAACTGTAATAAAAAAAAATGTAAAAATTCCAATACTTGTTAAATAACTGTTATTTGGATTGTGCACTGTTTTGTTGAGTTTTTAACTAACAGTCTTTTGTTCCATGGATGTATAGAATGTAATTTTTGGTACAAGTTTTGCTTAGCATTACCATGGCGATATGAATGGAACTGTGACATCTGATTCTCACAAGTTGCTTGATGTCAACAAAGAGGGGATTGAAAAAGGACAAAACCATGGTGCTGAAAATTTTAAATTGAGTGCATGTTTCTTTTTGCAGTGTTTCAATATATGAAATGACCTTTAGGTTCTGTACATATGAAGTTTTTTTTTTTTTTTATTTCAGTTTGTGCTTTGTTCACAGATTGTCAGTCTATGATATTATGGAGAATATATTGGTCACTTTGGGTAATCAGAGTACAATGAATACATTAGAGAATACATGGATAAGATCTTCAGAAACACCGGTTCTTTCATAGACTCCAGGCATAATCATGTTTCTAAAACTTACACAAGAGCTTATAGGGATACATGTTTCACATGCACAAACTCCAAAATAAATCCTGATACTTAAGTCTATGTAAATACATCAAATGTTTGTCGGGTTTATACCTCAAACCACAAAAATCCTCTACAAAAAGAAGCCTCCACGTTAGGCTATAAGCAGGAACCTCTTTATCTTTTCAGCTGATAAACTAATTTGCAATTCATGACATTACCACAAACCAGTGACCACAGTGTGAATGTGCTGCCACTGGGGGGCACAGGGGCCAGTGCCCACTCTGTCTGGTTGGTATTTTGGCCTTGGCAGAGTGTGAAAGAATTGAGTTAGTTCAAAGAATCAATTTTCCATTAACCTCCTCACATCTGAGGTCAGAGGACGTCGCATGTTGACTCGATGGACTCACAGCAAACCTCAGCATGACTCTAAAAGGTCTGTGGCCAAACCGCAGAAAGACTAAAATATACCGTCTTCCACATCCTGGACGCACAGGAGTTTATGATTAAATGTGTAGTGAGTGGAAATACTAACACCTTGAGTGAACCACTAATGATACCTCACAGCATATGGAGACGCATGAGTTTACCTCCTGCACCCACACACAGGATGGCATTTAACTTTTCTGTGGCTGTTTGAAGATACGTACCAAGAGAAGCTGAACATCTGTCATATTCTCCTTCAGCCTATGAATGTTAAAACATAAAACAATCTCCACTGAAGGATTTTAGGGAACGATCATAAAGATAGAAATCTGCCTTTTTATCTTGCATTGATTATTTATTTGGCTGTAAAATGAAAGCACAGTGGTTAAGTTAAGGTGAGTTATGACCTTAAAGATTATTATTATTATTATTATTATTATTATTATTATTATTATTATTATTATTATTATTATTATTATTATTATTATTATAGAAGCACTATTAAAATGCTGATGAAAACTTGATATGAATTAATGTTTCAGGCTCCTATATTGAGAAATCTCATTTCAGTTCCCAATGCATGACATGTATGTCATCCTTTGTTATGTTCCTCATCTCAAAGTAAATATGGCAAATATACACAAAGACAGAAATATAAATGTATATGTGGATGTTAGACATCTTGTCTGACAGAGAACAAGGGGAAGAGTGCCGTTTTCATCACACCATAACCTCAGAATTAAGACACGCGGTGGCCTTGAGGTGCAACCGCCCAAAAAATTATCCACTGTAAGAAAAAAAAAATTGTGATTCATTTAAAAAGAAGAATCTGATAAAATAAAAGTACCCCTTAAATAAAAATGCACTTGCATGAAAAAAACTCCTAAAAAAAACTTTTAATAAAAAATTTAGTTCTTCAACAAAATAAAATAGATTTGTAGGATTTTTTTAGTATAAAATTATCTCCTAAAAAATAGACTTCTACAAAAAAGTCTCTCAAAATAAAAATAAACAACATCAAAAATTATACATTTTTCAAAAGTGTTTGAAAATGTATAACTTCATATGCCTAAAAAAGAAAACCTCTTCACTTTTTACATAAGTTTCATTTAAAAAAAGAAAGAAAAAAAAACATCATTCACCTTTCCAGTTAAAGGGGTGCTGTTTACCCGAAAGGTCTCTTGCTTTAAAATTAAGGCCACCACAAAAAAAAAAAAAAAAAAAAAAAAAACATTGGCTGAAATTATCTAAGTATTTAAGGCCTTCAGCTAATGTGGCTAATGCTAAGAAAGTAACCCACCGGAAGTGGAGGTCAGTGCACTAAAAATAAAGCTATTACAAAAAAATTTACATTAATATAGTTTGCAAAGTAGTTAAATGGTTAAATAAGGTTCCTGTGTCTACTTAAGGTTAGGTCTGGGTGATCAATGGTTAAGGTTAGGGTTAGGGTATGGATGAAGTTAGTTTTCATTGGTAAATGGCCCTTGTGTGCACTATGTGAAGGTTCATTGCTAAGCTAATGCTAACACAAAAAGTTGACTGCAACTTTGTGAACTACCACTGCAAGTAAGCAATTGTGTGATTACAGTGTTGAATTATTTAACTGCCTGGCATTTAATATTATTTTGATGAATATTAACTACAAAAAGTTTTAAAATTATTTTATTTTGAGAGGAGCTGAGCTCCACTTCCAGTGGGTTACTTCATGAGCATTAGTTACATTAGCTGAAAGCCTTAAAACATTTCAGCCTATAGTAAAACCTTTATTGGGGTCCCTATAGTGGGTTCCCTGCCTCATAAGGTCAAAGGTTAACATGTCCCAGTCTGATTAGTAACACTGGGGCAACAACCACAGTTTGAATGTGAAGTCAATGTTAAAGTGTGATTCTTCTGGCTGCCTCTAGGTAGTGGATTTAAAAAAAACATATCATTCAACTTCCCTCAGATAATCCTAAATCAGATGACGGTTTTGCTCAGGAGTCATTCCAGTCTCTGTTGCTTCCTCTGGGTCCATTAATTTGCTCCGTCAATAAGACTTTATGGTTAATAGAGGAGCCCTGTGATGAACTGGCGACTTGTCCAGGGTGTACCCCGCCTTCGCCCTTAAGTAGCTGGGATAGGCTCCAAGCGACTCCCTTGACCCTAGTGAGGATGAGATGGGTTCAGAAGATGGATGGATGGTTAATAGAGGCTCTTGGTGTATGCCATGTCAGGTTTTGATTGACAGGTGTGATTGACATCTCACTTACTCCCTGAGCCTGATTTTTTTTGCTTCTGAGTAAAACTCATTTTTCCCTGTGAGTAAACTCTAATCATACAGCCACCAAGACCATCAAATAACTGTTACTTAGATGTGTGATGACATTTATTGGAACACTAAATCAGTAAGTTTAATAATAATCTAATAGTCTTCCCATCATCCAATGGACTTCACCAGCTCGACTTCGTTGTATAAGAATGAACAGGATGGTGGACGAAATCCAGACAGGCTTCAGAAGTCTAAAAAGGCTCCATCCACATCCTAGACCCAGAGTATTCATTAATTCATTTTCTATACCTGCTTTTTCCTCACTAGGGTCACGGGGGTTGCATGGAGCCTATCCCAGCTACTTAAGGGCGAAGGCGGGGTACACCTTGGACAAGTCGCCAGTTCATCACAGGGCTAGAGGCAGAGTAAAGATTCACAAGAACTGGATTAAAAAAATGTTTTAGAATGTTACAGGTAAAGGTTATAAGCCTGTGATTCACTTTATGTCATTTACAATAGTAATGTATGTATGTGTTTCAGTACAAAGCTCACCTGTCTCCATGAAGGATTATTATCAGCTGTTTCTCTGGCAAATATTATCTGTGTTTTCCATTTAATGACTTTATTAGAGGTGATGCCAAGTCCTAAACAATCGAACATCAACTGGCAGAGATTTCACCATACGAGACTGAAATGATATGACTAATTCATTAGAGGATATTACTGGAGCAGATCTTAGCATAGCATTCTGCAGGAAGGTGTCTGAGGAGTCCAGCACTGCCTAGTGGTAGGTAGTGGCAGTACAAAGACAAAGATGGAGATGAAGAGCTCCACAGAAAGAAGGAGGTCAGAACGCCTGCTGTGATTGGATGAAAGGCATGAAGAAGGAGGCTGAAAACTGGAACCAGATTCAGTCTCACTGTGTAACCAATGGTTAACTCTCAACGCTTAAATTCTTAACTTCCCAAGATTTTTTTATCAATAACAGAAGTCCACCTGTAGTAAATTATTCACTATCACTGTCTTCATTTATATTTTAAGATGCTATGTAGTTTATCCAGCTACAAAAGACCATGAAATCTAGATCAGAAGAGCAGATCAAAGTAATTTTTTTGAACTCATGCAGCGTCTTCATTCATTCATTTATTCGTTCATCATCTGAACCCACTTGATCCTCACTAGAGTCATGGGGGGTACTGGAGCCTATGGGTGAAAGTCATAGGCCATAGGCTCCCAGCTACCTATGGCTGAAGGCGGGGTACACCCTGAATGAGTCACCAGTTCATCTTAGGGCTGACATTACAATCAATCACTCTCACGTTCACAATTATGGGCATTTAGGGCAGCCGTGGCTCAGGAGAGCATGTTGTCCAATAACCAATGGGTTGACGGTCGAATTCCACTCTGTCCTAGTCTTCATTCTCCTTGCCTCCAGTGATGCTACTCACATTGGCGTAGGAATGCGTTTGGTGGTAGGTGCAAATTGGCAGCCATACTTCTGTCAGCCTCCCCCTTAGGCCAGCTGTAGCTACATATATAGCTTACCACTACCAGAATGTGTGTGTAAATGACTGATCCAATGTACAAGGAAAACGCTAAATCTAATCCATTATTATTTTAGGTTGACCAATTAACCTATCAGTGCATGTCTTTGGGCGGTGGGAGGAGGAGTACCTGAAGAGAACCCATGCAAACACTGGGAGAACATGCAAACTCAAACAGAAAGGTCCAAGGTCGGAATCAAACCCACGACCTTCGTGCTGTGAGGCAACAGTGCTATCCACACGGCCTTATTTCAGTGCATTAATCTGAAATGGTAAAATTCCAGAATAGAGCAGACAGGAGTACTTCAACTAATTGGAAGTTGTAGCTCAGCTCATCATGACTTTTTGGTCTGAACTTGGGCTTTACACAAGGTCTATCGTGGTAGCACTCTCTGAATGAACTTTACAGGGCCTGTAATTGCTTTAATTATTCTTTATGGTCTTCTCTGTTTTATTATATTGCCTCCAATTGTTTTATAAACACTGTTTTCCATGGTTTTATTATAATTCCTTCAATTAGCCTTTGGGTTTCAAATTCACAGAGTTTGGCTTTTTGGTTTTATTACCATTGTTTCTAGTTTTATAAGTACACTTTTAACAAGGCTACTACTTCAGTATATTCTAATTCGATCTATGTAAAGGTTGAATGAATGAATAAATGAGTCAGACGCTTTAAGTGTGTTGCTACTTCCACGTGGTAAATAAACCTGGAAGAAGTCAACATAAAGTCCTTCATGTTGTACCTTGGGTCTAATGATAGGTGCGTAATTAACAGTAACACTTTTTCAATCACATATTAGTTCCTTTCAGATCCTATGTCTCTGTGATAGCTAACCCAATCAACCAATGCTACCAGGTGCCTACAAATGCGTTAACCGTGTGTCCAGTCATTTAATACTTCAGCTGCAACTCCTTTCCAAACCCTGTTGGTGTGAACAAAACCGTAATCGGCAAACCCGGCTCTGGAGACCCACTAGTACCATTTTCATCAGCCTTTCTTTATAAAAACTGAGTTGTGCAGAGCTAGCTGGCTGTGCTTAATGTTTAATTTTCCAAATTTCCTTTGCTATGAGTGAGGTAGTGCATTATTTATGCCTCCCAAGTCCAAATACCACATAGTCCCTGAAGTCATTATCTGCTGAATAAGACATGTAGCCAATGACGGCACAACTGACTGCATATGCAAAGTATTACCATTTATGATTACAGCTCCTCTGGCGTTTGCTTCAGATGGAAAAAGGCTCAATCTTAAAGCTCGTCATTGAAAAACAAATATTCTTTCTATCATTAGTGGTATATTTCTTTTTTTACTAATTCAAAAATACTATTTACATTTGGAAATTAAATTAGCTTTTTCTGTTGCGCTACAATTGAGTTACATTTGACATATGAATTCCAACTTGTGTGTTTTCCAAACGATTCTCTTCACAGTAACAGAAATTAGATAAATTAGGGATATTATGCTACAAGTGAACTCTAACACATTCATTTAGCTTCCAGGCATTTATCTCAAAACTGCAACCAATTTGACTTCACACATTTCCGTATGTCGTCTCATTAACCGATCCTTCAGCCACTGTTGTATCTTTACAGCAGTAATCGTAGTGTGTAATTAAAGTGTTGAAGTCACCATTGGATAAAGTACAAACCACATTATTTCTGTGATCACTGTGAGGATGGGTGACACAGGAATGCTTCAACTGCAGCCAAGCTTCAAAATCTCTTAATAAAGAGGTTCTGCTGTTCGAGGATGATTTTTTTTAGGGTTTTTTTTCCAACCATGGCTCAGATAATTGAGTGTATTTGTCTTAGTAACATGCAGTTGTCATATTAAATTTATAGAGCAGCATGCCAAGCACTACTGGAGCCATTAACAAGAATCCGGTTTCCATTCTACAGTTAATTTTAGTGCGGTATTTTCACTGTTACATACATCATAAGAAAAACAACCCAGTGTCACCCACAGATAAAACCATTGCTCTGAGCAAGTAGGGATTGAGATGTAATGAAAATGCAAATGAAAATGATTACAGTGTAATAAGTAATGTACATGCAGATAAGGTGTAAGTGATGTGCTCTGCCTGGTAATTGCCTTTAAATTGTTTTCGATTGTGGACCCACCTACTGCATGTGCCGACGCTGGAGTGATAACCATGGCTGGTAAATGCAATTTATCACAAGCTGCAGAGCAACTACTTGTTACACATTAGTAAAAGCCATGCATGCCTCTGTGTTAGAATACAATTCAGACATTACATTGTGAAGCAGATTGATGTCCACACCTAAAAGCACCTTAGAGATTTATCTTGTATAATTCGTGGTATGTGTTGTTAACATGCCCACTGAGGCTGAGCTGATGTTAGGAAGTTTACTCCGTGTTTAAAGAGAAATCTGCACTGGAGTCACTGTTCCTGCAAAATACATGAATGAATACTGGGTTGCATTACATAAATAACAATAAAACTTTATTTATACAGCACACAGGTACAGTCACAAGGTTACAAAGTGCTTTACATGCTGAAACAGAATTAAGATGGCCGACGTAGTACTGTGATAAAGATGAATAATGAATAATTGTGGCAGCCATGGTTCAGAAAGTGGAGGAGGTTGTCCAATAACTGAAGGGTTGGAATCCTGCACTGTCCTAGTCATATGCTGTTGAGTCCTTGGGCAAGATACTTCACTCACATTGCCTCCAGTATCACTCACACTGGTGTATGAATGCATGTGGTCAGAGGGTGCATTTGCTGTGAAATAGCAGCCATGCTTCCATCAGCCTGGCAGCTGTGGCTACAAACGTAGTTTACCACCACCAGAGTGTGAAAGTGAATCAGTAATGTAAAGCACTTTGGGTGCCTTAAAAAGCGCTATAGAAACCTAGTCCATTATTATTATTAAAAAATAAAACTATACGTATGCTTATATGTTTCTAGGCAACATGATGGTCCAGTCACCTGAAGAAAGTCCAAGAAGGTCCTGGGTTCGATTCCAACCAGGGACCTTTCTGTGTGAAGTTTGCATGTTCTCCACGCATCTGTGCAGGTTCTCTTTGGGTACTCCAGCTTCCTCCCACCATTCAGAGACATGCACTTAATTGGGCAACTTAAAATTGCCCTTAGGTGTGAATATGAGAGTGATTGGTTTTTCATCTCGATATGCTGGCCCTGTGATTAAGTGGCAACTCATCCAGGGTGTAACCCACCTGTTGCCAAAGCAATGGATTAATAAAAGGCTTTCTCCAAAAGTTACATTTTGAGAAGCGATTGAAAAGATGTCCCCGATCATTCCAATAACCTATTTCAATAATAGCCAGTGGTACCAGTTAGTAATTAAATATAGGAAAATACCTGATGTTGACTGAAAAAATACAGAGAATAATGTCATAATAAATAGTAATAAATCACTGAAGTAAAAATTAAATATATTGAAAAAGATATTTTGGAGTGGCCATAAAAATAGCACTGGGTCTTTATGGGTTAGGTTTCTGAGACAAAACTCTTTTTAACGCCATATTGTAGATTAACCATTTAATAATAAAAAAAATCTTCCTCTCGCCCACCTGGGCGGTGTCTCCTCCAGACTCGGGTCCTCTACCAGAGGCCTGGGAGCCAGAGGGTTCAGCGCAGGATCTTAGCTGTTCCCAGCATTGCGCTCTTCTGGACAGAGATCTCTGATGTATTTCCTGGTATCTGCT
>JAQQZY010000019.1:24798392-24827520 GCA_030068375.1 Ostorhinchus rueppellii | reverse complement strand
ATTCATGGCCATGACGCTGTCTTCTGTAAATATGCCTTCTAGTTTACCTCCAGGCTACTCCCCCATTCACTTGTTTTCGTCGTTCTGTATACGTCACAGTGTTTGTTGCTCTGATTGGTCATAGCACTGGCCTATTACGTCCAGAGCAGTTTGATAGACAGCCGTTGATCCCACGCTTAAGCTCAGTCTATGGATCATGTCCAGACTATGTATTCAGATCATAGTCGGGCTTGCCAGGCTTAGTTCACAGGCCATATGTTTGACACCCGTACTTTGATGCAAGATGCGTTTGAGTTGCCAGTAGCTGAAAAAACAGCACTTTCATGTGATAGTGAGCTCAATGTTTGGGTCTAATGTCAGGAACGTAGACACCTACAAACAAACAAGCTGGAGTTTATTGGGTGGACTGTAAATTGTACACACTGTAATAAAAACAGCTTCCTTCTTTTATTTCTTCTTGTGTTGTTTATTTTAGTTGATGCTGTCTGAATGCTGTGGCTCAATCATATAACCAGAGTGTATTTGCTGCAGTTACTGGTGTTCACTTTATCAAAGAATACTGTCTAAACTATTCCCACAGAGCTGAGTCAACATGGCTTTAAAACCTTGTAAAAGCAGTGTTGGCAGGACCATTATATTACATTACATCACACTGCACAGAGTCTTTTAAAGTTGCCATTATCTAAGCCTAGTAACTACCGTGCTGTTCCGTCTGGGCCGTAGCAGCGCAGAGTTAAATCCCACTGTTTCTCAGTCACCACATCATCACCTGCTAACACACCTGTCCTTTATTCCCTCAGACACACACTAAGTACCTGACCTAAAACAGTCACCGTCTGCCAGACCGTTCAGCGCAGCTTTATGGCATTCAACAGTCTCCAACCATCTGTTTCTGTTCTGACTGCCGCTAAGTTTTGACCTCTGTCTATTTTTGACTCTTTTCTGGACTCGGTCTTCCTTCACTGACTTCTGTTTTGAACACAGACCAAGCAGACCTCTGTTTTTATTAACCTGCACCACTTTCATGCTCTTACTTTTGACCCACAAAAAGAAGCAGTAGCAGAAAATGTGGATCAATTATTGGTCAAACCGTATAAAATCCAGTCATATGATACAGTTCAGTGCAAAAGACAGTGGTAGAGCTGATCGATGCCATGATGCCATGGCTCTGCTGCTGTCAGAGAAGCTTTGAGGTTGATTGCTGGATTAGTTTGAGTCAGGAAAAGCCAAGGTCTACCAAGCGAGGGAATCTGTACTCCAACTAGAGGCAGTTCAGCGGTGCATTGGGTACAAGTTATCACAAATGAGGCTGTTAAATGTTATGTTAAACTGAAATTCCATTCACTGCTCACACACTGGAAGTATATGAAAATACAGACAATTTCGAAAGCTCCTGCCAAGATATTTTGTGTTGTGTGCAAAACTGGGCGGTCAGCGATAACCCCTCTCTGGGCTTTTTTTATGACCTATGTGAGTAGGTGGAGCTCCTCACTAAAATGTTTTAACGTAAATGTAAGCGCTGCCACAAAAGACAGCAACTCCAAACACACTGACACACCCTATACCCATAACATGACTTCATTTTCCATTTCGGTTTTTTTTTCTTCTTCTTTTGTCTGACACCACATTGAAATTCCTTCTGCAGACTCCCATCACAGAGCAGACACAGTCATTCCCCTGCACTGAACCGCTCTGCTGTTTGTCAGCATTTTCCTTTTGTACTGGAGGTTCTAATAATGCACGTTACTGCATTAGACTATAAAATTCCAAGGCAATAATAACATTTAAGATTTTAACATATAAACTTACACTCACCACACATTTTATTAGGTAAACCTGTTCAGCTGCATAAGCAAAGACCAATAAGATCATAGAAACTCAGCGTATTTAGACATGAACACAGGGTCAAGAAAAAGTGAAGTTCAAGCCAAGTATCAGAATGAGAAAGAACAGTGAGTTAAGTAGCTTTGGATATGGTTTTGTTATTTGGTTACTGGCTCTGGTCTGAGTATTCCATAAACTTCTGGTAAAATGGAATTTTCACAGACAACTATCTCCAGGATTTATAGATAAGTGGCAAGAAAAAGAGAAGATTTCCAGTGAGCAGCAGCTCTCTGGGAAAATGCATTATTGATACAAGTGGTCAGGGGAGAATTGGTCTGTGCAGGAAAAAAAATAAAATAAAATAAATAAATAAATGGCAGCAGTAACTCACAAAAACACTGGTTAAAACTGAGGTATGTAGAAGAGCACCTCTGAATGTACAACACATGAACCTGGAGCTGATGGGCTACAGGTGCAAATACACTCAATGGCCATTATATTAGGTACATGCAGTACTACCGAGGTATGTCTAATAAAGCAGCTGGTGAGTATTTGACAGCTTTCTAATAAACAGCATATTCACTACAGACCTTCTGATTTAGTCTCTCAGTATTTCCCATTTAATACATGTAGGATAAGCTAATCATTTTCCAGTTTTATGAGGATTCTTTAGATGCATATATGGCTCCTTCAGAATAGATATGTCATTTACCACAGGTTATGACATGTCCCTGTTTATAGTCAGCTGGAGCAGAGACAAAGATTCTCTCTGGTATAGATGGAAGCTCCACAATAAATTCCACATTTCTGCTCAGAGGGAGAATCACATCTGTTTTTTAAACATTAGGAAAGATGATATGGACAGGTTTTTGGATATGAACTAATACGGAAAAGCTGACCTTTTCAAGAAGGTGTTTGGTGGAATGAAAGAGGAAGGTTCTGGAGTTGAACATCAAGTTCCAGTGGAAAACTTTTAAAAATAAATAAATAAATAAACCTATTTTTAATCGGGGTGTGCACTGCTGCAAGTGAACAGGAACATTAATGGAATATTCATTTCAGCTTTGTAAACAGTGTGTCAGGAATGTTTTCTTTTCTGGAGTAAGGGTAAAAAACAAAATGTTTTGTCAGACAACAATTTTGTGGCTTACAATGTTGAAAAATGACATTTAAACCTCACTGCACAATTTTGTTATGCAGCTGTACACAATAACCAGTGGGGAATCTGCAAAGCATAAAAAGTACCCTGATGTATATTGCAGACACTAATTTATATACGTATGTAATACTTTCACTCTCAATAATATTAGGTAGATATTTTATTTGATGAATACAAAAGTAAGTGTGTTAACTTGGGTTTAATCAATGCAGGTCACAGCGCTCTTGCAGTGGAAATATGCGAGTGGTTCCTCAGAGGTGTACTGTCTGCAGTTTCCACTGGAAACAAATGCAAATATTGAGTGGAACTGTGGGTTTAGGGAATTACATCACTCTACACATGTTAGTTCTTGATATATAAGACTGTGCTTAAAACAAAAATTGTTGCTTTGGGGCACAGCTTTTGTCATGAGCAGCTGAAGGTAGCTGGAAAAATGCACTTCACTTGAATGGCATGTCTTACATCAACGTGCAGGTACTGAAGGATGTTTGGAATCACTAAACCCTGACAAGCTGTGGTCAAACATGTGACGTATGTTCAGCTCTTATTACTCAGCGGGTCATCGTGCTTTGAACCTTCCCTTTGAACTAAACTGGACTTGTCATTTGAGTTGAAAAAGCAGGTGGCCACAGTGTAAAAACACAGTTATATGCTGTTCTACTCTTCAATTAAAGCTTGTAGAACATGAGCTGCCAACAAGCCACAAACTTTACTATGTTAGGTTTTGCAAGTTGCTGACGAGGAACCTTAAGAGTATCTAGGAATTTAAAAAAATCAGTGTTATTTTTAAGTAAATTTGGACTGAAATGGAATTTAAAGCCAAAGGTCACATATAAGTGCTAAAACAGAAAATAAAAGTGTCTGTAAATAATCCTTAAAGACCTAACATTATTTTTCCTAATCATTTTTTTTTTATGTTATTCATTTCTTATATTATCAGGTTTCAGTGAAAATAAGGTGTTTTCCTGTATTCAATTTACAGATCATGTAGATGTTCATAAAACCTCAGCGTAAATTGAAAGGCTATTATATGTGAATGAGAAAATTGGATAAAAGGTTACTTTTCATTAGCATTACAACCTTTGCCATTTATCAAACTACATGGAATTTACTGATGAATCAAAGTTATTGAAAAGGATGCTTCTGAATCCTTGAGAAGACACATCAGAGGCTTTTGGTCAGAGGTAGCTGTTAAGGTCAGCTGTTTAGAAAACCCCTAAGGCAAAATCCTTTGTTCAAAGTACTGACTTATTCTTTGAACCTATGTTTTACTAACCTTTAAGCATATTTCTGACAAAGCAGTATAAAGGTCAGTATTTGTCATAAATATGAACAGTAAAGCCAATTGGGTTTTCTTGCATCTGAAAATATGAGGGAAAATATGAGGTAGGTACAAAAACACATGAAGTGTTTGCTTTTTAAACCTGATAAAGTACTGAGCTGTATTTTATATGAATTACACAAGGAACACAGTCAGAATCAGAAATACTTTATTAATCCCTGGGGTAAATTTATCCGTTACAGTTGCTACAACACAGTTAAAGTACAGAAAGAAAGCAACTCAAGAGCAAGGAAAATGATGTACGAGAAATGCACAGAAATGTACAAGAGATTTACAAGAGAAGTTGCAAGATCCCTGTTAGAATGTGCCATTCTGCTGAAATTACAAATGTGCAAAAATTACGCTTTATGAATCTGAAAAATATTCTCCAGTGTGAAAAATATAATTCTGAATGGAAAAATATAATCCCATATGTCAAATAGGGTGTCTGACACTCAACAGGGAGAGTTATGGAGTTTAATGGTAACAAACAGGAAGTGGATCTGGGTGGAATGAGTCTAGCACTGAAGGTGTTCCTGTGCTCCATCAGTGTGTTGTGGGGTGGGTGGTAGACATTGTCCAGGATGCCCTGTAGTTTGGATAACGTCCACTCTCTAACACTGCCGTCAGACAGTCCCATTCCATACCCACTATATCACTGGCTTTCCTGATAAGTTTGGTGAGACTGTTGGAGTGTGTGATCCTCAACCTGCTGCCCCAGCACACAACGGCAAACAAGGCAGCACTGGTCACCACAGACTGGTAGAACATCCTCAGCATTGTCCTGCAGATGTTAAAGGACCTCGGCCTCCTCAGAAAGTACAGCCTTATTGAGTCGTATTAATTACAAGTAACATGTAAATTAAAAACATCTGGAGTTGAAAAACAAGAGACCAGTCTTATTCAGAGAACAAACAGAATGAGAGAGTCTGGTTTCGACCAGCTCTATATGTAAAGTGTCATGAAATAAGATTTGCTATGATTTGCTGCTATATAAATAAAATTTGATTGATTGGTTGAATTAATGAAGCTCATATTGGAGGGCTGTTATGTTAAATTTCTACGGAAAATCACAGAGGATCTGCATATGAAGGTGAGTAAAACACAATATACATGAGAAAAATGCACAAGAATGATATAATGATAGAAGTTCATTCAGTAAAATATTAAAACCTGAACAATGACAGTAAAATACAAAACTTATTACCAAAAACACTGAAGTCCATGTTAGTTGTATATATATGTAGAGAAGGTTTATCATGTTTTCATCTGTTGTTGTTGACACTATTTCAGAGTGACATCTGTCTTTAATTTTCAGACCAGTGCAACACTCCTGTTTTCATCCATCAGTGCCATTATTGTGTGTTTGATCTGGAATGATCTGTGTTGGTGTCATCACTATCGTACTCTCCCATTTCCTTCTATCATTGTGGCTTGAATGACTGCAACACTGACTTTTAGATATAATTTTTTTTTAAATCACGATCATTATGTGTTTGTTCTTCCTTGTATTTTTTTATAACATGGCTTGTCTTCTATAAGTTAAAGTGACAGTTTGACTCTTTACACATGTGTAACATCATTCCCACATGGTTAACCCCATATGTAAAGAGTATGTGGGAAAAGGAGAGTCAAAGCAGCATCTATTTTACATGGTTCATTATAAATTTTTCTCTTCATTTTTTGTCTGGATAATTTTACCGATAAAGATCCAAACAATTACCATCAACCAGAAGCATCTACCGATCTAAACAGTTTAATACCAGTGGATCCATTAATCCTATTAATACATGTAAATAACTGCTGTAGAATGCTGTTTGTAATATTTCCATGGTCATCAGACATGACCCATTTGGACGTGCAGAGGCTCCATGGTGAATGTGGAAACACTGTCATCTTCTACAACATTGATTCACCAGTAAAACGTATGGAGTTTGTTCAATAACAGTAAATGAAGACATTTGGTTTATGTTCAGTTAAGGATATTTTTTTGGAGAAAAGTCACTTTTTCCTTTAGTTTACTCTGTTTTAATATAACAACCTTTGAATTTTCTTTGAACTTTAATGAACATCTACATGATCTGTGAATTAAATATGGGAAAATATATAATTTACAGAGGAAAAAATGGAAATTAAAGAGGATAGTATTATAATAAATGGTGATAAATCACTTAGGAAAGATTAATTATAGAGAAAAGTTAATTTGGGAACTGCCATGAAAATAGCACCGTGTCTTTAAGGGTTAATGTAGATTATGTGGATTTTATTTCAGTAAATCACCTCCTTCTGTTCCATCTGTTCACAGCTGGTGGTTAGACTCACACCTGTAGTCAGGGGTTGGAACAACAACAGCACAATGATGTATGTGATATTGAATCTGCAGGAGCCAAAACCAGAGGAAACACCATATTCTGAATGTACATCCTGTTCCTTCCTTCTGCAGCAACAATAAAAACATTAATCTGATGATGGTTCATGCTTTTATGGAAACATGAAGACACTTTGCTTCATGTCACAGCAAAACAAATCTGATCAGTGATTGGTAATGATTGCTGTCAATCATGTATTTAACCCTGGGTGTGTCTGAAAATGCCTCTGATTGGTCAAAAGTGTAGATTTGCTGCAGTGTAAAAACACAGATACAGAAGTCTCATGTCCTCAGATCACTTGCATTCCAAAATGCTGAAAGTAATTATGGATTCTTTTGGGGTGTTTTTTTTTTTTCAGCGTGGGGGGAGGGGGGTACTGCACTGCAGTTTTAGTAGATTTTTATACAAGACATTTATAACTGCACATATCCATCCCACTCTCATCCAGCTTTTAAACTTCACCAGTATCTATTTCCTACTATATTATATAATGTGAACTGTTGAATGAGCAAATCATGCAAAGATATTTTGACAAAAATGTGACACTGGTTTTAGTTTTTTCCCCTGGACATCATTTGATGATGTTTCAAATGATTCCCCAGTTCGTCAGAGTCTGTGTCGACCAGTAGTCTCTGCAGCTTTTCACTTGGTGCTGTTTTGTTGCTGTTTCCGTCTAATCTGGCCCTAATATATTTGAGCCTCCTTTGCACTTACATTGATATTTTAGCAATACACCGGCTTCTCCACCTCTTCCAAGTACAAAAAGTCATTTGCAATATTTCAAGTTTGCTTTTTTTCCTCTGGGTTTCCAGTATTTAAGGGATGCTTTTAAATGCAAACTTACATGTAAATGGAAACACACCTTTAGCAGGGTGAGCATACTTGTTTTTTTCTCAGTTCCTCTATTAAGAAAGCACAGGTAATACACTGTGTATACAATTACTAGGTAAATGACTATTTTGACCATATTATCATTTTTATGCATACTTTTCAACTACAAACTATATAATTTAAATTTGTCATTAGAATTAATCATTGTCAGGTTATAGACACTTGTATAATAAGAGAGGGTGTGTCCAAAAATTATTAGCACCTTATATTAAGTTGTTCAGAATTATTAGGCAGCATCTTTACTTCAGTAAAATTGATGAAATATTTTTTTAAAATTAAAAACAAAAACAAATAAAAGACTAAGTACCACTGATAAGTCAAAAATTATAAAATACTTTTCAGATGGATGAAACACTTTTGAAATGGTTTAACTATTGTAGCATAAACACCAGATTATAACATTTTGTTGCAAATAGTCAAGAAAAAAAAATCAAAATAATGCAAAAGATTTAAAAAGAACCAAGTGTGAATCTCCCATGAACCACTGACCTGTTTTTTTTATGTAGGACAATGCTCCATCACATACAGTGTCCACTGTGTGTCCAGTAAAGACCTTAAAGGTGTTAGAATAATTACACGAGCCTTCCTCATCTGACCTAAACCCAACTGAGAACCTGTGTTTCCATTTGGAAGGAGAACAGTCGACTTTTGAACAACGTCTGGGAGGATGTGGTCGACAACTGATCAATAAACTGACTCCATGAATAGAAGGGTTAGGACTGTTACATAAAAGAAGAATGGATACACTGGTCACAGAGTTCATTTGAAATGTCAGAACTGTGTATTTGTAAATTGTGAGTCACTTCAACAGATAAAAAGTGAGATCTGGAAATGTTCATTTTTCATTTAGTTCCATAATAATTCTACACCTTAGTAGTTGTCGAATAATACACACATATTCTCCTAAGAATGACAAAATCACACTTTTCTTACTTAAATGGTCCAGTTAGGAGTTTATTGACTTGTGTAGTTGTTAAATAATAAAAAAAAATAATAATAATAATCCTCAAAAATAACTGACCAAATAATTGAACACACAGTATATGAACAGGAAAGAAATCAGAACTGAAAGTCTTTTACAAGAACAACTATTGTATGTGACCATTGTTTTTTTGTTTCTTATACATCTATACATTTATACATGCAATGTGTTTAAGTGTTGTGCTATGCTTCCTTCAGATCTACTCCTGTTTTAGACAAAACTGGACTTTTCTAGACTATATTCTATATTTCAAAGTTTCATATCATCTCTATCTCTCTCTTTCTGTGTCCAGATGATACAGCTTCTAAAGTATTCTCATTTCCCCCCCAAATTATTATTTTTTTAAAATATTTACATTTTACTCCAAATTCCTCTTGATGCAGAAATCGACAAATGCATATGCATAAATATGACCTTATTAAAATAAACCTATGAATAAATAAACCTACAGATGGCCTTTTCATAACCACTGTAAAACCACATCAAAATCAGTTTTACATGAATATGAACAAAATCAAAGTTTGGTTCAGCACAAATAAGTTGCTGATGTATTCCTACTATAGCTGAAAATATTAATTGATTAATCAACTTGAATCGATTAGAAAATGTAGTCGCACATGACGCCAGGATCAAAACAAACAACATAGTTCAGAAGAGACGAGGACAAGACAACGTCTATATGGTCACTTTTCTTCATTGGAACCATCACTTACTCCTTAAATCTTTAAAGCAAACATTAAACATATTGAACTTTATTTTTTCAGTTGTATGTTATATGTTTGTAGTTGTTATGTCACTTATTTGTTGTTGTTTATATCTATAGATATTTTGTATATACTTTTACACTGTTGTTATTTTTATATAGATATTTTTACATGTCCTTTTACTTTTATTCTTTTTGTGGTTGTTGTCTCACCTGGTTCTGGATTAAAGGACAAGTTGTTTGTCATTTTCAAACATGACTTTTACACATTTTAACATATTAACCATTTAATAATTGAATCATATCAAAAGAACCTAATCAGTAGATTAATCGATTACAGAGTTCTTGATAGCTGCAGCTCTCGTTCCCATCATCCTCAGTCTTCCCTACATTGACATCCAATATGGACCACATTACACACACAGTTGTTACTAATATTCTTTTTATTTCATATTTAGGAAACATGACTTTTAATGTATTTTCCTGTGGCTCCAGTGTTATATAATAACCAATTCAAGTGCAACAACACCACAAAACTTTTATAATGTGTTACTTGACTCAGTCCCTGCTGCCAGTGTCATGATCTAATAAAATAAGCTCAAAGGGGGAAAAAAAAGAAAAAACCTGCAGGTCTGGAAATGAAACAGTAATATCTGAGGTCACTGATGAACAGCTCAGAGCTCCAATAACTGTTTTTAACTGTTTGCCTTTTAAACCATGTGCGCCAACTTGTGTCAGTAACACTGCGTTAACAGTGCGTCGGTGTTGTAGGTTTGTGGGAGCCTTTAACAGCCTGGCCCCACAGGTCAGCCTGGTCCAGACTGAATGCAGCCTTTAAGTGACGGAGGGGCTGTAATCTGAGAGGAGCACGGTGGTATTATTAGCCAAAAACCCGTGCGCGCCACTTCAGACATCCAGATGTTGCGTTCGAGGCGCACGGTGAAGACGCGGACTACAACTGAGAGCAAGTTTTTAGTACATACTTTTTAGTGTTTTCTTTGATGATGGAGGCTCAGAGATACTTATTAAGTACTTTTTATCAGCCTGGAAGGAGGGGAGGGTGTTGAGGAAGAGCAACAACAGAAGCGTAAAGGAACTGCGTAAACTCCAAAACCAAACCTGAAATGTTCGTGTTTGTGTGTCAGGTTGGATTTAAATAGTCAAAGCTTGTGTTTCTGCTTGTGTTCACACGTCTAGAAAAGTAGAACTAGTGTTTTGTTTTTAGACCAGTAGGAATGATGGCTATTCTTCACTTGTTCCTGTGTTTTTGGATGGTGTCAGTGCCGGCGTATGGAGCGTTTTTCCGGGGACCTTTACACCCGGAGATGTCCAACGGCACTTTCCATCATTATTTCGTGCCGGATGGAGACTACGAGGAAAACGACGACCCGGAGAAGTGTCAGATGCTTTTTAAAATGACCGACGAAAGGAAATGCGGTCTGGATGAGGACCAGGACTCTGTGATCCGGGATGATTTCACCATCATCAAGAGGCAGATCGAGGACTCGGCCAGGGTCCTGGAGGGCATCGGGAAAAGCATCTCCTACGACCTGGACGGAGAGGACAGCTACGGGAAATACCTGCGCAGGGAGACGACGCAGATCGGAGAGGCGTTCACGAGCTCGGAGAAATCCCTGCTGGAGCTGGAGGTGAAGTTCAAGCAGAGCCAGGAGACGGAGCTGAAGGAGGAGCACCGGCTCAGCGACGACTTCCTCAACATGATCGTCCACACACGGGACGTCCTCAAGGAGACTCTGGACATTTCTCTGGGACTCAAAGACAAACACGAGCTGCTGTCCCTGATCATCCGCAGCCATGGGACGAGACTGAGCAGACTCAAGAACGAATACATGAAGTTCTGACCTGATCAGACCCAGTTCAGCCTCTACAGCTGGGTTCACTTATGTTTGTATGCGGTGGAGTGGAAGAGCAGAGGCATTGACTTCAGGGATGTTAGAGTTTAAAGGGTTTGATCACAGTTATTTTTTAACATTTCTACATGAACATCTGCCCATTAGAGCTATAACTATCCATCACAGAGGATTCTCACAGGAGAAACTTAACCCATAAAGACTTAATGCTACGTTGGTGGCAGCTCCTAAATCCATTTCTCTCTCTTTTTAACCTTTTTAAAGTGTTTTATCCCCATTCATTACAATGCTATTTTATGTAATTTAGCTTTTTTGTGTGAAAATCTGGTATTTTCCTATATTTAATTCACTGATCATGTAGATGTTGATTAAAGCACAGAGTCAATTCAAAGGTTATTATATCAAAACAGAGAAAACTGTAGAAAAAGTCACGTTTTCCAGAAAAAATATCAGCAACTGAACATAGCTTAAGTGTCTCCATCCTCTGCCATTGATCCAACTGGAGTTTTACTGGTGAATCGTTGTTGCAGAAGATGACAGTGTTTCTACAGTAACTAGGGAGCATCTGAAGATCCAAATAGGTCATATCTGATGACCGTGAAAAGATGGCAGACTGCATTTTACCTGAAATATTTCAACATATTGATAGGACTAGTGGTTCAAAAGTTATTAAATGTTTTAGCTCACTAGATGATTTTGGTCACCGGCAGATGTTTGAGTCTTTATGGGTTAATAAGACCAGAAGTTTCTTAAATCTAGACATTTTTCTATTGGCTGCTGTTTGTTTCCTCCTCTATAACTGAATATTGATGAACTCCAGTGGCATGTGAAACAAAATAACATTTTACAGACCAAATGGAGAAATATATTTAATTTGTTGTTGATCTACAACTATTCTGGCAGTCGATCATGAAAACCATCAATATTGTCTGATTCCTGCTTCTTAAATTTCCTAAATATGCTCTTGTTATCAGCCAAACACGTCATTTTGTGCTTTGGGAAACATTTTGGTAACATTCTCTGATATTTAACAGACTGAATAATTTAATTAAGAAAATAGACAGAGTAATGGCAGATATCCAGCTAAAGTAATCCTTAGTTGTTGCAATGACTTTACTAAATTTACAACTATTTTGATCTTCAGTGATTGGTTTGAGTCGTGAAAAACCTCAAAACTGTCTGACTTCTGTTTGAAATCATGTGTGCTTTCTTTCCTCCTTAATGACAGGGAAATGAATTTGTTTTTGTTGTCAAACCAAAGTTGACGTTTGAAGACATTGTGTTGTGCTTCGAGAAACATTTTAGCATTTTCTACCATTTTACAGAACAAAAAACTAATTGATTAATTGACAAAATAGTCAACAGGTTGACAAGCAAAGAAAAGAATCATTATTTGTAGATCTGTAATTAATTGACTGGTTATAGATTAGTATATGAAACACCAATTAGGATGGTTTGCAAAAACAGCCTGTTAAGCCTGAATTATTTTCTGATTTCTTTCCTACTTTAACTTAAACTGAATATCAATGCACAGACCAAACAACGAATGATTAATGGAGAGAATAATCTGATGAACTGATGATAAAGTCACGGTTAGTTGCAGCCCTACTGGTCGTACAGGTGTTTTTTGGTTCCATTTGTCTGTGTTATTTCTCAAAACCTGAACCTCCCAGGCCCCTGACAGTCCCAGTTACCCAGCATGCCATTTGGTTTTTAATAATCTAGTTAATTGCGTCTCATGTTGCAACTTGCACCACAATAGTGTATTATGAACTAAAAGGGTCCTGTGTTTTTATGCCTGGGCTGAATGGGTGACAGTGAAGTGTGCAGTGCTCCTAAATACATGTCGTTGTTTTTATTTTCACAAGGCAATTCTACCCCTTATTTGTCTTAATGTAGGGAATAACTGTCGGTGGTTCTATACTGTTCAGTCCCTAGGTTATGTATGTGTTTCTCCAGGACTGTGTTACATGTTTAATAACATTGTTCTGGAAAGATGTGTTGCACAAGCAACAAATTCCACTTATCATGGGACATACAATTTCCAAAAATTCATGGTCATATTTATACTCAGAGCTTATATCCTGCCAGTAGTACTTTAAGAGAATATCTTTGTCTTTTGCAAATGTCAGAAAGTGGGTGAGATGTAATACATTTAAGAAACAAAAATTGTGTGGTTAATGTTTTCTGAGAAAGTGGAGCCGTTAAGACCTTTTAAAAGCACATCAGAGTGTGTCTACTATGTCAAATTAAATACATAATAAGTCAAAGTAGACAATAGAACTGTGATGCAGTGATTTGCACATAGAGATGTCCACATTCTTATTTGACGCAGACCATCGGAACAGTCATGCACACCATAAAACTAGAGTTACTTTTACATAGAACCAAAAATAACAATTTTCCAATAGTAATGAGCCCTATTAACAATCATTTTTGCTCATCATAAAACATGTGATGGCTACTTGTCTTAGTAAATTTCATTTATAGCAGATTCATCAAACATTCTGTTTGTGTGTAAAACAATGGCTTTACACATGAGTCAGGTTGAACCAGAACAACAAATATTGGACATTAGGTCCTAAATATTTCTGTTTTATGTTGAATTATAGTGCAGACATGTTAGCAAGCTCTCTCTCCAGCTGGAAAATAAAGTTCAGCAGGGACAAAGACTGGGAAAAGCACATTCACCTGGAGACTGGAATGGACTGTGTTTCAGTTTCATTATTTATGGTGGTTTCACTTTGATTTGGTTGAAAAAGGAGCTTTGGGAGAGTCTTTACACAGCGGTCCTGCAGTCGACAGGGTGGACCTGATGCAGCGGCCTGAATAACGCAAAGTTTCAAACCTGAGAAAACCAGAGCAGGATGTTCTTCTCTGACATTTCAGATGAATGTTTCCAGGATACCAGTGAATGTTTACATATGTAAACTCTCCTTTCCTATTTTAGCTTATAAGGCGAGCAGACTTTGCACAATTCTTTACTGTCCCAGCGCTAAAGGTTGTGACTTGGTTTAAATGCAAAGCCTACTGTGCTGTTTTGCACAGAGAGTATAATCTTAAAAAATGTACAGTGTATTATTGGAAGTAAGTAAATACTGTGAGCTCCATATCTAGAACACTTAAATATGTATTCTTGTTTATATAAAGTTTTGAAATAAAGCAGCGTATCTATTCTATTCTTGTTTACCGCAAAGATATTTGTTGAGATGTAATACTTTAACAGATAAGACTGCAGGCAGCACTTGAGGACTTCATTGTGGAACACTAATCTGTGTTACAACATTCTTGATGGATTGTGTTGTGCCTTCTCAAATAAAGAGTTTGTGTTTAAGGTACAAAATTGTTGCAAGAGCATGTTCTTTTTTTTCAGAAAATATGCGGAGACTTGGTCTATAGCTGCAACAAGAGCTTACGGAATTAAACTTTCCATTGTAATTTATCTTCAGACTTATGTAGTTGATGTAAAAGACAGATGTTAGAGCATTGTTTGGATGCTGGGGAAGCCCACACTGTGTCCAGGAATCAGACCCCACAGTGGGTGTGCAACAGTGTGCCCAAGCAGACTGGATACAGTATCTCCACATGTTTAAAAATGACCAAACTCCCTTCCATGTTTGCTTTCCAGGGTTCTGAGGTCTGCTGTGAATTATCCACACAGCCAGTGCCCCGTAATTATAAGCCCTTTGAAGGAAGAAGCTGCTGGTTGGTATTTATGAGCAGCACAGATTTAAGGATGTTGTGTTGCAGTGACTGGTGTGGTTTTCCTCACAAACAACTTGTGTTCTGGCTGTGCAGAAAACAACATTTTTGTTATCCTTTTAAGATATTGAAGAAGGTCCAGGGTGCAGTTTGAGGCTTATGAATTAACATGTCAGCCTCTAACACTTGAGAAAGGGAAAAATGCCACACATGTATGAGTATTATGCAACAAGTCAAAGTACATGGTAAGGGTTTTCGTTGGTATTAAACACATGGAATAGATACTTTGAGCCCAGTGATTACACTAGTGATGATGTAACAAAACTCGTATAAAGCACAGAAACCTTTTGCCTGGAGTCTATATCGCCATGTTTCCATGAGAGAGAGAGAGAGAGCGAGAGAGATAGATAGATAGAGAGAGAGAGAGAGAGAGAGGGAAGAGGGGTTTCAGTGAAGTAAAACAATTACTGGAAATATCCCACAGATGGAAAATGATACAGACTGTACAAGCATCTAAGAATGGATATGACGAGATGTCTGAAAACCAGAGGAAATGTATGGTTTTGTTTCATACTCTGATGCCAATCCAAGAGATGAACACAAACCTTTGGTGTATCTGACCAAAATATTTCAATGAATTTATAATCATTTACAAATGTTCACTGAACAGAACACATCTCCACTGATAGATTTAATATTAACTAACACAATTATTACAGTCTGTTCTCACAAGAGATAGCGATAGTGGACAGAGTATATCTTTAATAACTGTGATGAATGAGTGCTGTGTGTACAAATATGTGAACAATATAAATGGTAATTAACTTAGTGATAATGTTGCAGCATATTATATATTATAAATCTAAATTTGTGTTAGAAGAACCATAACTAAAGGGTGGCTGAACAGAGGGATGACTCCAAGCCCCAGAGTATGTGTAAAACTGGTCATAAATAATGTCCAGAAGCTTCTCAACGTACAAGAAACTGGTAGAAAAAAAAAAAAGACTGAAAAACTGTTTACTCACCTACACCTTAGGTGCGATAATTGTCTTTTTTCTTTTTTTTTTTTTTTTTTACAAAGCCAAACATTCACTTGTAGTTAAATCATTTGATTTTCAGATTAATTCACACACTTTTAAGAGCATTAGGGACACTCACATAGTGCAGTAACATAAGGTATTATATAATAAATAGTATTATGTAGTTTTGTAGATTCCTATGTACCATCCTCCCATGCCACCCTGCAAAAAACATCTCTGTCATCTTCATCTTGTCTGATATGTGGAAAAAAATCATACTATACAGTACTTTGAAAAGGCCTAGGCCACCGTTAGGTTTGTTGTTTTGCCAAAGTCATAATAATCCACATATATACAACCTGGAAATACAGGAAATATGTAGAGTAAGAAATGTTTCAGCTAAAAATAGCAACTAAACAGTGTCCCGTATTTAGTGTGACCTCCGTTTGTAATTAACATTAACATGTCTTTAACCCATGTCTGAGTGGGTTTTCTCCAGGTACTCTGGCTTCCCCCCACCATCCAAAGACATGCACTGATAGGTTAATCAGTTAATCTAAATTTTCCATAGGTGTGAATGTGAGAGTGATTGTCTGTCTCTGTATGTTCAGCCCTGTGATGAACTGGTGACATGTCCAGGGTGTACCCCACCTTCGGTCCTAAGTAGATTGGATAAGCTCCAAGTGACCCCCATGACCCTAGTGAGGATAAAGTGGGTTCAGAAAATGAATGAATGAATGTCTTTAACCCTTTAGTACAGTCTGTATGATTCTATATGATTTATTCCATTTTAGATTTATTAAGTACATTTTCTGTTATTGCACTCCAGGTTTCATTCCACTTTTCTTGAGCTACTTTTTGCCACAGGAATGGAGGTCAAATTAAATAATGGCATTAACCTGGAGAAGCTGTTAATTTGAGACTTTTTTTTTTTAGTACTATAAATATATACCCTGTATCTTCCTCTTGTTTCTGAATAGAGATTGAGAAACACATGTGTCTGGTCATTGCAACTCTGTAAAAAGATAAAGGGGTCCTAAGACCTTGCACAGTACTTTTTTTTATAAAACATTTTCTGTCTTACTTTTTTCCCAGCCATTGCTTGGTTCCTCCTACTGATGTCACTAAGTTCAATGTGTAATAAAGCTTTATTACACCAGTGTATTGATGCCAACGTGAACGAGTGAATTGTGTTTAATCATCACAACCTGGATCACATCGTGTAACCACTGGTTAATCATTGCAAAATGAAGCTTTTAAAAATAAACAAATCACCTGTTGGTATCAGTTTGTCCATTTGGTGAATCCAGAAGGCAGGAGGGAACACAGTAAGAGGTAAGACTGACACAGAAAAACACTGTAATCTAAAGTTAACACTGGAATTTGTCATCATCTTAGATATTGAGAAGAAATGAATATTTGATAGAGCTCAGAATTATTGCCATAATGAACTGATACAATATCAGAAAATGGTCCATTGGTGTTTCCTTCAGCACACATTGATGTTCTTAAATGTCTTGTTTTGTCCAAAACCCAAAGACCTTTATTCACACGGATGAAGGAAAAAAATAGAAAATATTCACATCTAACAAGCTGGAATCAGAAAATATTGACTCTTACAAAAAATATTAAAATATTAGACAGATCATCAATGAGAGCTGGGCTATGAAACAATAACTAGCATGATAATTATATTTAGTATGATATACATTTTGCTTTTGCTGTAATGGTATATTTTGTTTATATTCTCACCCTAAATACTTTGCATGGGTCAATATTTTTTATACTTGAATGTTTTTTACTCAAACTCTATTTTGTCGTGTTCAGACCATGAAGAACAGCCTAAAACCACAAAAAATGGACTTAGTTAAGATTTAAACTCTGACTGTGTTCTGTTCATCACAGCATCAGAAAAATACAGTATGTGTCTTGGTGTGGCTTGTTTTGTATTATAAGACATTTTTGTCTTCTTATGTCTTTTATGAATAATTTAATAAACCAAAAAATAACAGTTTGGTTTTAAGTTTCC
Organism: Ostorhinchus rueppellii; assembly: GCA_030068375.1. Classification (NCBI taxonomy): domain Eukaryota; kingdom Metazoa; phylum Chordata; class Actinopteri; order Kurtiformes; family Apogonidae; genus Ostorhinchus; species Ostorhinchus rueppellii. Next base: position 24,809,650 of record JAQQZY010000019.1, on the reverse strand, counting down.
ATCAGGACAAAAAAAAAAAAAAAAGCTCAAAAGAAGTAGCTGTGACAGTAGCACTCTTTTGCCAAACCACTCTGCTGTATCAAATAAATAAATAAATAAATAAATAAATAAATAAATAAATAAATAAATAAATAGCTATCGATTTGTATCATTTTATTGTCAAAAACCTGAACAACCACTGGCAACCAAAAGCATCTACTGATTTAAAATGTTTAATACCTGCTGAACCACTCATCTTATCAATACATGTAAATAATTAGTGCAAAATACAGTTTGTCATCTTTTCATGGTCATCAGTTTGACAAATGACAGTACATGAAGATGCTTGTTTTTTTTTTTTTACATTCAGTTATTGATAAGTTTGATGATAAACTCACTTCTTCATTTTCCCGTTTCTGACATAATAACCCTCAACTTAATGAATATCTACACAATCAGTGAATTAAATATAGGAAACAACCTGATTTTCACTGAATCAAAGTAAAATACAGAGGATAATATTATAATAAATGGTGATGAATCACTTTAAAAAGACTACATAAAGAGGAAACTTAATTTGGGAACTGCCCAATAGTACTGGGTCTTTATTGTTTAGTAGTAGATGGTCAATATTATATCATTATTGTTATTATACATTATTAACTGTTGCAGATCCACTGACAGAAACTTACCAGACTAATAATAAAGTTACTGAGTTTAAAAGTAGAGTAGGGTTAGGGTTAGTTAATTACTATTTTTCATATCAGCTGCAGTAGATAGTGGGTGGATGAGGAAAAAACTGGACATTTTTCCTGTTGAACAGAAGCTTCCTACATACTCTTATCTCCTCTGTATTAGTGTAGATACACGTGTTAGTGTAGACTGTTATCTCAGTTGTAATAGTACACATCCCTGTGTTAGTGTGTGATGGTTGTATGTGAAGTGGGTTAAAGGTCACCTCCGGCGCTTATGTCACCGTGTTCAGCCTCCGCCGTGACCTTTCACCCACTTCCAATCACTCCGGAACCGGCTTTAGTGTCATTGTTACTGGACGAACAACTGCTGTCACTATATCACCACCAACGTAAGTTACAGCTAAACTGTCTGTTTTTACCGTTTTGGGGGCACTTTAATACATAAACTCAGGAGCAAACGGCGACAAAGCCCTGTGTAAAAATAGCAGTTAGCTTGTGTTAGCTAACACTGAAACTAATGGGAGTTAACGTTGCCTTTACAGTCGCTAGCTAACAACATACACTGTCTCCTAAAGGGCTAAAAGCGAAACAGATTTACCAGGTTTCTGACACCAGCGCTACAAAACTGCACCGAGTAGTCCAAGTTTATGTGTTTGTAATATCCTTTGGCGGTTCTGTGTTGTAGAACTAGTAGAAGTAGCAGTAGTGGAAGCTGATGGTGAGTTTACATACAGGACAGCTACGGAAACAACACACAAACAAACACAATAATACAACCAGGTAACACCAAGTGGAAACTGATGAGAGTTGGATAAACTCAATACTTAAATTAATCAAATTGGAAAAAAATGTACAAAATAGGCATACAAATGAATACTATTGCTATATTACTATATAACAACCTAATAAAACGATTTCCTGAATGTATGTCATCTTAGCTCCCAAGAGTGTCATATGAAGATACATGGAAAATGGAATAAATGAACAAAAGTAACTGTCTTTTTTGTTGAATGAATAAAGTGAAAACTAAACAATATTAAAGCCCCAAGCAACACGAGATACTGAGACAAAACTGTTTTGATAAAGTTGACATTGGTTAAATGGATATTAACTAAGTTTATTTAATGACATGATACTGGTGCAGCCTACTACAGAAGAGGGAAAATGTTTAAATAAATAAAATGGTTTAAAAGAGAGCTGTGGCCATTGATTGTTTCTGTAATTGATTAATCCATCATTTGTTTTCTTCAGTTTAATTAAATTGTTATTTGAAAAAAAATTGTAAAAATGTCAGGTATCTGAAAATGACAGCTTGTCATTCATTCCAGAACCAGCTGAAACAATAACATCAAAGTATAAAACTAAAAGGATAGATAAAAAAATCAAAATACAAATAACAACATTATACACATGTGTGTGTATATATAGAAATATCTATGATATAAACAACAATAAAAAAGTCAAATGACATCCATTTCACAATTTGTGTACTGCAGTCTTTAATACATTTGGATCCCACTTACCAACTTACAACTTAAGATGGAACTAACATACAATTTTGTGTTGATCCTGGCATTATGTGTGTCACAATAAACATCTGTGTGAAACACAACAGCAGAACTAGTGTTTAGCAGCAGCTAAAATGATAATTGAATGATTTTTTTCAATTCAATGAATCATTTCAGCTCTAGTTTAAAATATTCATGTTGACTGATATCTGTCTGTCTCTTCCTGTGTTCCCCTTTGAGTAATTTGACTGTCCCTTTACTTCGATTTCCTCTATAGTTGAGGTTTTTTCTCCGAGGGAACCGTTCAGACATGTGGATGACCAGGCTTGGCCGTTGTGCCCTTCCTGCCCTGAAACCGAGCTCCTCTGTCCTGGCCTTCCACCCTCTGAGGCCTCTTTGGAGACTGGGGCAGAGTTCAGATCCTCTGGGTTCTGGTCTGGCTTCAGTTCAGCTTCGTGGACAGCAGACACTAGGCTCAGCATCCCTTCCCTTGACTCGTAATGCTGTGAGGTTCGTCAGGGCTCAACATGAGGACCGGCTGGTGGAGGTGGAGTGGGAGGATGGGGGTCAGAGCCTGTACCCGTTCACTTGGCTAAGAGACAACTGCCAGTGTCCGCTGTGTATGCTACAGTCTGCCCAGGCTCGCAATCTACTGATGGCCGATCTGGACATCAACACTGGACTGGATGTCGTGGAGGTCACCAATGACAACAAGGTATGGAGTGGTCTAGGATCACACATACATATACACGTGTGTATATGGTTCACATTTACCCACTGTGACTGTTTAAATGTCCAATAAAACCTATGTACTTCCTTTACATACTGCGGCTTCACTTCAGCAGAGTTTTACAATTCACTGGATAGCAATAATGGTCATTCTGGTGCCTTAACTGTCATTTTCACTTTTAAAAAGGCAGATGAGTGTATAAGTGAGAAACCAGAGTCTTGTTTTAGACCTGAAACCTCTAGCCATCTGTCCCCTCATGCTATAAACGGTTCATGGTTCATGAAGTCCTGCTGCTTCTGTAAATTAAGAATTCATAAACGTGGACTTACCAGAAACTAGTATTGTACCATACACAGATTTGTATGTGTATAATCGAACTGTTTACTGAAATCCTGACATTAAGTCTGAAAAAAAACAATATGCTAATAAGTTTTTTAGTTTTCATTATGTTGGACCTTTAGTTGATGGTTAATTGTAAATAATACGTGTTTTTTGTCTTTCTGTTCATTTTATGCTGCTGCCATAGTATCAAACTACTAAATGTCTAAAGGTTTATTGAATCACAGTTCGTTCGTTTTTGCAGAAAGGGAACACAATATTCATTAATATGTTTTATTTAGTGTTTAATCACTTGAAAATATGAGCTGTTGTATTTTCACTTCAGCTGAGTTTTCATGTTTCCTCTCCATGTTTATACAGTAGTTCCTACTCTTCTCCTTTTTTTTCTCTTTTTTTTTTTCCTTTTATGACGTTTGTCGTCTATGACGAACAGAAATGGGATCCCTTTAACCAAACACTCAGAATAGACAAACCTGATGTTGGCTTTACAGAGCTCAACCCAACTTTCATTCATTCATTCATTCATTTTCTATACCCGCTTTATCCTCACTAGGGTCACGGGTCAACCCAACATCATATTATCATATTATTAACATCATACTAGTAAAGAATCACCACAGAAATAGTGATGGAAATACAACGTCAACATTAGTTTCATTTAATGGTTGGTGGTAAAATTGGTACCACGGTATTTTTTAATTTTTTTTTTACAGTTCTAGTAGATTCACTGTGTATCAAGTCACTTTCTTCTGTACTTGACTTGGCCTTTTATTGGAATGTAATTTATTCTAGTAACAGTATTAAACGAGTTATTACATCACCACAGTTTTAGAACTAGACAACTACACACTGAGAACTATATAAACTGGTCTTGTACCTTTATTAATATGATAACGTGACTACAAACTTAAAAAAAAAAAAAAAAAAAAACCTGTTGTCAACATTACATTAATTATAAAAAGTTTTAAGTTAATTTACCAAGTACATTCTAGCTGTTGTTTTGCAAAAACAATAAGAAAAATTGTACCATCTGGGAAATATTTACATGTTGTGTTACAGAGATTTATATTTACACAGCCTGGCCAAAAACATCCCTACATGAGTTTAACCAAGCGAATACTTCAGATCCTTTCAGTGGATACGTACTGCAGTGATTATGTTTCAGTTCTTTAACCCTTTAATTGATGCAGTATTTTTTAATTTCTTAAACAATCATCAGTTTGATAGAGAGCATAAAGACTGGACTGTGTTTCAGTGGTTGAAGGTCATGTGGTCTGATGAGTTCAGACTGACCCTGTTGGAATGATTTCCCATCATGCCTAGTGCCTACAGTCCAAACCTGTGGGGTTAATATTATGGTGGCAATATTATGGCATATTATGGTAATATAATGTTCAGTTTAAAAAACTGCAGTTAGCCCATTCTATAGTAATTATATCAGATCTATAATGAAATCTAATAGTTCTAAAAATGTCTCTAATATCATGGAGTAAATAGAATTCAGGGAATGAAATTCAGCTTATCACAGGAAGTGTGGTGGCAGAAACCTTTAGCATACAAGTATTAAAAGCCAATTGTACAGATAAACAGAAATGGTTATATAACCCAGTTAACACTCATTCAAACACGTTAATCATGTACTGTAGATACACAAAACAAGTATAGGGCGAACATACTCTCATAAATGTTTGCAACTGTCTGCTGATAAACAGTGAAGTGTAAGAGGCCAATTTTAGCCACAATGCATATCCAGCCTGACCTTTACGAGTTCCAGAGGAACCACATTGGTGAGCTGAAGTGGGACACAACCATTAACAGATGATATTAATGATGATGTTAACAGGGATGTGACACTGCTGCTAAAGGGGTTTCAAATGCCACTGCAGCAGACCAAGTCTTTCTTTTAGTTAAATAAATGTACTGTATTAGTGAAAAAATAACTTCCTGTGTGTTCCTCATGCGTGACATACATGCATTTCTGCAAATAATTCAAAAGTCAAATACCTAGTATAAATGCATAAAGTAATCAGGAATCAATTTAGAACAGAAATCAGTGTGAATAAGCTTGTGTCTTTGCATTGATGGAGATGGAGATCACTGACTTATTTCAAGACTTAGGAGAGGCAGATCAAGGTACAAAACTGAATCTTTTGTGGTTCAGTTAGCAGGTGTTTTGTTCTGTGCTCAATTCTTGTCTTGTTTCTGCAGGTGTCCATCATGTGGCCTGACCAACACACCAGTGTGTTTGATGCTGAGTGGCTGAAGAAACGCTGTTTCTCTCCTGCTGCCAGACAAGCTTTTCAAGAAGAGCTTTTCCTTAATGGTGAGTTTTTCTATTTATGTTTTAATTTATCTGTCTGTTCCTTTATAATCAAATCAGAATTGTTCATTTATTTAGAAATGTTTTACTTTGCGGGTGCAAATGTTATTTTTACTCCCAGTTAATACTGGCCTCTCTACTGAATCAATGCAAACTGTTGCCCTACAACTAAAATACACACCTAAAAAGCATGTATTTAATTCAAAATTAAATCTTTACTCAGATCCTTCTATTATGTATTGACATTAGTGGTGTGGAAATTTCTCAATTCTGAGATGCATCAATGCAGTAAATCAGTTATCAAGAGTCTGCTGCGTTCATTTAAATACTACTGGACTAATGTTCGTCATTAAATTTTTCTTTCCTGGTTTCTGAGGCTACTGGTTCTTGGGTTGGTTGGTCTGTGTGTGTGTGTGTGTGTGTGTGTGTGTGTGTGTGTGTGTGTATTGCAAAATAGTTTGTGTGATTAGTTTCATTTTCATTACCCTGCATTGTAGTGATAACAGTCCCAAAATTAATTTGCATTGTCAGCGTCATGGTTAAATAAAAGTCTGTTCACCATGGTATGGTGATGGACCACAGTCTGTATTGGATCTGGGCTGGATTTGGTGGTTCACACAGATGCTGCTGCGGACAAATACATTTCTTTAAAATCAAGTCTTACTAAGAGGGAGTTTGATGATTATTCATTATTTATATTAACCATTGACAGGCAAATTCAAATCAAATACTGAGGTTAATGAAGATTCACACCCATTATTGAAACTGAAAATAGTATTTGACATGACAGAGAACTTAGTATAGTAACGCAGATATGCACTCATGTTTGAGTCTTGTGTCTTCACTTGCATCATAGTCTATTACTGAGTAGGTTTTATTATCGTACAGTCTGATCCACAGTGTTCCAATAAACTCATAAAACTGCTGAAACCCCACCACCTAAAAGTAATGTCACACCCATTTTCAGCATTTTAAGCAAAGGTTACTGGACATTACTGCAGACATGTCATTTTTATGTGTAATACTGTTTGTAACTGTTATACGTGTTTTCACTCATGCTCCAGATGATCTAGTTTCTACTAGTCCCTTGCACCTAGAGAAAAGAGTGCAAGTTTCAGCAGTAATATAAAACTCTAAAATTAGTTATAACTAAAGTTTTCTTCTTTTTTAATGGATAAAAGAAGGATCTTAAAAAAGCATCTAAGATTTGCCTACATATTTCACTACCTCTAAGTATACAGACAGCACTTTGCACCAGTTTTGCAGAATATCTCATTTTTATACATAACCTGTCGGATGATCTGCTGTATACTTACTGTACTATTGGTGGTTGGTAAACGCAGAACTTATCAAAATTGCTTACCTGGAATGAAGGTGGCCCTGATGTTTTTATAATGACATTAATTACTTAAGTTTTTCATTTTCTACCCCTTTTTAAAAAAAAAATTTCTGCCTAGTACTTATATTGTATTCATACTCTTGTATTTGGATAATTACTCAGGTGGAATGTTTTTAATTTAAATGCAGGAGGCAGACACATGGCTTGTGATAACAGGAGGAACTGAATGGTAAAGAAGTTTTTTAAAAAAGTGTTTTTCTGCATATTATGTCATTAGGCAGGACTTCTCTGAAGTCTGTGTGTAGCTGTTAAATTAAACTGTGCTCTTTCATCAAATTTCCAGGGGAAAATGATGCCCCTGATTTAAACTTGTCTTTCCACACTTTTCTTTCTCTGTAACATAACAATGCTGTTAGACTAGAAAGAGAACTAATTTTACAGTACATTTACAATGGCCCAGTACGCTTTACGGTCTGGCAGACAGCAGAGGAGAGAGTTCAGCTGTGGAACAAGGTAGGAGCATTGAGTGGAGGGGGGTTGGGGTTCGGGGGGCGGGGTGGACTGAAGCCGGTTTGTGTACAGACACGTGGTCCTGAAGGACCCACAGGGCTGAGCGGATCCGGCTCTGTCTCTGTTCCAGACTCATTCAGGTGCTGTGGCCTGTGTTACAGAAGGTCTTCATTCATGTTGAAGTGCACATTCCCTTCATTGTATCACACACATGTATATACACATATTCCATCACCTTTTTTTTTTCCTTTCCAACGTCACTCAACTCAGAACCAGGAGCGCTCCTACAAAACCCTGTTAAGATCATACAGCAAAACATAATACAAGATAAAGTGAGCACACACTCTGAGTTTAATTATTTCTTCCCTAGTGCCAGCCTGAATTCCTTGCAGCAAAAAATAATGGAAAGTCTGCGTTCTTAGAAAGGTAGACGATGAACAGCCTTCAACTGAGCAGATTTTGCCCCTGTCCTCTCCTCCCTTTACTTCTCCATGACGTAAACTCAGTCAAGCGAAGTCCACAGTTTGTGTCTCCCGTTTCCTTTTTCATGCAGGGCACCTACATTTTATAGGTCTGAGTCTGCCTGTTAAAGTGAAAGAGCAGGGAACACGGGACACTGGGAGGTCAATATGATAATTGGAGCTTTGGGAATATTATTCAGACACTACTACACCTCTTTTTTTTATGTCTGTAGTAATGTTTTTTTCTTCTGCTTTTATCGTTTCCATGGAGATGTGCAATCCAAAAACCACATTATGTCGTTGAACAGCATTACTGATGAGACATGAGTTTATTGCCGCACATGTTGACATACTGTGTTGAACACACTTTAATAACTCTGATGGAACAGAGTAGTATTAGGAAAAAAAAGAGGTAGTTCTACAGATTTGATTGTCATTATAAAATAAGAGCATATTAAAAACTAACAGTTGGAGTAAATATTCCATTTTCCATTTTTAATGTATGTTTCGTTGAGGTCCACATATAGTTGCATGTGATATGTAACTGAAGTACAGTCTACATTTGAAACACAGACGTCGGTGTGAATGTGAGAGAATTGTTCAGACCCCCTCCTGCTTCTACCATATGGAAAACTGTTTTAGAGTGAGGGTCAAGAAAAGATCTGCATGTTCTTACCAAACACAAGCTCACTGTTGTCAGTATTTCCTTCCCTGGGAATGAACAATTCCCCAAGCCTGTAGGTATGTGTAACCAGGAGATTTAAGGTGAACTGCTGACTTCCCAAACTGGAGAACTTTTATGACATGGGTTTGCTCTTGTGCAATAAGGTTTTAGTTTTTATTAGCATTTAGTTTGAGTGTTTTGTAAGTCTCCTTTGCATGTGACCATTGCTATTTATCAGTACATGCAGTTTCTGTTGCAGACCATTTAAATAATTTGTTCTATAGTACATCATTCATATCTTGTTCTTTACATAAATATTCTGTCCTTTGTGGAAAAGTCTGACTACACTGGTGCTAGTGGATTAATTTTTACAGTTGGCAATGTTGACAAGTCCAGTAAGTCTGCATTTAATGTATCTAGGAGATGGATTGCCATTACATCTTGTTTTGATGTTGATGGTCTCCACGTCACCTTTAAAAACAAAGACTCACTGACAGAAAAAAAGATAAAGCACATACACAAAAATAGAAGTTAGGAGATCAGGCATATTAAGACATGATGACGAGTTGTTCTGTGTCATTATCAGGTGGCCAAAGACAAAACAGATACGAGTCATTTGTCGTCAGGAGCAAAACAGTGATGCTATTATTTATTTGGCTGGTAACGTATGATAGACTCATGAATGTCTTTTTTTTTTTTTTTTTTAAATCTACTAGTCCTTTGGGTATGAGTCAAAACATTAAGAAACAGAACATGGCCTGGAGTTATCAAACACCTTCATCAGTATTGTCAGCCTTACCATTGTGCCTCATTCAAAGATGTGTTGAAGACCTTATAAATTCACACATAGCATTTTCTGGCTGGCACAAGCACTTTGGCCCTTTCACATAATTTGAAGGAGAGCGATGATGCCAAATTCTTCCTAAGAACACCAAAGGCTTGTGTCAGTCACAGCCTTATCTGCAGTGACTCTTCCGTTCCACAGATAAATCTGCCAGTGATTTACTTAAAAGCCTGCCAGATGCATTTAATATTTTAACCATGTTATCTTCTCAGGCCTCCCATTTTGCGCTTGTCGTGTTTATTTAGTCAGGGTGGGAATCATGACTAATTCATGACACCAGTATTAAAGGAGATAAAACAGGTTAAATAGATTTTTCTAAAAGTAAACAAACAAATATTGCTCACAGTTCTCTCTCATGCATTATCCAGAACCCAAAGTCAGTACTGAGAAAAATGTGTTTGTCTCAACATTTAATATATTTTAACCTTTGTGTTTGCCCTGAGTGAACTGCTTTAGTTTCCCTCAATAAGGTATAATGGCATGTCATTTCCATAGCAAGTTGAGTCATTTGCTGTGATCGCTCAGGATAACTGGGCTCATTACTGCTAACTGATGTAAGTACAACTGCCCTCTTTAGTCTTAGCTTTCCCTCACACACATTTCGTCTGAGGTAGAGTTACAATTCAACTAAGGTAATTGGAAGTATGGAGCTTGGGATTGCCTTTTCTGCCAACTAGCTTTTTTTTCACTATATAAAAAGTGGTAGAAAAGTAGAGTTGGCATTCTGCAATCCTACCTGCTCTGAATGGACTTTTTTTTTCTGTCCTGTACATTGTATTGTACACTTGTCTACAGTGCTGCTGCCTTTGATTGGTTTCCATTTCAGCTTATAGCACTCATTCTTCATCAAACCACAGTTTCCTTCTTATGACTCATGTAGTGATCAGTGAAGTGGGAAAAAGGATGGCTGTGATTACATTTTATATCATGTTGTGGTACGCACATGGGGCAACAATCATGTTTGGAAACTGCTAGATGCTGCCTCTAAAACACCCAGGCTCCTATTGACTCCCACTCAAAAGCATTATTTAAGCTTGGCAGATTGGCAGCTGTGTTTGATCCTGACGGGCAGTTGTACTGTCATTGTGGTGAAGACATTATGCTACTAAAACTGTGAAAGGATTTTTAGCATGGAAATTTTCCATTAAATTACTCTCCCTGAATTACAACTCAAACTGTTAGCATAACTTAACTACAACACCTAAAGTAGCCAGTAATTTGGTTTTGCATTCTGTGGTCAGTTGGATGTCCTGTTAATTCAGCCAGTATATCCTGTATAGTACAGAACTGTTATCAAACACAACTGAATGTGTTAATATCTATTGGGTACATACAGTTACTTGGCAGGATTTAGCATAACATTTCCTCAATAATAGCTTGTTTGTGTGTTTTTTTTAGCAGTTTGTGGTTTTGCTAACTTGATTAGTTTCACCACTGACTCCTCCCCAGCTCCACTTCTACCAGTTTCCAATTGAAGTGGTTCCATGACTAGTTCATAGATTCTACAGAATGGCTATAACCAAGCACCAATACATCAGGGTTTGCAGGCTGGACTGTAGTGCTCAAAAGACCAACTAAAACTTTGTACATATTTCAGAAGCACGTGGCAAGATAAAGCTGTTCTCATTATATCACCTCTGACCTCTCAGGTGTATTGATAGGCAAGTTTCCTCTAACTGCTAGCTGTCCACTAATGAGAGTTGTTACTTGTTAAATTGATTAGGAATTTGGAATTTAGACACCTACACTGTCACCTGAAGAAAAGCAAACTATGTTTAGTGACAACTCCTCAGTGGCAAGGCACCGGGGGTGGATGAGATTCGCCCTGAGTACCTTAAGTCTCTGGATGTGCAGGGACTGTCTTGGTTG
>JAQQZY010000019.1:24785725-24798292 GCA_030068375.1 Ostorhinchus rueppellii | reverse complement strand
GAAGTGTCTGGGGAGAGGGAAGTCTGGGCATCCCTGCTTAGACTGTTGCCCCCGCGACCCGGCCCCGGATAACCGGAAGAAAATGGATGGATGGATGGATGTTTAGTGACCCAACAGTGGTATTAAGATAATTAGAACTTACAGATATTTGTCTTATTCTCAGTTGGTTCTCTGTTTTCCATCACCTGTGAACATATACAGTGATGTAATGATGTAACTCCGTGGTCACAAGCAATGGAAAAGCAAACTGGATCTTAGAAGGCCCACAAGAACAACCAACATGGCACTAGCACTAGGACTATCCCTGGTACCACCTCAATGGAAAAGGAGGAAACCTGTGCTGAGGACAGAACATAACTCAGGAATGCCCCAGTCCCTTATACATCAACAATCCTTTGCACCTTTGACTTAGTCGTATTATGAAGTGCTCTTTGTTTTACCATGTTTGTCTGAACTTTCTTCTGTGGTGACTTTATTTTACTTTCTGTAGTTGTGTGGTGGTTATTGTGCATTTAGTGGTTCTGTGTGGCTGTGAAAATACTTTGCAGAAGGCCATATTTATCTATTACCACAAGTATTGCAGGTTTTTATAGCAGATCTACTCACTAGATACTTGATCTAATGTATTATGAAATTGAACATCTTATCAAGGGAGCTCTTGATGACTGGGTGAAGAAATACTTACCTTTAGCAGTGTTTGAGATAACTGTGAAAGCATTTACTGAGCTGCTGGAGTAATGTGCAGTCTATGTAGCCAATGGTTTTCAGCAAATAGTGCTTCTCAAGGTTTTTACAGAATGAGTAATACTTCATACCCACCACAAAACGTCTGATTCTTGACCTGTTATTCAGTAAGGACTAGATATGGCCATGTGTCACAGCGGGACCTGGATCCTCTAAAGTCTTTATTTCGAGTCTGAATACATCAGAGCAGACCTGTTCCATTCACATCCTTTGCCAAATGCATCCTAGAAATGAAGCCTCTTAAATCCCAAATTTAGAAGACGTAGCTGTTCTTTGGATCCCATTATGCAGTTCTGTCTATTTCATGTAAAGATGAAACATCACAGCTCTTGTTTAAAACTTGAAGGAAATGAGTCCAATTTCCTGGTTAGGCACATGTGTTCATGGAGGGGTGGGGATTCAAGGAGGAGTGGCAGGTTCAGTTTTGCTCTACCACTTTTATGGAACATGTCTTGCACACAAATATGCTAACTTGTACTTCCCCCATAATCCACAAATTTTCTCATAAAAGTGTCAAAAATAGTACTCATTCAATGAATGCACACAGATGTGTATAGAAAATGTTACAAAACTATGGAAAGGTACAAGAACTGTCAGGAAATAAACCAGAAGAAAACCAGGTCTAATTAAGACAATGAGATGATTTCACTAAAGGTGTGTTGAGATTTTATGTACTGTAACAGATGTCCCAACTATTTCCTCCTCTGTTCTGCCAAATATGTCCCTAGTCATTGTTCACAGCCAAAACATGAAAATATTCTAACCTTGAGCTGGGGATTGTCTGTCAAATCACTTCAGTGTCTTTACCTCAGCTTGCTGCTCTTAATCCATCTTCTTATAATGAAGACCTTTTCAGGCTGTTGAAAATCTGATGAAAGCCATGTGTTTCTTAAAAACAAGACGGAAATTACTCACCAACAGTCTGTATTGCTCATAAAGACCAGAGGGATAACAGAGCAAGCATCACGCATGTTTGAAAGACCCTGTTTGGGTTCCTTTTTTCTGTGCAGGTTTTAGCTGTTGTTTTGTTTTGAATTAGCTTTTTAGCTATTGTGGTTCAAATTGTTATATTTCTGACAGTAGCTGAAAATGGTAGCATTGGCATTTTGTCTCAAACCTCACAGTCTTCCTGTTTGTGTTAAGTTTGGTTGAGTTGCAAAGATGTTAACATCAGACTCAACCTCAACTACCACTGAAACCATCCTGTTTTGGTCTCAGCTGTAGAGGTGTTCATTTGAGGTGAGAACAAATCTTGATCTTATTTTTACCCAACCACATTAAGCTGATCAATTACTTGGACAGTAAAACCAAGATATCAAATTTTTTTTGTGTTTTAATGAACAAATTATGAAATAATATTGTATTTATTTCTATAAATGCCATTCATTTGTAGCATTGTTATTTTACTGTGTGTGAGTGTGTGTGTGTGTGTATATATATATATATATATATATATATATATATATATATTTATTTATTTATTTATTTATTTGTTTATTTATTTTATTTATTTTTTAGGTAATATTCAAACACATTGATGTCTGATTCCGCTGGCCAGCCTCCTCAGTCCATCTCATTTGCATCTTCGTAAGGTTCGAGGCTCCCTATCGCAAATACCAGACTTATTATTATAATTACTTAACTACTTACTGCAATTGATGTGACTGTAATTATTTTACATTATCATGATTACTATCTCTATCCAGCTGGATTAAAAACAGTGAGATGAAAGCAGCGGAAATATTTCTATCCATTTGACTGACAGCTCTACTACTGTCTCTGGTCCGACCCATCTTTGCATCTTCCCAGAACAAGCCCTTTGAGTCTTTAAAAGATGTTTAGATGTAGGCTATGTACAGTGAAGTAATCTGGACAACTTTCCTGTGTTCTAACCAATTTTCACGTGCCAATCAAGGCTCCTCACATATGTACTAATAATTAATTTGGTGCAACATGGATTGACTTATCAGACAGGTTTGTGTGGGGGTGTGGCAATAGTTCTAATTCTCCTGCTTGATTAACTTTTTTACTTAAAGTTGTCAGCTTATTCTACTTTGTGCTTCTATGAAAGAGTAAAACAGAAGTGATCTTTGAGTCATGGAGTGTTTATAATTCTCTCTGTGATAGTTTATAGAATTCTGCTAATACTTGTTGATCCCGTATTGAATAAATACAATATACACCAAACTGTAATCCATTTAGAATGAATAGTTGACCTGAATTTCCTCACCGACTGGATCTTCTAAAACAGACTCTAAAAGTTTGAACATATCTGAATTAAGTCTGTTGACTGATTCTATAACTCAGCCAAGTAGCAGCTGATTTGTCAGTTTGCTGTCTGGCTGGTGTTTCTCTTTGCCATCTGGTCTGAGTTTAGATTCTATGTCATCTCTCGTCAGTTGACAGTATGGCTTCTGGAAACATAGCCTTGGAGGTTCATCGATGGAAAAACTCATATGTTTTCCCAAACCGGACAGTGGCTTCACACGCCGTTTACAGCTTCAGCAGAACTAACTTTCCATGCACGTGCTTCGACACACGTGCACATGCTGTGTTATCATCCTGAAAGGAATTTAAGGAATCTGAACGGTAAATGATAACTGAGGTGTTTTCATTTGTCAAATGTAGTTTTTACCATTGTGCAGTGTGCTGTTATGGACTGTTGAGGGCTTGAGCAGCTTAGACTTGTCAGATATAATAGTGGTCAGCCAAACCTTCCACATATCAGGCCTCAAGAAGAAAGAGCTGGACCATTTTTCAACAGATTTCACTGGTTTTCACCCACACACAGTTTATTTTTCAGTCTGTGTTCCAGTAATTCCTTTAAAGATTTGGGCTAAATCCTCTTTCATTGTCATCGTTTTTTTGGATATTTCAACACCTTTACATCAGTCTGCCTTTGAAAGTTCAGTGATTATAGTGATTGGATTTTTCATTTTCCTGGCAAGCCAGACCTCCTGCTTGGCGCTTCGAATAAGTCTGAAAGAAGTGAGTAGAAGTTGGCAAAAGGGACATAATTTGACAAACTACCGCAAAGCTCAGTAGAATTTGGGGAACTTGCTGATGGAGAAAGAGCTGAGTTTGGATTAGTGTGTGAAAGGCCTGCAGCTCTGCAGTAGAAAACACTGCTCCGTCTGTCTCTCCCAGGGTTTGGCTGCTCTGTCATCCAGATCTGGTTCATAAATAAAGGTGTGTTTGTCAAAATTAGTGGTGGGTGGAGGGAATTTATTGCGGCTCCATTGACATATTCACACAGATGTTCAGTCACTATGAAAACGCAAAAACACTTGTTAACTGTTGATTGAAATATGACACAAAACAAAGCCCCCTTTACTGGTTCTTTTTAAGAAGAAGAATCTTTTTGAAATGCCTCAAGGTGTTGGCAAACAAAGTCTAATCTGAATCATGAGCTCATGTTATTCATGGCCAGTTGTTTCTTTCAGTGGCAACTACCACTAAAATCAGAAAAATGGATTCTCTGTCAATTTGATATTTATATTTTTCTGAAACCAACTGAACTGATAACCAGCCTGTAATAGATTCAAACAGTGTTAATCAGAAGCAGGTTGTAACAAATGCAAATGACGCCAGCAACTGTGAAACCCCAAAAATGAAGAAAACAGTACTACATCTTGCACCTTTGAAGTTGTATATTTCAGACTTGAGTTCAGACTCAGAGGACACTGACCCTCCTGACGAATCACATACCTTTCCACCGCCAACATGAATCTGGGCCTGTTGCAGGTTTGGATTTGGTTCAACTAACCAAAATCAGCATTTCATCACTGCATAAGTCTGCATACATTGGTAGATGAGCCAAAGAAGCACATTTTGTGTAGCTGTTGTTACAAAACCAGATACAGATATAATTTACAACATACTACTGTTGGTGGGTTATGGAATGTAGGGTAGTTCCTAAGGTTTTTTTTCAGATCAGAGTTTTGTTGTGTAAATTGAAATACTTGGTACATCAAGGTGGAGCAAACTGAAACAACTCCTGTTTTGAGAGATGTTGCAGACGTGATGCTTCCTGGTGTAACTAGTTCTTGGCTGTAGACTGGCAAGATGTTGTGAAACTGGTTTTTGGTTAAGAGGGTGTTCCTCAAGATGACGGTATTTGTTTCTAATTAGCATAACCTAATCAAATAAAGTCTTCTCTGTGCAGGTATATTTACAGGTCAAAGCAGCCATTGTGCATGATCCACTGTCCACCAAAAAAACTTGTTTTTATGACTTCATTGTTCAGCAGCTGTTGATAACTGGTGGTTGAGCAGAGCTGCTAATGCTAAAGCCTCTAGTTTTTAAAATGTGGTACAGGGTGATGCCACTGTGTCATTAAAGTCAAGATTTAAATGCAACCACTCAAAACCTCAAAATGATGACGTGTTTGATGAGTGTACTACTTGGATTAGTTTCTTCATCATCTGTTTTCTGACATGTCATGTGTTCTTTGACTTTCCTTTAAAATGAATATACATTCCTCTGTCTGTTTGAGAACAATAATACTGTGGCTCAATGACCAATAGTTCTCAATAATTTTCAGTGGGGCTATAAACTAAAGTCGGGCAAAATATGTGTAAAAGTATGTAGGTTATTTCTATTAATCGTTTAGGAAATCAGCACCATTGAATGTAAGACATGTTGGCTGTAAACTGCCATGCCTTCTCTGGAGCACTAATCATTAATCATTGTGTCTTCACAGTTGGAGCCAAGCTGTGGGAAGAAAACCTGGTTAGAGTAAAAATTGTTCATTTGTGCTCACTTACACATGCATTAGCAGAGACAAAGCAGTGTTAATGATTTATTATTTACTGTGAAACTATTGAACAGACAATGCCTTATTATTAATGAAAGTGGTAAAGGCAAAGAAGTATTCCAGAAGGGGTTGTCTGGAGATTGATTTGTAGCCAAAGTAAGAATAACTGGGCATAAATACTTGATGGGTTTTTTGCCCTTTCTTTGGGAAAAATCTCTGAAATGTGCACTAAACAGCAGCTTGAATGTGAAATGCAATTGATGCCCATGTGTCTGAAAGCCTCCAGTGTACATTCCACAGACGGCCGTTGAAGTGAGCAGATCTTTCCTCTGTGATAAAACTGAAGCAAGTCAAAACAAAGCTCTGTGGATAACAGCAGTGATTAAGCAGAGCTTTGAAGGCCCTCACAGCTAGAGAGGAGAGTAATGCAGCCCTGGGAGCTTAGAAAGAACCAACTGGAGGAACTGCCTTCAGCCGCAGGAGCTGCTTCAGGTTTCCTCATCTGGAAAAGCCACTGTAGCAGACCACGACTGAGGGGCAACAGGAGGGGATTATGCACATAGACTATCTTGTCAGACTGTTATAGGTTTCTTTAAGCACACACTAGCACAGCCCTGCTTATGTAAACCTCAGTGACTTTACACACACGATCGCACAGCAGAAACTCAAGGTTGTCTCAGGCAGACGCTCCACTGCCGTCCTCCTGAGTACAAACGTAAAAAAACACATGCTCATTCCAGCACTGTATCTAACCACAACTGGAAACTATGCAAGAGTGAATGAGGTGGATGTGGAGGAACAGCTCACCCAGAAAAAACACTTGAGTGAATATCCTCTGAGTGGTGTATGAGACTGTGGAGTAAGTACACACCAACATGACCAGAACACTGTGGGCTCAGCACAGTCTGGACCTACCAGTTTGATCTGACACTGGCATCAAACTTCTCTGCTTTACCACTGGTTCCTCAGTTTTACAGCCATGCATTTGTATTAATGCTATAACACTGGTGAAAGTCAATCATAAAATGAGTAACCCCGGGAAAACAAAGACAATTGCCGGCTATAATTTCCATATTTGCCTTTTAAAAACTGCAATTTCAACTTCTGACAGTTCTGACAGTGATTTTGTCTGTGAGCAACACCTTTTACGGTCTCCATTATTCAGTTTTTCACATCAGTTTTTCGGTGCTTATTGTGTGATATTTGGTGACATCCTGTGGTGAAGTTGGAGGCTGCAACATTGCTGGCCTCACCCTTCTTTACAGTGGCTGCTATAAACATGAGGAAAGTGACAGCCTTCATTAGAGCCAGTGCTTTCTGTATCTATCCTGTGTTTTTTTTTTTTTTTTGTTAAGGAGACATTGAGACTGAGCTCATGAAATCACGTTGTCACACCAGTTCTTGTGACATTTGGCATGCTATATGTACGCATTTTTGTCCTTTCACATGTTATTCAGAGGCAGCTATGGCTCATGTGGTAGAGCTGGTCGTCCAATATCCGAAAGGTTGGTGGTTCGAATCCCGCTCTCTCCAAGTCAGCCGTTGTGTCCTTGGGCAAGACACTTCACCCTACTTTCCTCCAGTGTCACTCACACTGGTGTACGGATGCGTATGCGTATGGTGGACATTGAGATTGAGCTCATGAAATCACGTTGTCACACCAGTTCTTGTGACATTTGGCGTGCTATATGTACGCATTTTTGTCCTTTCACATGTTATTCAGAGGCAGCTATTGCTCATGTGGTAGAGCTGGTCGTCCAATATCCGAAAGGTTGGTGGTTCGAATCCCGCTCTCTCCAAGTCAGCTGTTGTGTCCTTGGGCAAGACACTTCACCCTACTTTCCTCCAGTGTCACTCACACTGGTGTACTGGTGTACGGATGCGTATGCGTATGGTGGTTGGAGGGGCCGTAGGCGCAAAATGGCAGCCACTCTTCCGTCAGTCTGCCCCAGGGCAGCTGTGGCTACAAATGTAGTTTACCACCACCAGAGGGAGAATGTGAGAGTGAATGAATAATGGATCAACAATGTAAAGCGCTTTGGGTGACTTGAAAAGCGCTATAAAAATCTCATCCATTATTATTATTATTATTATTATTATTATTATTATTATTATTATTATTCAGTGCCTTTTGCTCAGGTGTAAATTTACACCAAGATCTCCGGTTTACATAACCCTAACCCTCAGTGTGTTGTATTTGACACGACATGAACATACATATAACATGCCAATTAACACAAATTAAAAGCAGCGTGTATATTTATGTGATTTCATGATATCACATTAGGACACGATAGATTAGTGCACTCTGATGCCTTGGTCCACTCTATAACATGGGGAAATAGGCAGATGTATTTTGTAGAAACATGTCAGAACCTGCTCCCTCTGTAGCTAAAGACACTCCCTCTATCAGAATGAAAATACAGTTCTTACTCTGATTATATAATTATTAAAACAAATTATACATGTTATATTTCTTCAATTAGAGGCACTTGAATTACCCCAAGTGTCAGACACTGGAGTTTTTAAATTTAATGGTTATCCAAAATTGCATTTGCATCATCACCTAAATGCATTGAAGTCCCAGATGTTTATATTATTGGATACACAGTACGTGATTGTCATACAGTTTTCAGTGTTTTTTTTTCTTCTATTATGTGTTTAACTCAAGGCAGAAAAATTGAGGCTTGATTTGACACTAATGTGGAAGTAAAGTACAACACTAAAGAGATGCTGGTTCCAGCTGATTTCTACTCAGAAATTCTAAACTTTTCTCCAACAATATTTAATCAACAACTAGTTCTAGGAGTCATTCTTGTCTCATTTGCACTTATTTACACACTTTAAAAAGTCTTTGGTGGTCCCATTGTAAATTATTGCTTCATTAGTAAGATTTTAGAATGAATAGCTTTTGTATTTATTAAACTTTTTTTCTTGGTAGGAACATCTACTGTACTTGATGTAAAAATTTTACTAAATGTTTGGTTTATATATGGCCTGTTAGGTCGCCTGTTAATAAGTGTGTTTATATGTTAGATTAAGCCGACATTACTGTCAAATACTCTGTGTTTAACATTTAGCATCGTGTCAGTACAGTCGTCCACAAAGCAGTCAGTGATGTTCCAGTGGCTCCATTAATTTCATATATCTATGGTTATGATACTTAAGCATTAAAATTCTTCCATAATAAACCAGAATATCTTATCGCATATCTTAAATTCAGTTGTGAATTAAGTGGAAGTTGTTTAGTCTGTGTCATATCTGTCCAGATGTGTATTTACATCCTCTGGTCCTCAGCCCTCATTTGTTCTTTAATCTGTGACCAATGTGAGCTCCTTGTGATCCTCCACATCAGAGCCTTGTGGTGAGCTTTTCTTGTTGAAAACAAGCATGTGAGGAGGTAATTACATGATTATAAAGCACACATTCATGCAATTTCTTCTTTTCTTGTTTGACCTAGCCACACTCGACAGCAGAGCGTGATAAGTATGTAGAATTAGATTCAAGCTGAGGGGCAGCCAGTGCTCCACCAGCTGCTGAATATGCACAGTGTGACCTGGGCTGCAGCCTCTTTGTCACGGTGACACCCTAAACCACAGAGCTGAAATACAACAGAGCATGTACAACACATCCAGGTCCAGTTTCACAAGAACAACTGTAACATTTAGGCCTGACCTCTGCCCCACTTCCTCATTCCCAGCCTTTGTTTCCCCCTGCCTTCTCAACAACTTTTAGCAGGCGGGGGGTTCCTGACCCTTTGAACTGTGCAGCCAGAATTTGATTGTTTATGACAATAGCACTGGGGGTTGGGGGGATGTGTTCTGCAAGTCACCATGGTCACTGTGGTTCTGACTGATGCTGCATCTCCTGCAGCTCTAAATCTGTCTCCCTCTCACAATGAAGACGTATTCGTCTTAAATGACACCAATGATAAATTCAACATGTTTATCACGCTCGCCCTGGCGTCCCATCTCCTGCCAGCTTTAGCCTTGTAATCTGTTTGTGATGCAGCCGTTCGGAACGTTGTTTTGAAGTTGGTGGGCACTGAAGAGAGACGTGAGGAGGAGCAACAAATATCAGACAGGTACTCAGTCTCCTCAGCTAAATCCCTCCTCCCCCCACTCCTGCTAATGCACTTAGCAGCTGTTTCTGTGGAAGTCACCGGAGAGGCTCCATGGAAAAAGGAGTCGAGCCAGCTGGGTGGAGAGCATTGGGTGGATTTTTTTCCACTTCTGTCTGTCAGAGACATGCTGATTTTTCACTGTGAGGTATTAATCTTGAAGTTCACCCTATCACAGTGTTTTCATATGAAATGGGTTCTTTTGAGCTTAAGATGGTTGTATGAGTCATTTCCTTTTTTCTAACCAAACAAACAAAATAAATGGTACTTGTAGCCACATAATGATTTTGTAAGGGGTCTAAGTTGGAAACCTATTGTTTTTATATAATATTATTAGTTTTAATATTCCAGCCAACAAAAACCATGTGTGGACAAAACCCAAGTGGTGTGAATGTTAAGTTTTCATAACAGATTACAGGGCCTGAAAATCTTCTACAGGGGGGAAAAAAAACACTGGGGTGCTAGCATGCATGTGAATATTTAACACCTTTTGAATGAATAACTCTTTAACTGTACATCACACTTTGAAAGGTTTTATAATAATGGATTGGATTTCTATAGCGCTTTTCAAGGCACTCATAACACTTAACATTATTGATCCATGATTCATTCACTCTCACTCTGCTGGTGGTAAACTACATTTGCAGCCACAGGCTGATGGAAGCATGGATGCCAATTCATGCAAAACGACGTCTCTGACCACCACCAAACTTACACACCCATTCATAGACCAGTGTGAGTGGCACTGGAGGCAAGATGGGTAAAGTGCCTTGCCTAAGGACACAATGTGTCACAATGCTGAGTAAGGCAGAGCAGGATTTGAACGGCCAACCCTTCGGTTATTGGACAAGCCACTCTACCTCCTGAGTCACAGCTGCTAATTCTGTGACCCTGGATAGAGACATATCTGATCTGATCTGATCTTGGCCTCATTTCAGCTTTTATGTTTGTCTACAAAACTGTGTCATATTCTAAATCCATTATTTCAAAGTAGTCTGGGTTTTATTTTAAAACAAGAAACTGAGTGTCAGATGATTTGTTCTGAACGTTAATATTCATTGAATTTATTTTGGATTTGTACATCTCTTATTACATGGGATTTTTGAGGCTAGTGCCATTTGTAAATCAGTATTTTATGTATTCAGCACATGACTTCAACACCCATGAAATTAACTATGATGTGAATCAGCCAAATGGGGATGTTTTATAAAAAATGTTCTCCGTTATCTTTGATTGAATAACTTGTGAACCAAATGTCACACATTCAGATGGTTTATATCTATGTATTTTATTAATGTGATTATATCAATTTTTGACTCATTATTTACAAATTTGTCAAATATACAAAACACACTCTTTTGTGCTAGTACTTGGATTAGTGCAACGAACTTGTTATTATATTATTAGTTGGAGCCTGGTAGTGCATATTTATGCTGCTCATTTTTAAGTTCCATGACTTCAGTTTTCTACAGCACAGTAATAACTTTAGAGTAATTATTATGTAGGCCTGGTGACCTCCAAATGACATGAGAATTAATTTAATAATTATTAAGTATGAGTTGGAAATTTCATATTGGAATATATATATATATATATATGCAGTATTTTATAGCTCTAAGAGCAACAGTATCTCAAATGATGCAAACTGGTCATATAACTCACAAGCTATACTAGGTATATTCACACAGTTTAACAGCACATTTTCTTTGTATGGAGCCCAATCTGCTGATATGCGGAGTCTGTACAGCACGAAAAACTACAGTTTCAGGTTAAAAACAGCTTTTATAAACCAAAGTGATGATGTCTTGTGTGAACTCCCTTTTTATTTAACATGTCTTTAATCCTTTTATTCAAATATGAGATTTATTGAATTAATTTTCAGATGTTTTATACCATGTTTCATCCAACACGTAAGATGTGCCTAATTGTTTTTGTGGCCTCATGTCATGGGGTCAGAGGTCACAATAAATAGTGACTTTAATGTTTTTACAAAACATTTATTTGTGTGTGTGTGTGTGTGTGTGTGTGTGTGTGTGTGTCTTTTCAGGCAGTGCACATATTTCCTATATTTTCATTTATCAGATGAAAAGAAAATGAGACACAAAAATATACATGATCATTTCAACCCTGAAAAAACAACAAAAGCTACATGTGGCCTAAGACATTTGCATAGTACTGTATGTTACATATGTTTTTTGTTTTTTTTTCCTTCTGATTTTTAGCAAAGTGGCTATTGCCACAGTACTGTGGGACTAACTTTCTCATTGGTCTGTTACCACAGAGCACATATCTTATATCGTGTAGACTGGTAACCTCTCACCCTGCTGCCACAGTACTGTGGATCACACATGCCATGTGCCTGTCTGGTTACAGGAAAAGGCGAAGGGACCAGTTACAGAGCCTCCATCCAGACGACAATACTCATGGTATTTTTCTTTTGTGGATTCTAAAAGTTTCATGTCCATATGGACATATCTATGTCCAGATGGAAACTGAAAAACTGGGTTAAAACTGTGTAACACATATGCCACACCAACAGTATACGTATGTGGAGCTGTAGACAAACACAGACAGAACTGCAGGATACACTAAACTCACAGAAGAATGCAGTAAGTATGTGTGTGATATTATGTCCAGGATTTTCTTTTCTGGTCACAAGGTTTCTATGGCGTCATCGTTTCTAAAAAGTGATGTTTTGTCTATCCATATGGCAACGTGAAGGCGGCATTGTGAGATTTCCTCACTCTGGGACCTGTTCTCCAAAAATACCATTTCAGGGTACCAACAAGCCTGGTGTCATGTGGATGAAAGGCTGAAACGATATTGAACTTTTGTGAATTTGTAATGGTACAAAGTAGAACCCAGAAGCAAGACCAGAGACAAGAGTAAGATTTAAATGAGTTTACTGAAAGTTTGATGTTGAATACAATAAACTCAGGTATACAAT
>JAQQZY010000019.1:24737943-24765197 GCA_030068375.1 Ostorhinchus rueppellii | reverse complement strand
CCCCCCACCAGAGAACCAGCCCCCGTAAAACCCCCCCCCAAAAAAAGCAAAAAAAAAAAAAAACTACCAGAATAAGAGTAAGAACGATAGGACAAAATAAATAAACAATCAAAAGGAGGACTACAGGTTGGATTAAAGGACCCGAGAGCTGGACCGACCCCCCCAGAGCCCTCCATGCCTCCTCCTCCAGCAACAAGGGCTGGCACAACACCACTTCCTCTCACACAGAACAGATAAATGAGGGCGTTCACGGACGGACAGGGAGTTCACGCCAATGCTGAAGGCTGGTCAATCTGACGCGGGTCCGGCGTCACGTGGTGCTCATGTACAGAAACGGCGTATTTACGTTTTACTAAGACATTTCAGTCATATTCAACACTGAACAGAACTGCTGCCGAGGGATAAAGACCCTTCCACCGCCCAACTGAAGGTGTGGATGAAATGTGGAGGTTCAGACCAAGTCTGTTGTCGAGTATGTTCAACTAGTACAATAAAGAAAAATTACTAAATGTGGACTAATGCACACATGCCAGTTTGCAATAGACCATAGTTAAATTTGATTGAAACTGAAATGTCAGTGTTTGAGGTTTAACATCTTCTATGTTCTGTCGCCTTTTCGTATCCTTTATTACATTGTCTATACACTGAGATGTTAGTTTCCTTTGTTTATTCAGCCCTGTGCAGGACCAGTCCGAATTTTTACAACACCTCAATCATCTCTAAATTAAAGCCCTGGAAGCAACGACCACAGACTGAAACTGTATGGGTTTGAACAGTATTAAAGTGTCTGTCTGTGTTCAAAATAACTTGAAAAGTTCTGAACAGATTTGGATAAAATTTTCAGGAATTGTTAGAAGTAGGAGGAGGAACAAGTGATAAAATTTTGGTGGTGATCCGGATCACTGTCTGGAGGTTTCCTTATCATTTGGAGATAGGGCATGACGACACTGAGCTGCCTACGAGGTCATTCAGCACCATCTAGTGGAGGAAAGTACAAACACTGCCTTGGCAGAGGTCTGCACTCTCCGAGTGCTTTTCTAGTTTGAAACCTTTAATGAGAGGAGCAGTGGTCGGCTTGCATACGTCTGTCTAACGACAGTTAGAACTGATGGCTCACAGCTTCTGTCCATTAAAGAAAACACAAGGCTGTCACAGAATTCTGTCCTGCAACTGTTTCATGAACTTTACCGTTGGCTTAATCATGTAGCAGGTATTAACTAATGTTGGCATTAATTCAGTATCAGATTACATTTAATGATCTCTCAGCTCATTTTTACATCTTGATATTAAATGTTTTGGCCAATCAGATATTTTTCAAATTCAGTATCAGCAGAAATAAGATCTGATAGTGTCCACTTACTATTATGATCCTTCTCATGTAGAATTTAACAAAATTTAACAAAGTGTCTTTATAATCAGATCTGGAAGTTTTGGGGCAAAAACAAATAATGCATCACATCTTGTGCAAATATAAGGTTTTAGATTTTGCAAAATTTACTGATTGTAGCAACGTAACATTGGTATTTTACTGTTTAAATGGACATGGTTCCCAACCTCCTTATAAATCCATAAACACGATGCAAAGCAAATCCACAGGAGCAGCTTTGTATAAAGTTCCATTCTGTCAAACATCATTTGTTCACACATCAGTGTCTGATCTTCTGAAACCTGCTGCAAACTTCAACACTTTCAAGAAGGTAATAGAAAGTGCTTTAAATGTGTATACTTTAAGTCCTTTTGACATCAATTTTAATGAGCAATACAATACTTTGCTGTATTAATTTCCAACTTCAGTTTACCTTTAACATTTTAATGTTTTGATTCCTTTAAAGCCATTGTTGGACAAGGATTGAAAATTACTGATTACTACAACCATTGCAATTTATTTAGTGACTGATTAACTCTCATATGCTTATTATTTATATGTATACATATGCATGTTTATGACGTATCTATTATTTTGACTTTGATGTTGAGTTCAATACTTTTAGTTCAGGTAAAGTCAGTGATAAAAGTTCACCTTTATTGTCTCTGTGGGGATAATCAACATTTAACCCATCCAAAGACCTACAATTTCAACTATTTTAGCAGCAATTATCAAAAGACGACAGACGATTACAAGATTAAAAATTGCAGGTGTTTATTTTAGAGAAAATGGAGGTGTTTCGAATGGAACTGGCTCTGTGCTTAAAAGTGAAGATCCCAACAGCTTCATCCCAGTGAGGTTGAATATGTCCATTGCTGCTTTGTGGTCGGATACAGTACTGATTGTAAATGTCTGATGTTTGTGAATTAAAGTAAAAATGAAATGCATATTAATAAACACCCAATTCCTGCATTTATAGTGACTGATTGGGTTTATGTTGTCCTCTACTGACATGTTACTCTACTTTGGTAAATCAGGTCAACAAGTCCTGACTTTCCATGTAAGATTTTCCTCTTTAAAAAAAAAGAAGAAAAAAAAAAAAACACCTTTGAGCATTGCTGTCTGTGAATTTCTGCAGTTACTGGATCTCACTCTAACTCCAGTGCATCATTCAGGAAACATATGAAGGCCAGTGACTACTAACTGCACAGATGTGAAGACAACACATGACACATGTTCAGGGGTCCAAACTTCAGGGAGAAAGTTGCTATTAAATAGCCAATTATTAATGAAAAGTCTCTGCTCGAGGTCATCCATCTTACCACTGATGCACAGCACACACACATTAACGCTTCAGCTCCTCCCACACAGTAGAGAAACGTGAGGTTTGAGCACCACAGATGTCAAAACAAACTCGTGTGGAAAGATGTGTTCGGATTTTGTTGGAAAACATGCACACAGACAGACACACACAAACAAACTGAAAAAGCAAATCCAAAAAAGCAAAAGCACAAACTGGAATTCTTCCTCTAAGGGAATAATAACATCAGGTATGAGCTCATATTTGCCAATCAAACTGATTAACTTTTTCATTTCTGCTGGTAGTTTTTTGATTCCGTTCAGTTTTACTTGGATTCTGATAGAGGAAGACAGTCACAGGATGAAAGGAAATGATGGAGGTCAAACAGGAGAGATGGGCAGAAGGGTGGACAGGAGGATGGATGAACTCTGAACCATCAGGAGTGAGTGTTTTCATGCCCTGGTGTGAGATGACCATCAGTGTTCTACTCTTGTATTTATCTTCTTACCTGGCTGTGCATGAATTTCAGATTAATTCCTTCCAGTGTGACCTGCAGCAGACCTCCTTCACCAGTTTTCATGTCCTGAACAGGGAACTCTCCACCCAGCTCTGGACCTGAGGAAACAAAGCATTAGCTTAGAAAAGGTCTTGATATGTTAATACAGACAAACTGAGTTAATTTCAATGTATGTTTATTTCTACTTAGTTTCGAGATGAATGTTGAGTACAACACAACCCCCTGCATGATTTCTTTCTTCTGAGACCAAGGCCATATTTTCCTACACACCAACATTGTATAAGGAAGTAATGTAGCTGTGGGGATGACCAACATACCTGGTTTGATGCTTTGCTGTCTGGCTGCTGCTCTTTCCATACTGTCTTTAACACAGTAGTAGAGCTCACGACACTAGAAACAAGAAAACATAAGGAATTTTGTTACTGATGTTTCTCCTAAATGAACGTCGTTAAGAAGATGGACCTAGATTGATAGGCTCTGACCTTTTTAGTGTAGAATTTGTTGAGCTGTGTCTCTTGACCGTTGCGTCTCCAGAGACACAGCACCTTGGTCTTGGGGCAGTATGTCATGTTGATGAGCTTTTCGTACCACCAGCGCTCATAAACAGTGCCGATATTGCTGCGCAGGACTATGCAGTCATCACAAACCTGAGCAATCAGGAGGTAAAACATCACAGTGTAAGAAGGAGCACAAGGGTTACATTAATATCCTTAATGTAATATTGACAAAATGCCTACCTCCATGAAAAAGATATCTCCTGTGGTATCAGTGCCAGCATGTACAACAAACGTCTGCTTCTTGATGTGACGGCTTCCGCTGGGCCTGATGGACAGCTCACGACCATTCTGAAACAAACCCAACAGCAAACATTTACAAATGAAGCTCAGCGGCTGAACTGACTGGATTAACCATGTTGAAGAGGGATAAATACACACCATCTGGGCCAATTTGTCCAGTAGCTCATTGATCTCTTGGCTGTATGTGAGGCCAATGTGGGACTTGCCCACTAAGCGCCTGACTTTCTTCCTGATGTCGTTTTTGTTCACCTAAGAATATTCAAAGGGAACAGAAGTTAACTGGGCATCAGGGAGGAAACAGTGCCATAATGACATAGATCAGCAAACAACCTGGAGAACATACTTTCAACATGAGCATGTATGCAATCATGTTGTGCAGCAGAGTGGCCAGAAGTTTGTCTTCATCATCCTCCAGACGCTTACGGTCGTGTTCTCCCAGTGACAAGTATCTGTGTTGAAAACATAAAACCAAAAAAGAGATTAGATACCATTACAGATGACAGTGAGACTAATGTGTGCTTAAAGTATGTGTTAAACATCTGAACCTTTCGATCATCTCCTGAGGTCCCTGGTCCATCCCCATACCCTCACGCTCCAACATGACGGCGTCCAAGAAGGCGTCCTCCCAAAACTGCGGCTGGTCCCACAGCGTGGAGCGCTCCTTACCTGAACACAGCACACATTCAGCTCAACGTGAGTTGAAAACGCATAACCACAATATATGAGACACACACACAGTACACGAACTCATGTACATCACGTGCATATTATAAACAATAACTTTCCTTGCCACACACATTATCACAAAGAACAACTTCAGTAAATACCTTTTATTTCAAAGGTAACAAAGAAAAATATCTTCCTATTCACTGTAGGAAGACACTTTCTAGAAAAAAAAAGCCACACATTCTAAGCAAAAGGACAGATTTCTAAAAGCTAGAATAAGGTCCAATCACTGAAAGACCATAATGGATCTTAAATATACAATGTACAATGCCAACAGTTACATCAGCTGTACATTATTAAAAACAACAAAACACAGTAAATAATTCTGTCTCCTCTGTTTGGATAATATGCAAAACATGTTCCTGCCTGTTACTGATTAAATGAACCCTAATATTTTTATTTTTAAAACCATGCCTGACAATATCATTGTTAAATAATGTAAATAATAAATAATTTTATAATGAATCCTTATTTCTGGGATGTGTCACTAAACAGGCTTTTTGTGGGGCATATTTTGGATTTGGATCATTCTTCAGTTAACTCAGTTAAGTTCAGATATTTTATATCTTCTGTGTTCTGAGCCTCATCAGTGGCTCATTTCTCACTAGACTGGCATGAAACATAATTCCCTCTCCATCATGTGTTCATGTTAATAATAATACTTAACTTTGAATATTGACTACCTACTATAGTTTTTCTTTCTTCCAACCATATTTTAAACCAAATACTAATGTAGTTCTATGTGCTACGGACGTTCAAACTGCTAAAGCTCATGCCTGAACCCCTCCACCCATGAAGGACTGTTGGAGACTCCACTCATTCCCATCTCCATTAGGATAAAATGATCAATACTAATTACACATTGGACAAATTCTGCACAAAGATTTACAAAGAAAATATAGCAACTCTTACACTTACAATGTAAATCATTCACCCCTGTAACAAATCCTAAATTTGACCATGAACATTTTCAAATAGCTTTCAGATTGCCATCTACCACTTCTAATCACAGTATCTGATGCTGCCTTAAGGTACTGCTCTTTGTGGGTTTTTAAAGTCATGAGTTAATCTAACCTAAAAAGGTGCCCAGATGAAATTTCCATTCAAAAATGTGAAATACAAATACATAATTATTAAACACATAACTACCACCTACATACAATTTTAAAGTTTGTAAGGATTTTCAATATTTCATGTTTCATGAACAATACCTGTACACATTTTAGTTCCCTTTTCTCTATCTCCTGTTCTAGCTGGTGGCTCAGTCAAGTGTAGATAAAATTATGTTTGACAACACTTGAAGGTAACATCCACTACTCCTGTATGCAAATGTGTGAAATGTCTGGCTTCAAGGTTAATAAGGGAGATGCAGAGGTGAGTGGAAAGGTTGATAAAAAGAAAATAAATGTTAATAAAAGGGTCTAAGGAAACAGAAACTGTCACCGACTGACAAATAAGAGCCCATATTTCACCACATCAAAGATGAAACCCAGAGCAGGTCAACAGTAGAGTCATCTCACATTCGGGAAACAAAAAAGGGCAAAGGCAAAGAGATTAAGCCCCTACTTAGAGAAAAGGTTTCCATGGCAGCATCCTCAAGTTGATCCCACACGGAGCTCTTATCACGGCCTGGAAGAATTTCCCAGGAGGAGCAGCAGGAGAGAAGAAAAGCACGAGAGCAGGAGGGGGTTAGGCCGAGGTGGGGGGTGGGTTTAATGACGAAAACAAGAGTGCAGCAGCACAATAACACGGCACAGAAACACAAGGACCATCTAGGACACACTAACATTATTTGCTCACCAACAGATTCAGTTAGTCCAAAATATGTTTAACTCAGGGGGAAAACAATCACCTAAATAATCACCACATTTATGGTGATTACACCTTATGAGATTTCTGTAAAATTTTATGTTGCCTTAAGGAACAAGTTTAACAAATACCAGTTTGTTCTTGCTCTAGTTACAATCTTCTAGTAAACGTGATGACAGTCTTAAAGGACAGAGTCATTTTTTTCCATGTTAACTCTGTACATAGATTAGTAATGTTTGTTCATCACTATCTTAAGAGGAACCAAGCAAAAACAATGTGTCATTTTAAAAATACTTAATATTACACAATATCTCACGTGTCTGACTTCTGCTTTTCCACTCAATATTAAATCCTTCTATTGGCAAAAACGTTTCTTTCCATCTGCTTCAAGGGGGGGAAAAAAGTAACTTACTGTATACTCTAATAAACTTTACCGTCATAGCTGTGCGATTTAAAAAAAAAAAAAAAGCGTGGGAATATAATAAGGGCTGCAAAGAACTAAGAATCAGTTGAATTATTTTATGGTCAAATAAAAAATGTCTTATGTCCACAAGAAAAAGATGATATGAAGAGGATACGGTCATGAAGGGGTAAAGAAATCTGAAAACATTCACATTTACAAATGTGGAATTACAAGGTTCTGATTTGCTTTTCCTTAAAAAAAATTACACAACCTCCTACTCCAGGGGTTATAAACCTGGGTGGGGGCCCTTTCAGATGGGGCTATGTCCTTACAAAACCACTTTGCATTGGTATAATTGGACTCCTCTCCTCCTTGGTCATTTATCCTGTTGACTGAATTATGTCTTATTGACACAGCAATTGGCATGTGGGGGGTGGGTACCATCAGGGGAAAACACTACTACTTTATTGATTAACAAAATACAAAGTAATTCATTTATTAATTGAAAACAGTTAATTGTTGCAGCACTGAATATAATAAATGTTAGGTTTGTGACAGTTAGTAAAAGGAAAGATTAGTAACAGCAATAGAGAAATAGTATTAAATGAGTGTTTAAGGAGGAGTTGGAGTGGAGGGTGGTCGTACCCAGCAGGCCTTCACAGAGGTAAATCCTGGTGCTGATGTCCTCCATGGGCTGGAGAGGTAGACCCTTGGTCAGTGCAGGTACATGATCCTTTGCTCCTGGTTTCAGGGTGTGGGTCTTTCCCTGTGAGTAAAACCAGTATAACTGAACACAATACTACATGAGAACTGGTAAATCTGTAGTAAATGATCCTATCCTTTTCAGGGGGGTTTAAGGTCATTTCCACAGATGTTATTTAACCAACTCACCTCTGTTTTAGTTCAGGTCTAGTTTGAGCTGGCATAGTTTGCTAAAAGTATTTTAAAGGTTGCACAAACTGAAACAGTTGTAGCTAAGCTTGAGTGACAAAGCAATCATTATAAATGTAAAAAAAAAAAACATAATAAAATGTTTATAAATGGCAAAAGTCTTGTTGCTTTACTAAATTTGACTCCTGTATATTTCGAGTTTGAAAAATAAAACTGTTTTCAAGACATTCAGCCTCTGATCTATTCTGCATTTTGTGCAACATTATTTTAGTTACTTTGGACTTTATGACAGTAGATATGATGAACCCTGCGTCTTACACAGCTCTAGTGTTAAACTAACTAATTAGGCAGGTCTCTGTATTTTCAAAATGAGATAATTCATGAGATTGAACTTAAAAGTCCTATCTTATATTTTAGTTAATGCTGCTGAATAGTGGACTTACAAACACTGAGCTGGTGGCTGGGTTGGTTTCGATCTCGCTGTCAGAGAGCGTCCCTCTGGACTGGGCTAAATGAGGAGCCGTTCGGCCGCCTTCTCCTGCTGTGCTGCTTAGGTCGCTGTCAGCTCCCAGAGTCTCTCCAGAGCTGTTACTTATCTACAAAAAAAAAATACATTATTCACATTTTTCAAAATGAGCAACATTTCTGCAACAGTATGCCAACACCCTGCATATATGAACCTGTACATCTTGCCATTTCGTAAATATTTTTCGGAAATGGAGGAAAGAAATGTTGGGGTGAAAATGGGTCAAAAGAATGATTAAATGCAAAAGATAAGGACCAAGCATATGAGGTCTGAGTTGGCTGTGCCCTACCACTGTGCTCGCTTCTGAGTCCTGGCTGGTGCTTCTAGTCAGGATCGGTGGCTCTGAGCTTGTTACAGACTCTGTGTCACTCTTCTGTAAATCCAGGGGGGAAAAAAGAAAAAAAGAGAATTTAATGGCGGATGTTAAAAGACCCCAAACATGCATCTACACTCATAAAACTAAGATCAACATTGTCAAAAATAAAGGGTGTCCACAAAATCTCCTTACAATATTAAAAAAAAAAAAAGGATCACAAAAGCAACTGATGAGATATGTTATCAGATTTCTTCTATGTACTCAGTGGTTTTCAAAGCTTTTAATAACATTGTGGAATCGAATCATTGGTCCATTTTTTTTTCCCAATGAGATCAATTCCTGCAATTGTTTACCTTGACCTTTTGACAGAATATGTGGCACCACAACTGGATGATCAAATTTAGTGGACACCTCATTCACCGGCTATCACTCCCCTGGATTTCTGTCTATGGGGTTATGTTAAAGATACCGTGTATCGAGCAAAGATACGGGGTATCAACGACCTGAAGTGAAAGATCACCGATGCCATTGATAACTATGATACAGCCAACATGGCAAGAAATCAAGTACTGTCTTGATGTGCTTTTTGTATCTAATGGTGCTCATACAGTGGTGTATTAAATGAGGCAAAAAAACCCTTCAATGTCTACTTTTCATTTTGCAATAATTTCCACAGATTTTTCTATTTATTTGCTTTTGTAATAAATGTGTTAAATTTTACAGAGACTTTATGAACAAACTGTAAGTTCCAAGAACAGACTGTTGTGGTGGTTAAAAGACCAAAAACTATGGATTACATTAATGTTAAATAAATTGGAGGTATTTATTTTTTGTTTTACCTATGGACTTATTCATCAAGTCTTTACTCAACATGTTATAGCTCACCTGAGATCCAGACATGACACTGAGCCCACTATCAGAACTGATCTGGGACTTCTTCTCCTCTGCATCAGCCACTGGGGGGCGCTGCTGCTTTGCTCCTTCAGACCCTGAAGGATGGACATGATTATCAGCATGTGTTCAGAGACTTTTCAAAAACACCTTACCTTTATGTGTCGCCTCAGTCGCCACAGCACAGCAATACTGACACAGTCTACAGACCCCAGGCCTGTACGTGAACACTGGATTACACCGGCAAAGGAGCAAAACATGTACAGCTACATCATCTGACCACAAGAACTGAATGTCAAACTACTTCTGGATAAAATACACAAGAGTATATATACAGTATTACAAACATTCCAAAGAGGTCATACAACTTATTTAGCGTATATTGTTACATGAATAGATTTTAAAATACATAAAGTAGACAGAGAAGTGACGAAGGGGCAAGCAGAGAGTGCGATAAAATTGGGAAAAAAGTACAAATGAAAGGAAACTGAGCAAGAGCGTGACATTAATTCTCAATCAATGCTGCAAATGTGGCCCAAGTTACACCAAAAAACAACAAACAGACACAGGCAGTTAGGCATGCAGACAAACTGATGGACGGTTAAGGATACATTTTCTGTTTCAAGTGCAGTGTTTTTACTTTGGTTCATTTAACACCTTATGGTAGCAAGTGGATAATGACACTTTTTTTTCTCCTTCGTTTTTTTCCTTTGTGTTTCTTTGTAGAACGTTTCATATCCCAGCAGCAGTACAATACCAGCTGTAAACACACAATTTACAGCGAACCACTTGAAACTGGAAAAGATTCAGTCAAGAGTGGGACAGGGCAGCAGGTCTTCACCTCAGTTTAACTCGATGCATTGTCTCAAGGGGAAAATAAAAACCAAAAAAAAAAGAAAAAAAACAGAGGAAAACAAACTTACATGTTGCCTGAGCCAGTGAATAAAGCAGAAACCTATCATTATTTTAAACCATATAAAAGTCCTAAGTTTTTCCAAGAAAATCCACAAAACAGCATTTGTGCTTTTATATTTAATGTTAAATGTTTTCAGCCTTTCAATCGTCTAAACAATTTTTTAGCACGTTCAGATTTGTGAGGATGATAAATAAAATGCACTGTTTTCCTGGCAGACAGCTTGACTGTAGTTGTCATTAATATCTTACGCTAAAACCAAGCTTGATGGCTTTTACCACGTAATTAATCAGTAAGCTAGCATTTAGCATTAGTTCACCTATGACCCCTTAAAGTACTGCAGCTCCACTCCTTTTTCCATATATGGTGACTTCAGCTCCACAGTTCGTTCATCCATCCCCTAGTTCTACATTGTATATGGTCCTGACTGTTAAGTTTATTTAATGCTGTTATAGAGAGCTGCATTCTTTATCTATGAGCTGTGGGTAAAACATGAAGAATCCCAGTAAATTCCACATATTGACTTGAAGCTCTGTCATTACCAAAGCTAAAGTCATTCAGAACAGACATATAAAGAACAACTGTTTACCATTTTGTCAGAGCTATTTTATGGTTTAACCCAAAGTTTACAGATATGCAGAATGTTCTTTATCTAGCGCACATTTATGTACTGCCATCATCCAGTTTCATGTACAGTGGTAGAAATGCTAAGTGAATCCCTACTTTCTTTTATTTATCCTTTTAGTCTGCAATACCTCCAATTGTTGAATTTCAATACTATAAATCTCATATAAACACTCTTAGCCATCATTTCCTCAGGATACTCATTCTGACATCATATCATGCTGTTGTTTATACTGTTTATATCTAAAGACAGTGGTGAGTTTGAAAAGTGGAGGAAAGGGGCGGAAAAAGGTCAACAACTTAACACCCCAGTCTTTTATTCTTTTCTTTATTTTTTTGGTGTGTGAAAAGTCTCTTACTCTGTGGTTTTTCCATAGCTTTTTGCTTATCCTGGTGCTTGCTCCACAATTCTACCCAAGATGCATTGCAAGCAAGGAGAGAAAGACAGAGAGAGAGTCAGAGAGTTGGTTGAAAAGGCAATGTATGGTGGATGAGCATTAAAAACAAAAACAAAACAAATTAAGCACTGTGAATCTGTCATTACTCAATGGGAATGTTTTGTAATATTTGCATGTAGCTGTGTTTTACTCTGGATTAAATAAAGTAAATGAAGTTGTTTCTTTTCAAGTTCAATTTGCTGTGTATAACAGCTACTACGGTAACATTACAAACACACCCAGAGTTTGTGGCCCAAAGTCCTGGAGAGCCACACAATAACACAGACCATGACAGGCCGCTTTCAGCAAAGGCATTTGTCTGGCTCTCCAGAGCAGAGGTGGAAGAGAGGGGGCTGATTCGGAAAAGAGCATGGGATGGGTTTGAGAGGCCGATTCGCCAGCAGGTGAAATGGAGCAGTTGCAGAAGCCAGGATGCACGTCTCATAGCATTCTGTAGAATTGAAGGTGCAACTTCTAACAGGAAGAGAAGGGGTGCGGGTAGGAGGGGGGTCAGGGCGGTTGACTGAAAGTGTCCCCCGTATACAGACCCAGTAGATTTCTCAGATAACATAAGTGGTAAAGAGATGTTTTTTTTGTTTTGGTTTTTGGCAAAATTTCTAAGTTAGTTCTTCGGCAAACAACAAAAACCAAACGCCTTTCAGCAGGGGGAATTTGTGTGTCATTGACTGGGACTGTTTACTGGGGAGTGGAGCTTCCACCCTCCATGCTGAGAGCAAAGGGAGCTGCCATTTTACTACAGCACGCCTCGCAGAAACCTGCAGTAAAGGCACAGACGAGTACCGACTTTAGCATCGATGCACATTACCTCTGGTTTCCCTCGTCCACTACTGCAGATTTAAGTGTTGGAAAAAAAAAACAAACACATGCAGTCAAGGTGCTAAGAGGCTGACGACAGAACTCCACAGAGGAGGCAAACAGGGGCACAAATGGGGAGGGGGGCAAACACACGCAGTCCAGGCTGGAACAGGCTAATATTCCAGACACTCATCAGGAATTAGAACACATCAGTTCAACTCAACAGTCCTGGATGGATTAAATTTGGAATCATTTTCATCACCAAAGGCAGGGACTAGGGCTGTGTGATGTCATAAAGTCTATCACATGACAAGAAAAAACAGAAATACTTTAATAACATGTTGTCATTTATTTCATATCACAAATCACCCTTGGCAAATGTTTTATATCAGTGGTCTCCAATCGTGGTCCTCGAGGGCGGACATCCTGCATGCTTTAGATGTTTCCCTCTTCCAGCACACCTGATGGCCATTATCAGGCTTCTGCAGAGCTTGATGATTGGCTTATTATTTGAATCAGGTGTGTTGGAAGAGGGACACATCTAAAACATGCAGGGATACTGGCCCTTGAGGACTAGGATTGGTGATCTCCGTTTTATATTAATTTATACTTTTTCTACACAGTACAGATCAGTGATGTGTTTATGAAGATTCCAGTGGCTGATTATATATATATATATGCTTTCTTTAAGGCTTTAAATTCTGTTTGTAGATAAAACGACTTTTCTTCTTACCTTGTTATATTTTAAACCTTAAAAGTACAGAACTGATATCTGCACTATCAACTGGACAATATAACAGACTGTTATATTTAATGGGACAAATAAACTCAAACAATTGCTTGTCTTTTTTTGTTCCTTGCTGAACCATATTTGAAGGCAGTTGTCACATGATAAACATGATTAGCTTCCCATGATGCACTGAGGTTTAAAACGTGAGCACATCTTTTGTCTTATGCCCAGACAAAGACTCTGGAGATGGAGTCATTGTATCAGCCTTTGACTTCTATCAAACTGTTGTATATTTGCACTACTTGCTTTTTGAGTATTGATTTTTTTTTTGTAGCAGTCTTTTTTGCGCTTTTGTTTTTCAATTCTTTACTCTATTAGATTATTTCTTATTATTGATGTATTTAGTGGTCTTTAGTGCATCACTGGCATCCTCAATGTTTTGTTACAGGCTTAACAGGAAATTTGTATAAA
Organism: Ostorhinchus rueppellii; assembly: GCA_030068375.1. Classification (NCBI taxonomy): domain Eukaryota; kingdom Metazoa; phylum Chordata; class Actinopteri; order Kurtiformes; family Apogonidae; genus Ostorhinchus; species Ostorhinchus rueppellii. The sequence continues at coordinate 24,751,664 of JAQQZY010000019.1, read as the reverse complement.
GGCTCAAAACTGCAGGAGAAAACTATTCAAATGAGTAGGTTTCAGTTGTCAAGTACACTACTGCGAAGGAAAGTTTTTTCCATGTGACAATCTAAAATACAGTATTTGTTTGAACATCAATCATTTTAAACACGTCACACACCATCTTGTGACACCTCTGACGAAGACGGAAGTTTACTGCCGTCAGGTACATTTGACAAACTACATGTCTGATACAGAAGAACTTCAAATAAACTAAAAAAACTGTATTTGTTTGTTGAATTTAGAAATGCAACAGTGTCATGCATTTGCTATCTGACTGTGAAAAGACCAATATCGGTACAAAACAATTCTGGTCACATTACTCAGCCCAAGTAGAAAGTGTATCCAAGTCTACCCTGCACGATAACAGAATTCTACTTCTGCCTATTTCATTTACAGATTTTTTTTTTTCCAAAGTCAAGTCCAGTGTGTATCACCAAAATTCAATGCGAGTGTCTGGAATATCACAAGACCTGTAAGAATCTGTCTGGGACATTTAACGGGGTCTTTGTTTCAGACAATAGGCAGGGGGTATGGGGTAAGGGGGGGCTGGTTCTGATGAGCTTAAAAGGGGGGGGGTCTCACAGTGCACATGCAACCGCGGCTTGAGTGGTGTACACACCAATCGAGGCAATAAAGTTCTCCTCATTCAGACTCCGGGTATCATAATGGCGGGCTCCTTTGCCCGTAGTGTGGTGCGGCAGCTGCAGTTGGGGAATATTCAGAAGGCCCTGAGGTCTAGAAGTCTCCATACGACCAGAAGGACTCTCTTTACTCCCTGGGCTGCCAGAACTGTCTGTGGGGCTTCGCTTGCGCTTTTCTGGGTCTACCAAGTTACCAGAATTAAGGGGCCAGAGACAGAGTTCATCAGCATTCCAAAACACAAAACATACGTAGGAGGAGCAAGATTGTTAGACACAGAGGAAAAATAATGATTAGATCTCAGTTTTACACGTATGAAATAGTTTGAATAGCATGCAGCTTAAAGCTTAATAGAAGACATGGACAAGTGTTAGTAGCACAGGCCCACTATTGTTAGGTTACACCTCTATGCAAAATAAAAAAAAACAAAAAACAACAGGAACTGACAGAATCTACCAAAATAACAAAAAAATGCAAAAACACCTCTGTATATTCACAGCCTATACTTAAATGCTGCATTGGTGAATCTGGGATTGTACCTTTGGTTTGATAGTGTGTGCGAGCTATTTCCAACAGGCTGAAGACACTGGCCATTCCCCCCAGGCCTGCATTAGTGTACGAGTGCTCCAGACTGGAAACTGTACACTTCAAGATGTCCAGCATACCTTTGTACACCTTTCTGCTCACCTCCTGAGAAAAAGCAACACAAACACGACAATAATTAATCATTTTAACAAAGTACTGTGAGCTCCTTCCTCAAAGCAGACGTAATGCACCAACATATCAGGCTGCTAACTGTATTACTAACATGTCACTTAAAGCACAAACTGCAAAGGGTTTTGGATGTCTTCAAGAAAAATATTATGATGATGCTCCCATGTGAATATGAACAATTTTGGGTGATGGCAGGTGCTTTTATTGGTGGCTTCTTACAACAGATTTATGTTTTCCTGACTTTCGCATGTGACTCTGAATGACCCACTATTCAAATTCAAGTGTTTTCTTGCAGAGCAGGCTTCACATTCATTGTTTCAATAAGCTTCAATCACGCACTACATGCACTATTTTGTTTAACTTAACCATATTAGACTAAAACAAAGTCAGTAAAACAGTTTGAACTTATCACTAGCAGAAGCAAGCAGTTTTTGATGAGGAGACACCATGCTGCTCCACAGTACCAGCTCTAATTGCATAAGGGCCATTACTGGTTCACACTGGCTTTGATTTAAGAGAAAATCTTTACCTAAAACACTTTAAAATGTAGCCTGAAGTTTAATGGAATATTGAGCTCATGAACTGATAAATATTTCAGATCCTGTGATATTTTAAGGATTAAATCTCAGATTACTGATTTTACACACAACTTTGAGGTCCTGCAGAAAAACAGAAGATATGATTAAAAGCTGCTGGTCCTCTTAGTGATAATTAGTCCAGAAGAAATTTGCTGAAAAATGGTGATCCAGTATGTCACATTCTCTGGCAAGGACCTAAATCCAGTCAATGCAAAAAAGGACTGCAGAAAAAAGAAATAAATTAGCACCCTGCTTCCAATAAATACTAAATAAGAGCCATATATATAATTTATGGAGGGTAGGAAAGACCATCTCACCACATCTCGTATGATCTCCTGTCTGGCGTCCTCCTCTGATTGGATGGCTCGGTTCAATTTACTGAGCACAAACACTCGGAGCTGCTCGTTCTCCAGCAGGCGGCGCACTTTCTTCATGTTGAGCCATCCAACTCCCTGTCCATCCAGAACACTCTGCACCACCTCTTTCAGGAACTGCTGGTTCTCACTGGACCAACGCATCAGAGTTAGAGGTTTTAGACATATAAGGGCGACACTATGACACTGCTAAGAGAACTATTAAAACCAGAGCAGGGCAGCAATGTCCTGAATCAACTCAAATTCTACTTAATTTCAAGTGGATTAGGAATACTTCAGTTACAATTCCAATTTGGCTTGGTTATTTAAGACGCTCGCAGAGAAATAATGCTGCAAATTGTACGTGAAACCTATTTTGTGGTGCATTAAACATATTAAATCAAATCCAATTTATGTTATGTAGCACCAAATCTTAACAAACGTTATCACATGACACTATACTTAGAGCTGGTCAAGACCAGACTCTTGATAACTCTTAATGTTTACATATGACTGGACTCCAGAGCATTGGTAGGCTTGGAATTTCTAAATGGTATTTCTAAATTTGAAATGGTAATACTGTTTGCATTTATCACAGTACAGCCTTTCACTGAAAGATGCTGATCTATTACTTTGTATTGCACATAAACAAGTTCCAATAAGTGTTTTTCTTTAGCAGAGTAACGGAGTTAAAGCTCAAGCTTTACTCCAGAGGAAAATACATATTTGAAAAAAAAGTCAGGATTTTATTAATATCAGACCATTGAAATGAAAATGCCTTTTTAAACACTTTTAACCACCTTTATTACCCCTCAGCCAACTATAGAGTAAGACTCTGTTGAAAGTCACTGTCTTACAATTCAAATTAGATTGCCTTTGTGTAAAAGTTATTACACACGTTTATTTAAAAATACTCAGATATTATAACTGCACAAGGCTGTTTCAAGCAAACGTATCACCCCAACCAAGGGGTCATGTCTCCGTTTGACCTTGGAAAAAGGTCAAGAGCACCTATTTTCAATAGGCTTCTGCTCCATGCAAAGATGTATGCACAGTATAAAGTTGGTGCCAATACCTCAATACATTCTTGAGACAATGCAATTGCGTCGTTGAATGGAGAGACAGATAGAAATATGGATGACAAAACGATTACAATACCCCTTCAGCCAAATGTTGGCCGAGGGGTAAAAAAAACCTATTATTGTGTTTAGTTCAGTTCTACACTGGGCATTGTTTATTACCTTGTATTGTTGACACGGCCCTGAGGAGACGGTGATTCTCTCTTCACTGTAGGACTGTGCTTGATTACAGATGACTTCTGGTCGACCAGAGCCCGGGGTGCACGTGCACCTAAAGGACGAGCTACAATGATAAGGCGTCTTGACAACGGAGCAAAATACACCAAAATAAAACAAAAACTACAGTTTCTATGACTCTGTCACTAGACGGAAGAGCACTTGTTAGGAGTGGAGTGGAAACACACACAAAAAAGGCACCAGGCACCGCAAACCAGGACAGGAAAGGCCTACTGTGAACACTAGTTAGTCTGAAAAGCTTGCACATTTAAGAGAAAAGAAAGAAGTTTACATGGCTTTGTGAAGAGAGACACCTGGATTGTGCTGTGGGTTATCTACTGCTGTACATACAAAATACTGGAGCTGCTATAGTGGATGACGAATTAAACAAGGTCATGGTGCACACAAACACATACACACTGAGGAGTCAGAATGGTGCTGTTGGTGGTGGCATCATATATTAGCAGCATGTAGACATGAGTTCAGACTGCAGATACTCTACAGCAACTACAGTATCTCAATAAAATCATGCATGAAAGACAATAAACAGATGAGTGGACAATGAGAAAAAGAAGCCACACTTTAACATTTTAATTATGTGGGCTTTGAGAATCTCTGCTTATACTGTAGGGTTTAAGGTAATCATTTCATAAATACACTATGGGAGGCTAAGGATTAAGGTAAGACCATATGTTTTGTCTTAGTTTTACACAACATAATTACAAAGCAAAACAAATTACCACACATTTGTTATTTTACATCTTTTTAATTCCTTAAAGAGATTTCTCCACACTGATGCCACAGATTTATCTCAGGGAATTTGGTTCCTGCATTCCTGCATTCCTGCATTCATAGAGTGTAAGTTCTTGGCCATGAAAAGTGCCTTCACATATGTGTTTGTTGTGACTGCTGCTGTATAAATAAAGCTGTACTTTATTTACACCACATGAATAAATAATATAAAATCTCTACATCTCAACTTTTTAGTCTTAATACTCTCAGGTTGCTTTACAAACATGTATGAGCAATACAAAGATTACAAAACTTGTTGATTTACACTTAAAACAGCCAATATGACCCCATCCTTGCTAACACTCAGGTTGTGGCTCTTTTCTTTTCCCGAATAAACTGACCCAGGAGAATCAAAGTGACAGCCGTGATAAGAGTTGGTCAAATTCTCTAAATAATGAGGAAAGAAACATAGAAAGGTAGAAAGCAGTGTTTAAAGTGCCCCCTTATCTATCAAGTGTTCTCACAAAAAACGTCAACATGACTTTCCAACTTAACACTGCTAATGTACTGAAAACACCACATACACTGCAGACAAGGACATAATATATTGAACATCACCAAGTCATTTCAACCACTTGCTAAAATCTTATATACAGTTGTGTTCAATAGCAGTAATGGAAACACCTATTGATGTATACGCACACTGTCTGATGATATGATTCAAATGAGCTAATTGGTATTGTAACTAAACATCAGCAAATTTCATGACACATTTATGGACCGAAATCCTTCTTGTCTTGTTAATACAACTCAGAAACAGCTACAATACAGCTGTCTGTTGGCAAAAACATTGTATTCAATAGACAAAAGCTTTGAGAGTCCAACTTATGTGTCTCATACTCAATAAAATCATGGTCTTATGTAACAAGCCTTCACAATAGGTGAGACTTTTTCATTCATAAGCACGTCTCACCTGAGGCAAAAAGAAAAACTTTTATAAATAGATAAAAACTAAAAGCCCCAGTGGAGACTCTGAATGGGCCTTTAATCCATATCATAGCAGAATGATCTGAACGCCTGGACTAAACTCTTGTTTAAAGTGACCAGATCAGCCTTGGGGATGTTGGAGAGTCTGTCTTACAATCATCCTTCAGGGCTGAATGATTGGTTTATAAAAGTAAAATTGAAAACATGTCTACCGTTCTGCCAATGTTGAGAAAAAAAAGATAGAACTTATTGAAACTGCAATAACGATAAGATTATGAGCTGTTGAAGACGATAAGATTTTAAACCAATCACTGGATCATATCAAGATTACTTATAAAGAAGCACCTGAAATAGTCCTGTATCACCCATTCATTACCAGTTTGGTTTTAATGTGAAGGCAAGGGGATGTAAATACACATGACAGATTTCCCTTTAATGTCATAAGTGTGGATGGGCGAAAACTACAGGTGAAAAAAGAAAAACGCATACCCTTCCAACTCTACAAATATCTGAGTGGAAGGTAAAGGTGAGCTTGGGCTGTATATTGTATTCATACAACTCATGTGGAGAATGTACAGGAAATGAAACTAGTGACTACACATTTGTAGCTTGTAATGCTGCTTAGAAAAACATGGGACAGTAAGATCAGGACAGTCCACCATCACAGACCACCAATCAAAAAACCAAGACATCAACTGACATCCAGTGATGTGCAACTATAAAGTCAACATGCACAAGCATCCTCAGTCTCAGTTTACCTAACCATTCACTGGACTAGAAGGTTTTGAACTTCAACAAAAATGGGAAAACTTTGAATTTATATGTAATTTATGTGAGATTATGCCCACTCCAAATCTGTTCAATGACTGTCTTGAATTAAAGCTGGTGTAAAACAAAAATAAATGTGTTCAGCGTTAAACGCAAGACAGAAAAAAACAGGCTGCTAATCACCCAGCTAGATTTTAAAGCTGCTTATGATGTTCGTCACCAATTTTTCGTCAAATCTGTAAACTGAGTGATAGCCTAAGTATCACGAATCCGTGATATCCACTAATCACTCCCCACACAGTGAACAACTTCAAAGTGTACTCCACCACAAACAATCCATTCGTTTAAGTACCAAATGGAAGGCTAAACAAAACCCTCACTCTGTTTTTATCTAAATTCCATGCAGCCGCAGTAGCAAGAGGCAATGAAGCTATTTCTGTGTTTGTTGCCGCTGCCGACATAATGTGGCTGTGTGGAATTCCAAAGAAAAAAAAAACAGAGGGTTTCGTTTAGGTATCAGTTTGGTATGTAAAAAAAAAAAAAGACTGTTTGTGGTGGAGTGCACTTCAAAGTTGTTCATCATAAGGGAAGTGATTCAGGTGCATAATCACAGAAAGACTAACAGATTTGTCAAACTTAGGCTATCACTCCAGTTTTACAGATTTGATGAAAAATTGGTGACAAATTTCATGTGCTGCTTTAAGTATTTAAAACAAAAACAGAAAAAAAACGATTTAAAAAAATGTTTTAAATTCATGGGGGAAGAAAATCAGCTGGAGTAAAAGAAGCAGGCCTAGCTGCTTTCACTAACTCAATGACTTCTGTGATTGGAGGAAGCCTGTGTTTTAGATCCCTGAAAAAAGCCCACTGGAAAAAATGATCCATCAGATTAAATGTAAATCATACACAGAAGATTTGCACCAAACTACATTTTGTCAAAGACCCTGACATAATTGAAGCTGCTTTATAACATGACGCCAGATATCTCGATGACGTCACATCAAACTAGAAACAAATTAGCCCATCATGGTAGAATAAAAAAAGCAACTTCCATGTTCTGTGAGTTAAAACTGCTGAATTTTGTGGGAGAGTCAGGCGAAGAGTACGTTGGAAACTGTAAAAGCCTGATGTGATTAATGCAGACTGACATGTTGGGTGCAACATCATCCTAATTATGGCTCCAAAGCTAAATAAAAACATTATTTCTGGTCTGTCAAAAAAAAAAAAAAAAAAAAAAAAAAAAAAAAAACAAAAAACCCAAAAAAAAACAAAGAAAAAAATAAAAAAATTTTTTTTGTTGTTAAAAAAAAAAAAAAAAAAAAAAAAAAAAAAAAACAACCAACAACCCAAAAACAAAGAAAGACATAAATAATGGATGATTTAACAAAACATGCCAGTGCTCAACAGTTCACTATATTTACATGTTTTCAGGAACAAATTCTAATTTGTAAAACACATTTAGGAACATACAGTACTGAACTTGTTTAAAAAGTGCATCATCATTCATGTAGCTTAGTGAAAGTAGCATATGTAGATTTAAACTCATAACAAAGCCATCTATATCCATGAAACATAAAAGACATGTTCACCAAGACTTATGATTTGCATAATTTTACTGTTGTCCCAGTTCATTGTTCACGGTACAATTACAGCATGATTGGGCCCAACCCTATTTATTCACTGTGGGAGCATGATGGACAAGAAAACAAAGACAAACAATAGATGCTGAAGACTATTCAACAGCTGTTCTGCCTTGTGCTGCTTTCCTCAGGTTTTTTGGATTATTTATCTTCATTATTTATTTATCTATTTGTTTTTGCTGTGGTTACTGCTGCTACTCCCTTGGACTTAGTGTAGTATTTCAAGAAGTAAAAATAACAGGTGCTGTGGTGTGAAATAGTTAGTTTGTGAATTGTGGATCAACAGTCACTATGAATGGTGGCATGGTAAGACAGTAGACAGTGCTCTACTGGATCTTTGATGACACACACTGTGACTGAAATGAGGACAACAGAGGATGCTGGGAGATGTAGTTGACTGGCTTGGAGAAGCATGCAGCTCACTCAATTAAAAGGGCAGAACCCACCTTCTCCGCTCCCCGGGCCGGCCTCTGTAATTATCTCCATTAGAGAATTTAGCCCAAATACTGCACACAAAACCCAGAATTAGTGCCGCAACAAGGTGGACAGCGAGAGGGACACCGGCCCAGACACAACCAGTCTGAACATCAACCCATGTCACAACACACATGCACACTCAACATGGTGCAAAAAGACAAAACATAGGAGAACAAAAAGGAACAGACAGACAGAAAAGAGAAACACAACATATGTACTGAAGATGGCATCATCCTTTAGTGTTGGATAAAATGACTAATGCCATGTATTTAAGATTTTACAGTCCAAAGAATATACACAAGTTTATATACCTCTGAACTGTCCAATTTACTGAATACACAGAAAGCTGTTCAGCAATTTTTGTCATTTAGAAATTGAACAGGACGTTAAAAAAAACAATAGAAAACTTGTTTTGACCACAAACACAAACAAGATCCTGATGCTATGTTTCCACGTATCTGACAAACAAATGTGTGAACTTAGGAAATATTACAAAAAAGAGTGAATAAATGAGTCTGAAGGAGAAGGAGGTGCTAAAGACAACATTATGAATGGCTGGAATAAGCAAAGTACGAGAAGAAAACATGTATAAAGGATAAACAAAAGCAGATGAAACAGAGGACACTGTTCTGCTTCTAAAATGTCTTTACTCGTGGAGGAGACTAAAGAATAACATGGTCTCATCACTCCACTGTTGTTAATACCAGCCATACAGTTGTTATTGTACTCTTCATGGAAATATCCAGGAGGACACCAGGGGAACACTTAACTACCTATAAGCTCATTTGTTACATCAAGTCTTATTTGGAAAAGGTGTTTAAATTACTCATTTAATTCCCAAATAATCAAAGCTGATGCCAGAATTTTTTATGATGTCTTCCAATTAGGGCAGGGCGATATGGTCTCTAACTATAACCGCAATATTTTTAGGCTATATCGCAATACACAATATATATCTCCATATGTTGAAATTTCCCACACATCACTGTATAAGTATTACATTCAACACTTTATTGCATGACATTGTCACCTATTAGAATGTTTCCCAATATGTGTATGCTAACAACAGAAAACCACCATAAAATTATTTTAAATTGTTTAAAATTACTTTGGGTTAAGTGCCTTTATGAGATTCTTGAAACTTGCCTTCTCAGCAACACTAACAGGGGCCACATCTTTGGCCATGTATTTTGTTACTGCACTTGTAATCACTTTACATTTCAAACTTTTTTTGTCATATGGGATTGATTTGGCAAATGATGAAGCCAGAGTCATTGGCTTAGGGGCTGGTTCCAATAAAGTTTTAACTGATGTGGGTGGCAATGTGTACATGCTGATTTTCAGACATTCCTCATATTGTAGTGGATGACTTTTCAGGTGGTGAAACAAATTTGTGATGCTGTTACCTTTCATGGCAATGGTTTTCCAGTATATTTTGCAAATAACCAGTTTTTGTTCATCATCCTTGAGAAACCCAAACCACTAACAGAAAATAGAGCCAGTGCTGTTTTTCTTCAGGACAATAACATCTGTCTCCACTTTCTTTGCACTTTCTATACTCTATACTACTCTCTCTCTCCTTTCCTGATATACACATGTGAAACAGACAGTCTTCTTGATAGGTGGGGGAGCAAGTGTGTGAGAGGGCATGATGAGGGAACGGCAGAAGTGAAACTCCTACTGCTGACATTGGTGTGCACTTAATGCTCGATGTAAGCGATATAGTTACTTTATCTATCGCAAGTGAGCCAAGCCACGATATATCAAGAATATTTGGTGTATCCCTCACCCCTATTTCCATTACACATCCTCAGTATATGGACAAAGTATAACAAAATATTTAAAATATTTTTAACATGTTAGAATCTCTATTTTCTTGGAAACCAAAAATAAATTGATGAGTCCTCTAAAGCTGGAACAGTTAATTCACTCAACAAGCCAAGAACAATTTTGACTATCAATCTATCAGTCTCTTCTAATCTTTTAAGAAAAAAAGAGCCAAAATTCTATGATTGTAGCCTATTAACATTTAATATTTCCCTTATTTTATTGCTCTTTCTGTACTCTTTGTCTCCTCCGTATCCTAACCCCAGTCATAGGACATTTTTCCTTCTCTAGAAAATATCTGTTCTCCCCTCTGTTGCCTTGGGCTTTCTCCACAATGATCCATTGGGTTTCTGCTGTAAGAATTCATAAAAGTCTTTTTCTGGTCTTGATCTGAATTTGTGAAGTTCCTTGAGATAATTGTGTATTATGAATGACACTACATAAATAAAACTGAACTGAATTGAATTGAAATGAGTCCTAGAGGAAAGCATACTGAATAACTTTGGGTTGTGAGCCAAACAAAGACATTTGGTATCTTGGGCTAGGACAGGAATCAAAAGATTTCCCCAATTTCTGACGTTTTCTAGACCCAACAACTTATTGATACATCAAGAAAATAATAAATGAAAAGAATCATTAGCTGCAGCCCTAAATTTATCCGACAATTGGGATGTGCATTTATTTTGCCTACAATGAAATGCTTTCTTGAATTTTAATGTTGAGGAGATTTACAAGCTAACAAGCAAAAAACACACTATAGACCATCTGTGGGTTGTTACGCGTCATTTTGGGTCATTCCTCCACCGTTGGATTTTGAGGTTATTTGGCTTTTTGGAAGTAATTTGGCATCCCTGAAGCAAAGCCAGTAGCACACTTCTAGCAGTTTTGGGAGAACTTTAAGTATATTCACTCTTTTATGTAAAATCCACCTCAAACCAGCATTAAAAACTGTGGAAGTTTTTAGAATGTTGTAATTTCCATTAAGGTTTTGTAATGCAATATGACAAAATGTGCATATAATAGATGGTTGGAAACACGGCTAATGTAACGCTGCATTAGAAATTGATTTTTTGTTAAAATAATCTGTGACCTCTAAAAAGGAAGGAAACACCAAACAATTAAATATTCAAGCAAGCAATGTGAAACACAATAGAGTAAGGAGGGATTGTAGGAAATCAGATCGCTCAGTGAACGTCAGTCACTCATATGTAAGTAGGTTAATGCAGTTTTAGAGGAACTTAGCATCCTTGGTGTAGTAAGGATGTACAGATGCCACACCAAAGAAGTCTGCATGTGACACAAGAAACCATCTGAATAGAAATGTGTGCATCAGAGAGACTCCCACCAGTCACACATAAGGGAATGGTGAAGAAAGGAGGGAAAAGCATGGATTTACAGTTATCGTCTATCTTAGTCCTAGGATGAAAAACAGGGTTTAAGATAGGTATAAAGGTCATTTAAGGAATAAAAATGCCTAGCTGAAGGGCAGCAGGGCTCAAACAAACTATCACAGCAGACATAACATACCCGGGCTGTCAGGGGAATCTGAACAACAAAGACAAAACACAATAATCAAAGGAACAGAATATGTTCTATGGCAGCTATTCCACATGGAGATATCCCATGCTTCACCTGTTTTTTCTCTCTCAGTTAAAGTGAAAATCCAGCCTAAACAGAAGTTAAACAAACCTTAACCTTTAGCTTAACATTAAAAAAATAAATAAATAAATTATATATATATATATATATATATATATATCAAAAATATCATTATTACCTTATCTGTTTTCCTGAGAATCTAAAGATGTGCATTGTAAACTAACCATTTTTATGTGCTGCCCACTTGTGTCCAAATGCTGTTTACATATTCACACACCACTGTTAATGCTCAAAACTTGCTTTTTGTAAATGTCTTAAGACATTAAATAACCTAATCCTCTAATCTCAGCTGCAAATGTACAGATTTATGAAGAAAATCTGCACAGGAGGAGGAAAATTCCTCAAAACAAAGAACAATTACAACCTGTTTTGAGTGGATTTTTCCTTTAAGACTTGAGAGAAAAACTTTAAGATACTCCATAATCTCTTTAACAAATAGTGCCATATCTTTTTGGCAATACAGAAGAATGACAGTCAAGGCCATAGAAAACAGCTCCACAAACCTGCTTGTTCCACTTCCTCCTCAATATCAAAATTAAAATATTCTAGTGTAATGAAATAATTTAGAAGAAACAAAACCAAACAAAAAAAAAAAAGGCAGAAAATGACAGAAAAAACATTTAAATAAGAAGGCTATCATTAAAAATACTGCATTAAAAAAATGGTCTAAATTAGTTATGCTGGCTGACATAGCAACATTTGGCTGTAATGAGCTAAATTATTCAGTATCAGCTTATATATAGGACTGTAACTGCAACCGAAGTTGAAGGCAATGATAAAATAAAAATTTAATGAGTGGGTGGGACTAAGAAAGCTGCATGCGACATAATGGCACCTGTTTAATAACGAAATGCACTGTGGAACAACTGCAATAGGGAATAAGGGAAACACCATTTCATGAGGAACTTTAACCGATGTGAAGTGTTGGCTGTGTTAAAAGGTACCTTTTAGACTGGGGAAAGGTGTTGATTTTTCTCTCGCTGCCTTGTTGGGAAGAGCCAGATTTGACAGACTGAAACTGGTGCCATGGTTCTTGTACAGATTACCTGTAATGATAATGATTTTAACAGAAAAGGGAATTCAAATCACACAATCACACAAAACCAAAATCAATTCTTCAAATATTTTTTGGCCATTTTTTCCTTGGTATCAGTAAAAATATTGTGTATTATTTCCATACCCAGTGCTCTCTTCTCCACATGTAACAGTCAAATTCACATTTTTTTTGTCCCCATAGCCATGTCCTACCTCTGCATTTAACCCATCTGAGCAAACACACTAGGAGAGCTCGGCTGACACTGAAGGAAACCTTAGGACTAACTGTAGATCTAAACCTTGGATGAAGATACTGACGAGAGAACTAACCTCGCATACAAGTTACTGATAGTGGGAACCCAGAGGGAGGGGGAAACCAGCAGACTCAACCCAGAAGCATTGTGGTCAAACCTGCGGGCAAATTCTGAACCTTCTACACATGATACAATAGTTCAGATATCCTGAAGGAGGCCACTTTTTTTGGGTTGTACTTTTATATCTCTATTCTGACCATGATGCCCTTCTGGCAGAAAACAAGCTTAGCTACAGTTGACACAAACAAAGCAGTAACTGGGTGATGGGACAAGAAGGAAGACAAGTCTCCTCAAGCATTTTAGCACTCAGAGGGCAGGCCAAGAGAAGATTAACATCTAGATCAAAAAATACATTTAAAAAAAAAAAAAAATCACCTTTTGAAGACTTGTATATTTTGAAAGCACATTATTTCTAGTGTCCTTAATATTTATGTATTTATTTTTTAGAAAAATGTTTTTAAAAATACTTAGATGGCATTATATTCAGCATAAATGTATTTTTGCATTCTTCGTCCATCAACGCATTTCAAAGCATAACTTTGATCCTCTTCTGTTGGACCTACACTCACCAGCCACTTTATTAGGCACACCTGTCCAACTACTCATTAAACGCAAATTCCTAATCAGCCAATCACATGGCAGCAACTCAATGCATTTAGGCATGTAGACATGGTCAAGA
>JAQQZY010000019.1:24713521-24724573 GCA_030068375.1 Ostorhinchus rueppellii | reverse complement strand
GGAGGGGAGGGGAGGGGAGCGGGCAAGCCACTCCATGATTGTTGGTTGGAGCGGGCAGGGGATAGCGGTCCATCATTGTCACTTTATATTCCTATAAGTCCATACTCAGCCATTGGAGTATGGATCCAAGTTAATATCCCTAGAACGACAGGCTTCCGCGACTCATCTCAGAGAGCCTCCAGGCAGCCAATTCCTCCGCACTGTGGGTTTGAGTTTGAGGAGGGAAGGACCTCCCGCAGAGGGGTTTTTTCCCCCATCCCTCCCCAGGGCCTCACGAGACAAAGCCAGCCACACTTTGATGCCGGCAGTATCCAGATCAGGTACTCGCAGCCCTGCTCTGAAAAATCAGTCTCATCCACTATTAATCAATTATGCAAAATTAAAACAAAATCAATCCAAAATTAGTCAAACCGATTTTTTTACCCAGCCCTAATCATTACTCAGATTGGGTTATAATCAGCTATTCAATGCTATAAAGACAGGTGACTGACAGCTGTAATAACCAATATCTATCACCAATCATGATTGGATCATATCTTTACTGCACATATTATAACATCTAATTGCAAGATGACATTTCATGTAAAAACAGGATTTTGAATTCACTTTTACACAGCAGGGTGAAGTAGTGTCATGTCATCCATCTTTATATCCAGACAGAGGATATACTTAGACTGACTATGAAAGCAACAGAAAATATCAAAAACTAGTCTACTGAAGCACTCCATGTTCCATACACCACCGCACACACGTTTATGGACTACATGAATGAACCAGGGGAAGGATCTACACTATATCTTTGGGGAAAGTTGTGTGCTTCAGTCAAGTTTCCATATTTTGCAAAGCTGTATTGGCTGCAAACAAACAGCTAGTGAAATGCTAATTGTGCTTCTTACAGAGTGGAAACATGGACTGAGAGAGCTGTGGCCATGAATCAGAACCAGATTCTGGAGTTAGATGGTCAGGTTCAAGTTAGTTACTATCAGTATTACTAAAGGGTTTGCTTGGAAAGCAGGGTCCTAGTTTCTGATTTTACCTCCAACAGCTAGAGCATGCAAAGAAAACAGGAAAAAAAAGAAAACATTTGATTGTGTTAGTGCACTACAAAACCCATTTCAAATACTTTCATACCCAATCTACAATACATACAACTATGTTGAAGTAGGAAGGCCCTACTCTTCACACCACTGAAAGAGAAGTATTACATTTATAAAATACTTACATTATTTGTCAGTCTTAATGCAACATTAGAAGATGGATCCTAGGTTGTTTCTAAATGTTGACCTACCACTGCACATTGCTCATACTGTATGTGCCCATAGTGCTAGAGCACAGACTTTCACACAAAATGGTCAAATCAGACTAATCATATGCAATACCTGCTTCAGATGCTTCTTAAGTTCACCAGCTTCAGGCTCTGGAAGAGGTGGTAAAATCTCAGCATTGGTAGGAGCAACGACCTGCAGCACAAAGACATGAAAACATGTGCATTCGTAACATCATTAAAAGAGTGTAAGTGAAATAAGAATGGGGAGTTGAACACTGTGTTTTTAACTAACCTTGCTGCTGTCAAGATCCACAAGCCACACATCATCTGGCATTTTGAAATCAGCTTTGTAGAGGAAGAAGCTGGCTGGTACACCTATAATGTAAGGAGTGGGGGCAAGAAGAAGCTGTGGGAGGAATAGAATGCATCAGTCACAAATGATATCACAGTATTCAGAAATGCAGTCATTTAAAGTATGACTTCAGATCTATGATGTATAAAGTCATAAATACGTGTCACCTGTTCAGCTGAGGCCATGCATGTTGGCAGCAGTGGGATAACAGGAAACATGTACTCCAAGGGGTAGATCATGGCTACAAAGGCCATGACACTCATAGATAAAGCATTGTAGTCTCTGGATTGAAGAATGACCTGGAAAGAGAAGGAATATAAAATGTAAGTGAAAACAAAACCTAAGGTAACATAAAAATGCTACTCATTTACATTTCAATAAAAAAGCTAATAGCATTTTCAAGGGTAATTAATACCACTGACAGCTTATAGATGCTCCTTCCGAAAGCATCTTGTATTGTAACAAGTTGTATTGGCACAAAGTTTATTTACACTGTTCATTTAGACTCATGCCCCTTTAGATTTAGGGGGAATATAAAGCTCAATGTGGACATACATATTCAGACATTTTGAGCTTCTGTTTACTGAACAAATAATATTTGTTTCCTGACAAATAGCCATCCGGTAATTCTGGTTAAAACGTTCTGCAAGAATTAACAAGAATGTCACGGGATTCCGTCAGGCAAATGTTTCATGATGTTTACTGTTACTCAGTTACAATCAAGCCCGTTGGCAAGGTTTCAGCTAATGTTAGCATTAATTCAGTATCACAGTAAAGGGTCTGTCAGATAGCCCGTTAATTAGCCCAGTTAAGATTGATTAGTTCAATTATACACAGGTGCAATTACTTTTACGTACTTTTATTAGCAAAACTGCATGTGCTAAATTTTAGCATGTAGTAAACTGACATAACACTAACAGTTAGCGGTGTAGCGTGTATTTTCAGTTTCAGCATTAGACTTGAGTTTCACCACTACATCACACTGTTTTCTGCAGTTCCAAAACCCAAACGATGGTAGTGAAAATAACAAACCTGAGTCAGTCCACAAATGAACAGTGACATCACAGTGGTCTACATCGGTCTCTTTAATAAAATAACATTTGAATCTACGATTAGTGCATAGCCATATTGTTTCCTTCTGACCATGACTGAAGGTGTGAACACCCATTTCTCTTTGTACTGCCAGATGAATTTTTCATAAAAGCTCAGTTTTTAGTATTCTGTGGCAGGCAGAGGAGGCACTCTGAAAGCTTTTAGGCATCACTTAGTTCAGCCTGACTGAATTTAATGATGCACAGAGTTCATCTTGAAAAGAAAATCAAAACGGATGAATACAGGAAACAAGGCAGTTTTCTACAGATGGAGTATTAATTTGTGGTGCTGACCCTGAGGAGGAATACGTGGGGAGGCTCCTAAAAGCAACTAATGACCACATACACTGTAGATTCATTATTTATACAGATTTTTAATCCAGACATCTGCACTTAAAGCTTAATTGTGTGACATATTAGAGAATAAAATACTTTCTTTTCTTGCAGGGGACCATCTTAAATGTAGGTTGTGCAAAACAAAAACTATATTTGAACAACTGGGAAGGAAATTGCATTATAGTGAGTGTGGTGCTTGAGCAGTGCATTAGTGAATGTTGGATTTTGTTTCAGGGTATCAATGTCTCTGTAAACTAAGATCAACAACAGAGCACAACACCAGCACAAGCCAAACAGATTCAGTTACAACCCTGCTGGTGCTGTAGGTGTTAAAAATTAGTACACAGAGATAAGGAGTCATTCTTCATGTTTTTTTAACGTGTTGTGCTTAAGCCTTACTTCACAGAAATGGATTCCATAAATCTATATCAAACAGAAAATGTCTTGATGGTCATTCAGAGTCTGTCTCAGGAGGAGAAGTTTGTACAAACACTGCTACACTCTAGAGGAAATCACTGACCAATCACAATATTCTATAAATAGCTTTGCTTGTCCCTTCCCCTAGAAACAATGAGTCCAGTCTTTCTGAAAACCCAGATAGTGGTCGGAGTGATGAAATTTGGCGACATGAAATTCACAAATTCAATGTGCACAATAAACTACAACTAGAGGGTGGTACCAAATGTCAATACTATTATGACATGGCCAATCAGTTAAGATACATTTGAGTATCAAAAAATGTCTTAATATTTGATATCAAATTCTAAACCTATATAAAGTAGAAAATATTTGATCAGCGTCACTGCATGCGGTTAATGTGTACTGCTTGTTGTGTACATTTTTATTAAGGACATTATGATGACAAACAAGTTCAAGTCAAGGGGAATATAATTATTGTCATTAGTTTAAGTAGAAAAATGATAAAACAAAACTAAAGAGGTGAAACAAACAAGTTCAGTTAAACTACACTGGTTGTTTTTTTTGTTAGTTTTTATTTGTTTGTTTTTTTTTTTACATAAAAATGCATATCAGCTCAAATATAACTGTGATGAAAAAATAAGAAAGGTAACTTTTTAAGTTGAAAATGCACATTTGGCCTCAGTGGTCAGTCTGAGAGTATTATGAATAAGTTGGACATGACTTATTTCAGTATATTATAAAATAAATCAAACATCGTCCTTACCTTGTGCTCCAGCAGGACACAGCTGAGGACCTGCAGACAGGCATCCACCCCCAGCAGCTCCAGGGGCAGGTGGAGGGGGAAGTCCACCATGGAGAAGCGGGAGTTGTCTGGCAGGGCGAAGGTGAGCGGGCGTTTGAGCTCATGGGGCAACACTTCCACATCCACCCGCCTCTGACCAGCCACCGGTACCGGTGAGCGCAGCAGCCGGTAAACCCAGGACTCAATCTCACGCAGGTCAGCCAACAGCTGGCTGCCTTTCTCCTCCATGGACAGAGCCCCAGTGAACACCCTCCACATGGTGTCTCTGGGTAAAACAGCAAAAGACTGGATATCAGGAATCGGGCCAATATTAACTTTGTGAAATCCTAATATAATTCTTGCGCACTTATATAATCTCAATCACTTGAAATAAAAATAAAAATTGACTAATTACATTATTTTTGTTGATAACAAAACAAGAACAAACTGAAATTGCAATTACACATTATTATGTAACACCAATAGTAATGACTTTTCACTTTGTTGGAACATACTAACTTATTGGAAATATCTCGAACTTGTCAATGTAGCTAAAGTACCAGCCTATGTGCGATACGACAGCATGCATCTGTGTAAGATTTCATTTGCCCAAGTCATTGTTGTTCTTGGTAGTTCTTCCAAGTTGACACCATGACCCCCAGGGCAACCCCCTCTTTAAGACATCAAAACGTAAATTCATTAGTATATTGATTAACACCTACACAGACCACTCCCCCATCTTCTCAAAAGAGTGAAACAAGTCCAGTTGAACCTAGAAGGACTATCATGAGAAATGATGCTATGTGATATCTAAGAGTAAAAAAAGTATCTGTTAAATAAGGTGATAAAACAGTTTTCAAGCATAAGTAGATTCTTCCTTTCTGACCATTTGACAATATTAATAGTCCAAGGTCATGTGATTTGAGCCGCACATATTAACATTTAATTATAAAAGGCCTGATTCAGAAAAAAAGAAAATTTTAGAAAGCTCTTAAAAATTGATTATTGTATTTTCATTTAAACTGATTAGAAATTATAACATTAGCTATTCAGCTGATTATAAATTAAGTATAACTAATGAGTTGTATTTATGTGACTCAAAAGTGATTTCAGGGTTGAAAACATTTCATGTTTAATCATTTACCTATTTCATTTCCACTGCAATAAACAACATCCATAATGTCTCAGCAAACACACAGTGAATTACTAATATGATGAGCAAATGAGATGGAATAAATTAGATCAAAACATACAAGAGGCTCTTAAGCAATTTTCTAAATATTGATATGAAAACCCTCGACTCTGCACACACACATGGTGCCATTAAACCCTCCCTGGGTCTATACTGTATGTGGTAACGAGGAGGATAAATCATTAGTCCTTTGGAGCCCTCCCACCAACTGCAGCTGCCCCCAAAGGCAGCACAGACCTCAATCTGTCAGCATTGTCACCACACAAACCACTCACAGACATTATGCAATGGCTTTCCTTCTCTGTCATCTCCAACTCATATCTCAACCATGGAACCAACCAAGAAAAAAATCTCAGCCGTTCAGAAATCAAATTTCCACTCTGATGATGTCTGACTCCACTGCGGCATCATTTTGCCAATCACAAAAAGAACGTATGAGATTATCTTTGAATTAAAACCCCTTATGGTGACTGGGGAAACGTCACGCTGGATGTGGAGCTAAATATAAACCGAACACCTTGGGTAAAAACCAATAATTTTACTGGGCTTAAGCCATTGTTAAGTGACAGCCTAATTAACACTATCACTCAAAAATAGCAATCTAGTGTGTTTTCCACGGCTGCAAAAATCCCTCAATGGACACAGGGAGAAACTGCCATGACAAAATTATGTCTCATCAAATCACAATGTGCAGTTGTATGTAGTATTTTATGTGGCTTAAATGACATGTGTTAATTAAAGTTGTTGTTTCATCAACAAAAATCTAAATATAATATGCTCACTAATGCCACTGAGTCATACTGTTGCACAAACTGTGTGTACTCACCCAGCTCTAAATGTATAAGTACTGTAAACAGATGCACACTCACTACACTCTGGATGCACATGAAGCATCAAACAAAGGCTATATAACACTTTTTAATTGATTCTAATTTGTGTGTCTGCATTGAAATATGCTAATAGATAAATTTAAAAGGCAATGGCTACTGCCACAGTACTGTGGCATGAAATATTGGTTCGTCTATTGCCACAGAGCCAATCAAATGTTAGCAATTATACTAGAGCCAATCATGGATACCGTTACATGAACTCATTTGCCTCTTGTTGCCAGAGTACTGTGGTGATATATAGCGTATATGCAAGAGCATTCTTTTGTGCGTTTTGCTACCACAGTACTGTGACAGTAGCCACTTCAAATTTAAAAGATGTGTTTGTATAGCACCGCTAATTCTATAACATAATGTTATGACGTAAATGTCAAATCTTTTGAAGTACCACCTATTAACTGCATGGTGGGTATTCCTAGTTGTCATTAGTTATCATCAAACTGGAATGAGATATCATGAAATGCACTATGAAAATCAAAACAGCCAATAGATGGCCAGCAAAACTACACACAGCTACAGACAAAGGATCTTGTATTAATTGTGCAATACAAACATAGTTTTAACAGGTGGACAATGAGAAGAACAGATGGGGAGAGAAGAAAGCACCACAGAAAACATCAGCAGCAACATTAAAAGCATGGCTTTTCTAAAGCTTTAATTACAGTTCAAAATGGAAGGTTTTGGTCAGAAATCAGCAGCCAATGAAATGCAGACAACAGCCTAAATGTCTGTTAAACAAACAGTGATGCTGATCAGCAGCCAATACAGATACATATGCAAAGGTGTCAGACACTAAAATGTATTCACGTTAACAGTAATATCAGTTTCCCCACAAAATTTATTAGATTTAATTTATAAGCAAAATATATGGAAGCATTAATGTCACAGTAATAATATTTGTCTTCAACTCTTTCCAGAGGAGTTAGGAATTTATGTTGAAAATATAATTGTAAAGGTTTAAAGTGGAGTTCATGACATTTCATGGGCATCTAACTATTTGATGCTGGTGAGTCAATAGTGCCATGAGAAAAGTCATTAAATAAAATAAGGAGAAACTAACCAGTTGTTTTGTTTAGATTGTTTTTATGTTTGGTCATACTGTTTTTTAAACCCAACAGGCTACTCTCGGGGAGATTGTCTGCTGAGCCAATTTTACTATGGTAACAAGCTAACATTTTAGCTATCTAGCCAATAAAGTAACATTTTATCCTTAAAAACAGCTAAAATCTTACAGCAGTGCATTCACTGAATGAATATTAGATTTTAATGGTGCAACAGACATATGCCTAACTAACACAGTGTTTCCCATACATTCATTTAGTCATGGCGGCCTGCCACGAATAAATAATTTCCGCAACAAATATTTTTTTCCACTTTTGGCTCGACCTCGCTCATAAAAGCATTGTAATGTAGCTAGTCATTACAATTCCGGTGCAGTAGGTGGTGGTATAAATCATCACTCTGCCAAGAAAAACCAAAGAAGATGCACCTAACGCACCTCATCTGCCAGAAGAAGAAAAAGAGGAAGAAAAAGAAGAAGAAGACCGATGTGAAAGACCAAGGTAACTAAAACAGTGACTAATTAAACCATCATTGCAGCTCTTGCACTAATCTTTGCCTTTTCTGATTTTCCTTTCCCTTTCTGCTCTGCCTTGTTGGTGCAAGTGAACCTAAATGCACTTTCCATAAGCACAGAAGTGAAAACTCAAAACTCAGAAAATCTAAGAGAAATTAAATCTGCACAGGCGACCTGTACGGTAGTCAGACTGACCTCTGAGCAGCTCGAGGAAGTCCGGCGCGCTGCGTTAACCTCTGACTGCAGCAGTCCACCAGCCTCTTCAGAATATACAGGCATTCCCTAAAGGTGGAGAAGAATGGGTAGTGGCTGAGGATGCACAGTGACGTCAGCGTGCTGTTGCGGTTCCTGGCCGCCATTTTAGCGGCACTTCGTCTGTGCTGTGGGGACTTGCCGGCATTTAGCTCAGCACCTGGTTGTCCGCCCTCTTCTCCGGAAGCAGGAGGGGGAGCAGTATCAGTGTTATTAGGCGGTGATAACACCGATGCAGGGCCTCCTCCACTGCCATCAGAGCCCTCGCTGGCGGTCTCCGCCCCCTGGGCTGCTGTCTCTGTGTGACTGCTCTTGTCTCCACGGCTACGGTGATGCCCTCGCTGAAAAGAGCGGTAAAAATTGACGCAGATTCCATAACGAGTGATTCCTGAGTCCTTTTCCGTCAATGTGAAAACAAACGAGGAGTCGTCACGAAGGCTGACTCTACGCTGGCGTATGCTCAGACAACCTTCTGGTTGGCAGAAGAAAACCACATCTGGTGGGAGTGGGAAGTCATGGTGGTCCTCTAGTGGGTATCGGCGGAGGAGTTGAGGCGTCTGGGCTACACTGTCACTACTTGGTTGCCTGGTAGACAGATGGACAAAATCATTTTGTTTTCAAAGAAAGAAAAAAACTTAATTAGGCTTCAGATAGATAGATAGATACATACATACATACATACATACATACATACATACATACATACAGCAATTCAAAGAGCTTGATTTTTTATTAAATAAGACCATGATTTTGTGTGTCTTTAGTTCAGTTACAGCACAGGTGTCAAACATGAGGCCCAGGGGCCAAATCAGGCCCGCCAAAGGGTCCAGTCTGGCCCTTGGGGTGAATGTAGGAAAATACAAAAATAGGTATTAAGATATTAACAATCATTTTAGTTCAGGTTGCAGATTTAGATCAACTGAATTCAAGTGGGTCAGATCAGTCAAATACTATCATAATAATCTATAAATACTCAACTCCAAAATTTTCTTTTTGAGAAATAGAAATATTTTCATGTAAAGTAGAATTTCACAAACAATGTAAATGATCTGAACAAATATGAACAACCTGAAATGTCTTAAGAGATGTAAGTGCAAATTTTACCAATATTCTGCCTGATACTAAATGTTTTGTGTATTTTCAGATCCACTGTGCCTGTAAATTATAAAAAACATATGGAAATGATAAACTGAAACATAATGTTGTTAAAATTACACTTATCTTTCAGTTTGTTCATGTTTATTCACATTGTTTAAAAGGATCATTTGTAGATGTAAACATTATTATTGTTTAATTTGACTCTTTATGCTTTAAAGACAGACAAAAGTTTGGAGCTGACATTATTTATCTATTAATATGCTATTATTTTACTGATTCGGCCACTTCAGATCAAATTTAAAATGAGTTTGACACCCCTGAGTTACAGAACACGTGCCTAACAAACAGTCAGTGAAAAAGTTAGGATTTCGTTTTCAATGTCATTTCTCTGTATGTTTCCAACACTCAACTTCTCGCTCCCTCATTGAATCCACTTGTAATGTAATGCATTTGTAATGCAAGTAATACAGAAAAAGGTTCTGTCACTTTAAGAGACACCTGTGCAAGGTATTCAACCATGCAACCATATTACGATATGGTCATACAACCATATTAGTCCTGTTCTCAGGTCTCTCCACTGGCTTCCTGTGACACAGAGAATAGACTTTAACACAGGATTGCTGGTGTATAAGTCTGTCCACGGTCTAGCACCAAAGTACATATCTCGGACCCTCAGAACCTCAGGGACCGGTCTTTTGCTGGTGCCCAGAGTCAGGACTAAACATGGTGAAGCTGCAGTTCAGTTCCATGCAGCTAAACTGTGGAACAGTCTTCCTGGTGATGTGAGACACGCCTCTAACAATGTTTAAATTCAGCCTGTAAACAGCTCTGTTCAACTGTGAATATAACAAATGAAAGTGTTCCATCTGAACTCTTCTCTTTTACTCAATTTTAATTGATTATTATTTATGTTTTATTATTATGTTTTATTGTAACTGTGTGTTTTTCACCTGTCTCTTTTCCATTTTTTGGAAAAGGACTGAATTGCCCTGTGTATGAATTGTGCTGTACAAATAATTTTGCCTTGCCTATTCTGGGATGCACCGTTAAATATGTTTAAAGGGGTCATATTATGAAAAATCGACTTTTGAGCAGTTTCCTATCAATAATAAGCATCACCGGGCTGTCTACAATTCCTCTAAGTATGAAAAAAATGAGTTTTGCCCCTCATTAGTTTTCTCCTTATTTATAAGATATGAGCGTCAAACGGGCAGATTGCACTTCTGTGAGCAGCAGGTCACGGAAGTGCACTCAACCCGCCCCCCTCAGGTTAGTAGCACCACCTCTGAAAAAGGTTTGCCACACCCACAGAAATTTAAGAAGCTGCGTCATTTTTTCCCTGTTTTGTTTGTTTTTTTAGCAGTAGACTGCAAGAATATATGGAGGAGAGATAAGTATAACGTTACTTCACTGTTTATAAATTGCTCATTCACCAGAAGAGCTCGAAGTAATGATGATAATGCGACTACGAAGCCGTTAGCAGGAGCTAACGTCTGAGTAAGAGTGTAACAACAAACAAAGTAAACTTTTTTATAATTGAAAGAGCACAGTGTCTGTATCTAACCACTGGGAAACGTCCTGCTGCAGTCGATTATAAGGAATTTCTGCCGAGATTTCTCCCTCTGGGTCAGACTCTGATTCAAATTAGTACGGTAGCACCACACTGGTTCCTCCAGCCATTACAGAGTCGCTTTGCATTCACAACATTAGCACATGGCTACCAGAGCCAAAGCCGCAACCCCTTCTAGAGAGATGGGCGTGGCCAGGTGCAGCTCTTTGCATTAAAGTGACAGGCCCTGA
>JAQQZY010000019.1:24604836-24622141 GCA_030068375.1 Ostorhinchus rueppellii | reverse complement strand
ATAATAATAATAATAATAATAATAATAATAATAATAATAATAATAATAATAATAATAATAATAATAATGAAGTTTTAGCCCCTGTCATTGCAGTAGATGCGTAATATGTTGGACTGTGCCGTTAAACAACTGACATCAGTATGAATACATGTTGTTTTTTTTTCTGAACCAACTGCTGTTTTCTCTTTTCTTTTTCTCGCAGCTCCAGAGAGCGTCACAGGAATAAAGTCATTCAGATTCACTGGAGCTCCATGAAATAACAGCAGAGATCCGTTTCTTTAGTCCAAAGAAAAACATGTTTTTTCTTTATCTCATCACATAAAATGGCATCCAGGAGTGACCACGGAGCATCAAAAGACGCATTTGGGCGCGAGGAGAGATTAACCACCTGATGGGCGCCGGAGAAGCCGAGAAGGGGAGGTTGTTTTGGTGTTGTTTGGTGACTTGGTGATTTATAATGATGAACAAATAAAAAGGGCGCTGCAAGTTTGGACCCTGAGCGTCTGCGTAACAGGCTTTGGCCACCGGCCCGTACATTTTTTGGTTATGGTAATGATGTCATAAAATAATGGAGGCCTGTGTCTAATCGGGAAGATAGGCTGATCAGTATCTCCTATCATGTAAGTAAACCCACGGATTTCACTCAACATGGACCTAAACGAGGTGTGTTTCTTATTCTGACATTCTCGTCTTCACATCTGATTGGTCAAACCAGTTAATGCCTCATTTTCTGTTTTTACGCGCCCCGAGCTGCAACTTTTCTCCTCTGGCCTGCATCCACACCGCCCCGAGGCGGCTGCTGTAGAACCGAACCGCTCACTGACTGAAAATGGAGTTTGCTATGGTGGGTGCGGACGGCGGGTGCAACAGTCACCTGCCGTACGGCTATGCCCAGGCTCGGGCTCGAGAGAGGGAGCGCGAGAGGGAGCGTCAGGCAGCCCAGTCGCGAGCGGCGGCTGCTGCGGCCGCTGCCGACGGAGGCTCCGGTGCCGAGGGAGGAGGAGGAGGAGGAGGAGGAGGAGGCGGTGGTGGTGGCAGCGGCGGCGGCGGCAGCGGCGGCGTGGGGGGGTCCACCTCCACCTCCTCCTCGAGCGCTCATCTCCTTAACAACCGCCAGCATCAGTCTCGCGCCGCCTCCTCCTCGAACGCCAACATCAGCAGCGGCGGTACCGCCTCGCGCCCCTCCTCCTCCACCTCCGCCTCCTCCTCGCAGCCGCCACAGCACCAGCAGGAGCCCGAGCAGCAGCAGAGAGTTCTCAGAGAGCGGAAAAAACAGCGCGGGGTCGGACGGTGGAGGCGCAACCGGAGCACGCTCGGCGGAGACCTGCGCCACTCTGAGCTGGCGCTGCTTGGATCCGAGGAGGACATCATGATAGAGGAGGAAGAGGCCGAGGGGGCCGAGGAAGAGGAGGAGGACGACGAGCGGAACCGGGGGAGCAAGAGGTCGAGTTTTCTGTGTAACATGGATGATGAGGAGGAGACGGTGTCGTTAACGGACCGGCGGCCTCAGTCCGGGTACGAGAACGTATACAGTGAGTGCGGTTGCTGTGAGAGGGTGGTCATCAACGTGTCCGGGCTGAAGTTTGAGACTCAGCTCAAGACTCTGACTCAGTTCCCGGACACCCTGCTGGGAGACCCAGACAAACGCATCAGGTACTTCGACCCACTGAGGAACGAGTACTTCTTTGACCGGAACCGACCCAGTTTTGACGCCATTCTGTACTATTACCAGTCAGGGGGGCGGTTGAAAAGACCCGTCAACGTCCCCTTTGACATCTTCTCCGAGGAGGTGAAGTTTTATGAACTCGGGGAGGAAGCGATACTAAAGTTTCGGGAAGATGAGGGTTTTGTCAAAGAGGAGGAGAAACCTCTTCCCGAGGACGAGTTCAAGCGCCAGATCTGGCTCCTGTTCGAGTATCCGGAAAGTTCGAGTCCCGCCCGGGGCATCGCAGTCGTGTCCGTCCTGGTTATAGTCATCTCTATTGTCATTTTCTGTTTGGAGACGTTGCCGGAGTTCAGGGATGAAAAAGAATACCTTCAGCCGCGACACAACTCCAGTCAGCCCGACCACGGATTTACCCCCTTCAACGACCCGTTTTTCATCGTGGAGACGGTCTGCATCATCTGGTTCTCCTTTGAGATTATAGTCCGCTTCTTTGCTAGTCCGAGCAAACCGGCATTCTTTAAAAACATTATGAACTCTATAGACATTGTCTCCATTTTGCCTTATTTCATAACTCTCGGCACGGACCTGGCGCAGCACCAAGGCAACGGGCAACAGGCGATGAGCTTCGCCATCCTGAGAATAATTCGCCTGGTCAGGGTGTTCCGCATCTTTAAACTGTCCCGGCATTCCAAGGGGCTGCAGATCCTGGGTCATACCCTGCGCGCCAGTATGAGGGAGCTGGCCCTCCTCATATTCTTCCTGGTCATCGGTGTCATCCTGTTCTCCAGCGCCGTGTACTTTGCCGAGGCGGACGAGCCCACGTCCCAGTTCACGAGCATCCCCGACGCCTTCTGGTGGGCCGTGGTGACCATGACCACTGTGGGCTACGGAGACATGAAGCCCATCACGGTCGGGGGGAAGATAGTTGGTTCACTCTGCGCCATCGCTGGCGTCTTAACTATCGCGCTCCCGGTGCCGGTCATTGTGTCGAATTTCAACTACTTTTACCACAGAGAGACTGATAACGAGGACCAGACCCCGGTAGTGGAGAGCATGCCCCCGGGCTGCCCCTACTTCCCGGACTTTCTAAGGAAATTCAAAGGCTCGCCCTCTGGCTCGTCTCTGGGTGACAAAGCGGAGTATATGGAGATGGAGGAGGGGGTGACGGAGTCGCTATGCGGGCTGGATAAAAGCCCCAGTAAAGGAAACGGGACAGACATAAGCAGAAAAAACAGCACTAACTCCAAATCCATTCAGACTGACGTGTGATAAACGGGAGAGTTGTTTTTTTCTTTTTCAATAGCAGAAAACGCCCTATAAAGATACTGTAAACCCAACAGCAGGTGGTCACCCTAACACAAGTTTTACGCACGCGTCACAGCCCGCGCGCACGTGCACACTCACCCACAGGTCTACAATTGGCAGATGAAAATAATTTCTCCTATGGCTGCATTCGGTGAATACATCACAAATGTTAGTTCTCCCTCACTTGAAAACGTTTAGACCAGATGTACCTAATGATATAATTGAAAAAAAAAATCTTTAACCTGTGCGGGTTTCCAAAACTGTCAGAAATTCCAAATTCTAAAGAAGACAGGCTATGCATTCGCACTTTATGAGTTCCATCTGTCAATAACAGAAGGTGTAGGGATGATCCTTTTGCTGTTATGCAATAAAGTCACAATTTGTTTGCACTAAAGTAGAATTTTGTGCGGGTTTGGCAGATTTTTATTTTAGAGACAGAAACTGTAGGCCATGCAAATGGCAACAATTTAGTCATCATCTGACCCTTTGGCTGAAGAATGTTTGAGTTAACTTTCTCAAAGAGAGCAAACTTAGGATATTAACAACCCCTTTCATGTGCTGCCAGTAAAAATTGGATTCCAGAAAGGAAAAAAAAAACCAGACAGATAAGATTATTTTCTTTTGTTATTGTTCCAGTCCTTAATATTACCAACAAAATGTCATTTCTAAAACACAACATTGAGTCAGTCATTAAATAAAGCAGGGCTAGAATGATTTCTACGACATCTACACAAATATGCTTTTCCACAACAGCAGGCCAAAAAAGCCTTGTGTTGACCCACCAGAGAGCTAAGCACAGGAATCATCAGTTAAAAATGGTTGGAGAAACGGTTTGCCTTGCCAGGTTTTGTATGGACAGATTTGGACCCTTAGTGACACCAGTTTCCCCAGTGTCACTGAAACCACCTCAAAATGACAATATCCCTTTACACGGACGCAGATGGAAAGCTATAGCAAAAATGACTTTTGTGGAAACTCCTTCTGGAACGGGGGAGTTACGAGCCACTTCCTCTCCTGTCCGTTGGACTTCGTGCACAATTCTTTTCTTTTCTTTTTTTTCCTTTTTTTTTTCTTGTCTCAAGAGGACTATGATTATCTCCGAGCTCAGAGGAACAACGGGATGTGGATGTCTTCCAAGGTATGTACCCTCCTTTTCTCCCTTGACAGTGATTTTTATCCACAGATTATTACATTTTCCACTGCTACGAGAATGTTAATAAGACCCTTGAAATGAAGCTACAGTCATCAATACATCAGTCGTGAGTTTGGTTGGGTTTTCCCACACCTGGACGCTCTGTCCACCAGACAATGACGCAGTATGAGCCGTGCGTAATAGTGCGTAAAACTTTGTATAAGGTCGCTGGCCGAAGATTGCGCACTGCTCTGCCATCATTTAGTATCATCAGCAACTTGATATTTTCCTGTGTCTCATTTACACCTCGCTCAGATGTGGCATAAACATGTTTTAGCCGCGCTTCAAGTACACATTCCATCCACAGGCGCGCTAATTATCTAATGTGAGGTGACATGGCAGGCTGGTAGAAACCACTGGCTGCTGAGCTTCATTAACAAACAGTATCATTATCCTTATTAAACAGCTCTAAAATGTTTTCTCAGCTGTTATTTTGTTATTTACAGTAAGATGTGAGTCAGAACTGTTGTGCTCACTGTTTTGTGGGACACTTAAGACTGTATTCACCTCAGAAGGATTGATTTTAGTTTAGTGTTTCCTTGTTTTGTCTCTGGTGTTCATTCTTATTGATGGGCTGTCCAAATCATTAGACCGCAGTCACAAATAGAGCCAAAGTATAAGCTGTGTTTGGAATGTTGAGCAGCTTTTGTGTTTTTTTAATGCCACATTCTGTTGTTTGTATATGTGTATGTATGTATGTAGTGAAACATTTAGGCCACATGGAGCCAGAAGGGGTTTGTTTTAGTTGAAATCAGTTAAATACATGATTGAAATGTGCAAACAGTTCAGTGTGAAAAAACTCTGCTAATTGTAATGTATCTTTTGTCTGCAATTCTTTTCATGTGTAGCAGTAGTAGAATGTTGTACTTATCCACAGATTAGAGGTACCGTACTTAAACATTAAAGATTACAAACACAGATGCAATATGGATGATCCATCCCCTTAAATTCAAAGATGTTTTACTTTATACATATAGGGATTTAATTTGAGATGCTAGCACTTTACTCACATATTGCTATTACACACTATTACACACTAGTTTAGATGTTAACATTGTACTTTTTCTTCCTACGAGTTACACATCTTCAGTTTCTTTATCATATTATGATTTGTCATCCTCTACCTGTCCAATGAAAACCATGTATCTGTAAATGTGGAGAAAGTTCAGAGTGTATGATTTTGGAGGAGGGAATGAGTTAACAGTTATCTTTTCACTAATGTACAACCACCTTAAAGTGAGCTGTTTATATCTTCAAAGGGTGGGGGTCACCTCCTTAGAGTCCAACATGTTGCATCACCATGTTTTTTCTACTTCTACACATGGACTGTATTCTCATATAATATCACAGAGAGGCATTAATGTCACCTACTTTGTTTAAGTGTGGATTAATTATTGTCCAGTTAACTGAACCAAACCATGGTCTATGAAATGCCCAAAGCAGTACCACCACTGTAGGTCTAAATGTATGTATAATGAGGATGAGCACAAATATTATGCACTGAACCTTTAAACCTAATAGACTCATTACAAACTATCTTTGTTTAACAGAGAAGCTGAAAATATCCCTGTTTTTCTGAGCTTGTGAGAAGTTGACTTTTAATGACACATAGTTCTAACAGGACAGTGACACTACAGACATATAATGACTTCATAGAATATGATGCATCACTCTGCAAATGTTACTTATACAATTTTTAACGTGCTTAAGAGTCACTTTACACTGCTGGACACTTTATACGGCGATATTTTTTTACACCATGTATAGAATCTGCACTGTTACTTATACTCACATGTCATTCCCAACTATAGTGTTTTTACCTCATTAGTATTATTATCTTTTTATTGTCTTTTATCTTTTGTAATTCTGTAGTTTATTTCTCTCACTTCTTCTGCTTTGCCGCTGCTGTAACAAGTGAATTTCCCAGTCCGTGGGATCAATAAAGTCATATCTAATCTAATCTAATTGTACATTTTACTGATGATATTATGCACCTTTACTGTAGTCATGTTTGTAATAGGCTTGATTAACATTCATCATATTCATCATATCATATATCAATCATCACATTCCAGTTACTTGAAGTAAAAATCATAATCATTCATATTCACAAGAAAAAAAAAACAGTTAGATAAACTAACAGAAAGGGGTGGGAACTTTCTATGTGGGGTTTGCATGCTCTCCCTGTGTCTGAGTGGGTTTTGTCTGGGTAGTCTGACTTCCTCCCACCATCCAAAGACATGCACTGATAGGTTAATCAGTTAATCTAAATTGCTCATAGGTATGATTGTGAGAGTGATTGTTTGTCTCTGTGTCAGTCCTGTGATGAACTGGTGACTTGTCCAGGATGTACCCCGCCTTCGCTCATAAGTAGTTGGGATAG
Organism: Ostorhinchus rueppellii; assembly: GCA_030068375.1. Taxonomy (NCBI): domain Eukaryota; kingdom Metazoa; phylum Chordata; class Actinopteri; order Kurtiformes; family Apogonidae; genus Ostorhinchus; species Ostorhinchus rueppellii. Next base: position 24,615,595 of record JAQQZY010000019.1, on the reverse strand, counting down.
GCTCCAGCGACCCTTGTGACCCTAGTGAGGAAAAAGTTCAGAAAATGAATGAATGAATAAAACTTACTGAAAACTATCTATTCTAAACTCACAAACAGAGCTTGTTCTATCATTGTTTCATCATCACTGCAAAACCCTCCCCAAAAACTTCAATAGCAAACAAGTGCTGTTGAGGTTTACTTTGATTCTGTACCACAGAGAAAAAAACAACCCACAGATGTTCACACCTGCTCATTCAGTTTATTCAGGTTCAGCAGAACTCAATATATGGACACATGATGTTACTGAAACCAGATCTGACTAACTGAACCAAACCTTAGATCAGAACACAGGCTTGGACTGTACACACTAGGCATATTGGGTCATCATTGACCCCACAGGCTTGGACTGTATATATTAGGTATAATGGGTAGTCATTGACCTCTGAAGCTTGGACTATAGGCACTAGTCATGATGGGTAATCACTTCATCCACCTCTGGAACAGGGTCAGTATGGACTCATCAGACCACATGGCCTTTATCCATCAAACACAGGCCGGTCCTTATGCTCTCTATCCTTTTTCCATTTAACATCACTAAGTGGATTTCTTAAAGCTGTACAGCTGTTTAATCCCACCCCCTTCAATTCTCCTCCTATTTTGTGTTAAACACAGCCATGAACTCTAATACTGATTTTTTACATTTTGAGTCACTCCTTAATCATGATAATTTGACCACTTTTCTTCATGAGGGGGTCTCCTCTATTTCTGTCCTTTCAGATTTTCATTATGTATCATGCAGTTTTCAGCCCATTTATAGTAGCTTCAGCTACTCCTCAGTTGTTTTCCTTGATCGATGCAGGCCAATTTGACCTTTCTGAAACAGTTACACCTTTTCCACAAACACAGGATAAGTCTTCTGACAATGAGAACCTCCTTACTGCATGACTTGGGGTTAACCCTTTAATGCCTGAATTGATTTCCAATCGTGGGAAAAAAAGTTTGACTTGCATTTTTTTCTTTCAAGTAGATAGTATTTTGGTTGCATTTTGGATCGGAGGGAGTTTGATTCGAATTTGCATCAATAGGCATCAAGAGGTTAAATAATTTGTTTCCAGTTCAAACATTATTCATGATGGAAGGCACATACTGATTTGCTTAGTTAATTCCAGGTAGCAGCCTTTTGTCTTGACTAGGTTGTGTATATGTTGATGAATGTCTCTTTTTTTATAAGGAGCATCATTTATGACAATATAGTGGTGGTGTCATAGTTTTAGGCAGGAATCACAGTTTTGGGTGTGCAGAAAAAAAAAATCCAGAAGTCAGTTGCTACATGTGTACTTGAGACAATCTTTTACTGTATTTTAGCAAACAAATAAAATAAGATAAAATAAAGATAAATTTATCCAAAATTAGGAACAAGGTGAGACACAATTATGTATATATTTGGCCTGCACTGTTTTTTGGCCATGTTTTTTGAAAATTGGCCGTGCACATTAAGGCTGCATGGCTCCCTACCTAAATCTATGGGTGGTATAAAGTATACTAAACAGACACGAGTACAGTGAATCATAATTATAGTTTGGTATGTAGCCTTCACCTCAAATTGGCACATCATGACAGCACTAGTTTTGAACACAGAATTGTTAGTGCTTTTTCACCCTGTGGTATTAGTACTCGACTACCTCCATGTTTTGGTTTGAAACTGTGTAGTGCCAATACTGTAGATGTCCAGAAGGCCTTAGACGTCACTGTAAGTACATTTAAAGTGATCTCGTCTCCTGTCACTCACTGTCAGTGCTTCTCAGCATTCCTTAGTACTTAATCTGCATCAGCATATAATATTTCATTGCTACTTATTTATATTCTCAGAGGAACTATTCATATAAGATATTTTCAACACCTGCACCCACAACCAAATACATGCAGCACCATCATGGCACAAAGCCAGCTTCTCCTGATACTTCACACTTAGCACTTACATAATGTGGCTTATGGCAAGAGGCACAATCCCAAACATTTTTTCACAGCGAAGTGTGCGGGTCAGGCACATTCTTAGACCTGTGGTTGCTGAGCCGACTGTGAAAACTGCACATATCATTCTGGGCAACGAGACATAAGCTGAATGCTTCTGACTGTTCATTGCGTCCTATTGTCACGTGCATTGCGAGGCTTCTTTGTAGTGCAGATTTAGACCATATGGCCAGTCCATGTGACAAAGTGAAAGTTATTTATGGTTATTTCTCAAAAGGTATTCCATGCCTGTCAAAGGACATAGAGGAGAGGTGAAAAGAAAGTGAGTGTAAAGTACATAGTGTCAGACGAGGTTATGTTATATTGGGAAGAGCTGAGGACAAGTGTTAGTACTCCGTTAGCCAAGTAGATCAAAACAAAACACAAAAACAGCAGTTTAAGCAGAGACACCAGTACACATTTGTTTTAAACTATTTGGAGCTGCATTATGATACCTGGTGTGAGGCATTTTTAGAGTCATACAGACTAAAGCATTAATCATTTTATTTAAAAACTCTCACATGCTGAGGAAGGGATGCTTCTTCTTTGTCATATTTCACGTCTTTGGCCTTCATCCTGTACTTTGTCTTGTGAGTTTGATTATTTTCACACAGGATTAACTGATGATGCATCTTTGAGTGTTGTCACAGGGTGATATTCTTGCAGATGAAGTGATCATTGATACACATTGATTCAGATAGGGCCAGACAAGCTCATGGTCTTAGATAGTGATCAATCTTAATTTGTTAATGTTCTACTTTTTCGAGGGATCGTGCAGATTGTGTCATTAAAAATAAATTACAGTGCTGTCAAAACTTTCCTGTTCAGCTAACACTTGTTTTAAATGGTCCATTTATCAGTGTATCATCAACGCAATTACAACATTGCTTATAATGTCACCAGGCTTGAAGTTTATAGAGAGGGAAATGTTGTGTACTTTTGACTTCATTTAGATATCGTTAGTTATGTAATGTATGTATGTATGAGTTTCTAGACAGATCACAAAAACATCTAATCACAGGTTCCAGAAAACCAAATAAAATGAGATTACAAGTTAGAATGTGGGTGTAACATTTTATAAAAGTTGAGAAAATTGTGATTTAGATCATCAATTGTGATACTGTTGTCCAGTTTTAAAGACAAACTATTGTTTTCTTGTGGTGTGAACTTGGCTCGTGACTTGTGATTTGTAGCACAGTGAACAGGTTGTCTAATGGACAGGTTTAAAGAGGTAGCATTCCAAATGTAAGGGAAACTATTAGCATAAATGAAGTAATAAAGTTATGTTGTCCCAAGAGCGTCAAGAGGACTATGCAGTTCTGAAGACGGATGGATGGATGGATGGATATCTTCATTAGTGGATAATTTCTGTAAAATGAGAATTATTGTGTTTTCATTACTGTACAGTGAGTTGTTTATATCTGTACTAGGTCACCTTGCCACAGCTTTTTCACTCGAACATTTCAAACCAAACAACAATAACATATACACCACTTTGGTTTTGGATCACTTTTTAAAAATTCAATCAGACAAAAATGGGAATATGCATGTCAACGCCATGATTAATTGTAGAGGACACAGCCTTTATCCATTTGGAACTATTGGAGCCATAAGGAATGAAAAGGTGTCAGAAATAAGTCACAACTGCCACTAGACAGAACAGCAGTACAAGTAGAAACATAATGGACTATGTGGATGACGTCGATCCAACTCTCACAGCATATTTATGTGGTGTCACAGAGGAAGGTACTATCCTGCTGTAGAAAAACAACAACAACCTGTTGGCCAAATTGAGCCAGGCTGAGCTTTCCACCAGCTGTTGAAAACCGACATAAAATAAGACCATTCAAAGTGCCAATAAAATAGGACGTGGCTTTGAATAAAATTTCTCTGAATTCTGAAAATTGTTAGAAACACTTGACATAATGGAAGTACAAAAGTCTACAACTCAAAGAACATAAGGATTAATAGTTTTATAGAGTTTAATATGGAAATGTAGAGGTTGACCGGTAATGCTTTTTAAAGGGATCCTGCCAATGCGTATTTCATTACTTTTGTGGTAATGTCTTAAGTTCTACTGTGGCCTCTGTAACATTTTTTGTGAAAAAAATACCTTGGTTACCAAGTTTCAAGCTATTCTAACATGGCATAGAAAGCCTACTGAAAGATTCAGCTTGATTTGCGCCAGTTCTCATGAATATTCAACATGCTAATGTGCCCTACTCTCATTGGCTAACTGATAGCCAATGACAGCCTGGCTTTTCAGCATCCTTTACCCTACACCACAAGTAGATGAACTGGCATAAACCGAAAATGAAACTTAACATGCTTTGAGCCTCAGACTCCTGGCTTCTATGCCTGTCTTGTGTGGCGCACCTTACATGGAATTTTCACTACTTCTAACCTGTATCCACTGGGTCCCAGTTTGCTGTATACGAAAACAGTCACTGAGCTAGATGAATTCTGTGGGCGTGGTCTCACCCAGATGAGCTCATGAATAATAATGAGCTCAGGCATTAACACGTCACACTGAACCCCGACCAGCTTTTCTAATTGTCCTGATTTTTAATTTCTAATTTCTTTTCAGTGGCAATAACAGACAAAGGAGGTAGAGGCTCATTTTCAAATTCACTACATAACACAAACACCTATGGACCTAACATATTTTTAAAAATACGAGTAAAAACACTTTTGTGTGGCAGGGCACCTTTAAAGGACAACATAATCATAGATTGGAACACAGAAAAACCAATAACTGATCAATCTGCTCTAATCAGCCTATATCTTCCTCACCAAATTTTGATGAGTAGATAAATAAATTGATCCTAGCTGGGTAAATGTTGAACAGAAAATCTAAGACAAAGTACTAAGTACAGTATGTAATTAAAAAACCCAAATGTTAAATACTGATCATCAAAACACTTTAATTATTCTATAAATATGAAATAGAAATAAAAAGTAAATATCTGTAGCTGTAAAAATGTAGGTGGCACCGGCTTTTGTCTTTTGAGCTGTTATTTTCTCCCAAAGTCAGTATTTCCAGTTTAACCTTCCAGTCTAATAGCAGCCATTGACCACTATTGACTCCGACTTCTGCTGATACCAATAAAAGGTTTATACTATCAATCACATTTAAAACTGCAGAAAACTATTGTGAAAACATTTTTGTGTGTTTTGTCATTTGTTTCCATCTGTATGCTTATGTGTTGACGTGTACTGGGTGTAAATCCGAAAGTAACTCCAGATATATATATGGTCTAACCGTTATTCATGCTTTAATATATGGTGTTGACTTCCATTGTGTCTGTCACTTTGACATTTGCACTCCCAAATGTTCATCTCATCACAGCCCACATTCCACTGTCCACACTTTATGAGACATCTGATTCTTTGGGACTGAAACAACCTGCTCTGCATAACAGAAGCCAAAATGTGCTGACAACTAGAGGTCAAAGTCATGGCTGACCTTGCTGACAAATGGCCCATTTAGCTGTTGGGAAAATGACTTCTACCTGCAGCCAAGACATCCATCCATCTTCTGCATCTGCTTAGACCTGTTCAGGGTCAGGGAGGGGTTGGAGTCTTTCCCAGCATGCACTGCAATAGAGACAGGACATCACTACACAAGTTGTTGACAGTAGAAGAGGCATAAAACATTAAAAACACATATTAGTGTTATAAAAATACAATATAAAACTCCAAAAACTGCAGGTTTCTCCCTACGACACCTTCAAAAAATTATTATAATTACTATAAAGTAATTAAAGTACAGTTGAGAGACAAGTTTATATATATATATATATATATATATATGTGTGTGTGTGTGTGTGTGTGTGTGTGTGTGTGTGTGTGTGTATATCAACACTGTTCATCCTCTAGGCTACTAGAATTTGAAATATGGTGACTATATGGTTGAGCTGTCACCTTTATTTAGTCATTTAGCTAGGTCTTCTCAAAACAACATTTAAATATGTGATATTTCTGGTTTAGAATGTTAAAAAATGAAAAATTATCATCATTGTGTTCAGAATAAAGAGTTTTAACACAGGGTCTCGACCAATGTGAAGAGCTGAGGGTGAGAACTCTTAAGAAACATAATTCAGTCAAAATTTATTTAGGAAAAAAAAAATAGAGCCATTATTGTTGTTTGGAGAACGAAGCCTGATGGTGCATCACTGCATTTTTTCCTCTGCTGACCTGATTTGATTTTGAAATTTGTGACTTACAGTTCTGATCTTGTTTGTTGGTTCCAAACAGATTGTTAGTGCGGCTATTGACAGCATAAACCAGACAGAAAACACAGGTGATTTGTGGTTTTAGTGTGGCTGTTTTCTGTACAAAATCAAAGCCAAGCTAACAGAGGTGTAATGTAAACTATCAGCTGCTGTATTATTTGACCTCCTAGATTTTGTTTGAAGGAGCAAACCTGTGATAATTCCATGGCGGTGATATATTTATATATTTCTGACTATATAATAGGAATTGTTAAAATGTGACAGGTGGTGTTAGTTCTTGGGAATGACTAAACTTGTTCAGACAATAGACAAAACAAATGTTGGCCTTGCGTCACTTACTTTTGCTTTTGGATTTCTTAATCATTAATTATTTACTGCAGATGGTGTATGTCTGCAACACACTGCCATACTGTAATATTGTGCAAATAATTGTTGATATACATGTGTATTCAGTTGGTACAGATGCTCATTTGCATGTTTCCAGTCATTTTGTATGCAGTATAATTCATTTCATATCTAGTGAATAAGGGTTGGTCAAATAAAAATCACTAAACTGCGAGTAATGGATTCACTTTTGGATTTTGACATCAAGTGTTCACCAACTTGTTTCTAAAGATTGTTTATTCAATGAAATGTCTTTCAACCATTTCAGAAGTGATTTCTGTGTTATATTCATAGAACTACACCAGGTCTCTTGTGTCATTTTTACCACTTTCACGGTGTAAAGTGATCACCAGTTACAAGTTTATAATAAAATTTTTTTTGCGATGATATTTTGACAAATCAGTGGTTTAAATTTTGAATAGTAGTGAATTTGGTGGTTTTTGGTTTGAGGGCACTGCTGTATTTCATGTTGTCTCACTTAAACAGAAACATTAGACCAAACATTAGACTAAAAGGACCATTTGAACTGGAGACACAACCCTGTTTCAGTCCACTTTTATTAATGATTTCACAAGAAGCTAGATCAGTCCACTTTTACAAAAACATTTTACAACACACTCACATTAGTCTGACAAAGACTTAAATGTGTTTTTATTTCTGAAAATTGTTTATAAAAGATCCATTCATACTAGGTCTTACTGATAAAATTTTTTCCTTGGAACTAACACAGTAACATGAAGAGAAAATAACAGGAAAGCGAGTGGAATTTCAAGAGGCTGGATAGTCTCGCTATTCTTGAGTCTTGCCAATACATTAATCAGGCCTGATAAAGGGCTGTCAGCTTGCTGTGCTGCCAATATACACAACAGCAACCCCAGCTGTTGTCACACTTTTTTTTTTTTTTTCCAATAATTGCTGTCTGGTTTAAAAATGAGCATATCTGATCTAGCTTCTTGTGAAATCATTAATAAATGTTTTAAAAGGCATGAGACTGATTTATCAATTGAACCGGTGACTTGGATCAGTGCTGAACTTCTGTCCAGAGAGAGATAAGATAGAAAATAACAAGACCAATACAGAGCTAATTGACAGCTAAAAGCTAACAAACATAAAACATCTCACTGATGCAAACAAGTACATAGCATGAAAATACAACATGCTTCTGTCAAATATACAGTCTATTTCTAAAAGATTTCACGGATCATAAGTAAACACATAATGTCTCATGAATACAAAAAAGTTTCCTTTGTGGACACATTATTTTGCAGACATGATCTTGTAGCTTCAAATATTTCAATTCCCTACTGTTTATAGTCAATAGTATTATATGATTAAAAAATTCTCCCTGTTAAATTAAATAATCATGCGACCCCCGTGACCCTAGTGAGGATAAAGCGGGTATAGAAGATGAATGAATGAATGAATGAATGAATCTAAAATACCATCAAGGTAAATGTCACTGGATCCTAAAAATATCAGTATCATTTAAACAACTAGTATGTTATTGAATTAAAATACCTAAAAATGTTTATTTTGTTAGTTTGTGTGCTTACATCAAATCAAATATATTTAAAGCTGTTAAAACTGGGCAAAATTCATGGATTATTTATGGTCAGATTCTATTCAATCAGTGACCTGTTAATGATGTCATATCCCCTTTATTAAGTTATGATTATCCTCTACTGTTAATGGTTAATGGAACCCTTCACTGTTGTTCTAGTGCTAAAAACTCTCTTGTTTGTTTGTTAGTTCTTTAAATGAAACCCCTTTCAGGTTGTAGTTGGAGCTGCAGCATTTTGTTCAGTCATGTAGTGATGTGGATTTTCCAAATGGTAACACACTGACTGAACAGTCTCATTCTAGATTCTATCTTGTGAGACACACTATTGATTTACCTCTTTGTCAGACACTCTGAGTGACTATGTTCAGTCTGTTGACTATATGAAGACCCACATTATGATGCTATTTCCTTCAGATGAGTAGAAATGAAGGGGAATGTCTCAAATAAGGCAGCAGCCATGTTGCTTACGGGACACAATTAACATCAAATACGTTTATTACAAATGGATGTATCAGAAAGATCAAGATAAAGAAAGACTCATATTTTTGGCTTAATTTTCTGAGATCTGCAACAGTTTCTAACTTTATTAATATCTACAGTATATGCTAAGATTAAGCTTAAGGCTTTTGAAAGGTAAAGTGGTTAAAAAACAGTAAATTGATGCATTTCTTTTTGTTTGATTTTTTAGTTTTGTTTGTGAAGATGAAGATACATTGCTCCAAACCTAGACATACATTGTTCTAATCTTAGATATTAGAAACATGCTGCGTATTTCACAAATATGTTTCACAATTTGCAAAAATTAAACCGGCATTCAGTGTGTTTCACCAACAACTGCAGTACATCTGAAGATCACATTTTGTTTGTTAAGTTTTGGCCTTGAAATGAGCTCCAGCACTTTTTGGCACATTGTCTGCAGGAGCAATTGGACAACTTGCCCTTTCACTGCCCATTTAACTGGTCCAAGTTAGCGTCTTAATTACCATGGCCGTTTTGCACTTAACAAAAAGTACTTGCCACTTCTCATTTTCCACGTAAACTGGTGTCCACAGCCCGAACTGATGAGATCATTCATTAAAGTACACTGGGGATTACAGCTCCGGTGTAAGTTTAAACCCCCTTGTGGTTTACACATAGCCATTACATAATGTCTCTCTATTGAAGGATAGAAACCTGATTCTTTGCACCCTTCACTGTATCCCCTCTTTCCATTTAGCTGCATTAATATGACAGTATCCTTGGCTTCATTGTGTTACTTCATTCCAGACATGTAGATTGTTTTGCTAATTACATATAGGCCTACATGTTGGATTTCTCCAAATCTAAGTGAAAATATAGAATATCAAATCAACACCGAAACTAAGATCATGTGATCCTTCCTGCTCTGTCAGTTTGCCTGCACTGTTCACTATGAGTGGTCGAAATGTTGATTAAGTTTGCAGCCAGATGCAGACAATCTGGGCCAACACAGGATTACAGATTTGTAATGGCATTGGGAAAGGTAAGCATTTCAAAGATTTGTCATATCAAAGTTGGGGCTTTCCCCCCCCCCTCATTTTGCAGAGTGCTACCTAAAACCCAGAGCGCTGCAACTTTTTATGAACAAGCTTGAGATTTGATTAAATGGAGCAGCTGCTAAATGCTAAAAAAAGTTTTTTCTCCTCTGTCTGTGAAGATGAGCTGGTGAGTCCTACTGGTCGTGCAGATGCTGATCATCACTTGTGGAAATCAAAAGACAATACACTCATTTTTACAAGTATCTGTCTGAAATGTTGGGGCTTTTTAACCCTTTACAGACATTTCCAACAGAGAACTGTGAACTGGTAGTACAATCAATGATATACCCTACCTTCAGTTTCCATTTGGAAATGAGTTTTTGACAGTGCGGTAATGGTAAGGTATAACATTCAGGCTATATCCCACACCTCAACTGGCCTTTTTTGGGTGTGCCTTTTTAAAGTGGCAAAAAATATAATGAAATAATAAAACACACTTTGCTATTCTCAGCAGTACATGGCTTTCTAGTCTGCAGTTATTTTCTGAAGATATTAAACCTGTTGTCAATAAGTAGCTCCTTCAAACATGTAGCTCTGGGTGGTATGTTCAAAAGTCATATCTAAATATGAATTTTCAGTCTTATCAATAATATCAGTATCAATAATTATCATAGCTAATATCAAATTATTTTTGAAAAGTTTAACAGCAGAGTGTTAGTCCTGACTCAATGTTTTATTTGTTGCTATATTGTCAAATACAACACATCTCATCTCATCTTCATCTGCTTATCCGGAGCCGGGTCGTGGGGGCAACAGTCTAAGCAGGGATGCCCAGACTTCCCTCTCCCCAGACACTTCCCCCAGCTCCTCAGGAGGGACCCTGAACCGTTCCCAGGCCAGCCGAGAGACATAGTCTCTCCAGCGTGTCCTGGGTCTTCCCCAAGGTCTCCTCCCAACGGGACATGCCCGGAACATCTCCCCAGGGAGGCGTCCAGGAGGCATCCAAAAGAGATGCCCCAGCCACCTCAGCTGGCCCCTCTCAATGCAGAGGAGCAGCGGCTCTACTCCGAGCTCCTCCCTGGTGACTGAGCT
>JAQQZY010000019.1:24571224-24589101 GCA_030068375.1 Ostorhinchus rueppellii | reverse complement strand
TAACTCAGTTACTTTTTGGAAGAAGTAGTGAGTAACTATAACTAATTACTTTTTTAAAGTAACGTGCCCAACACTGTGTATACGTCAAATGTATACGTCAAACATGCAATTTTAACTATATTATGTCTCAATGTATCATTTATAACATAACTTAGAGATCACAATATCTATACAAAGGTACAAAACATTTAGTAACAGGGAGAATATCGATAGAATTCCACTTCAGATCAAATTGTGCTGTATGTGGAACACGAACTAAAAGGATTGTGACACCATTGACTGATAATATAATATTTCAGTGTAATTTTTACATTTCATGAATTTATCCAGCAGGCAAAGTGAACTTTTTGGTGGGTCAGTTTTGGCCATATGTTTGACATACGTTTTAGATTCTACTCATCTGAGGTGTTACACAGATATTTGTACAAAAAGCTTAACAATCATCAAACTGTCACCGTAGGCAGTAATAGTATATTTTTTAATAGTATATTTTGCAGTTCTGTCATATTCCACTTCTGTTCATGCCAGGCTTGGAGAACATGTAAGCCCATTACAAACAAGTAGGTTGTATAAACTATAGACAATGCAACAAGACAGTGGCCTGAAGCATTCGTCCACACTCTCCAAGGTTATTCTGGGAGAAAACAGCTGAAGTGTTATCTGTTAGGGAATGGCCTCTCCAATCTCCTGAACCAAATTCGACTCAACTACTGTGGGATGAAGCGAGTTGCAAGGTCAAAAAGAAATATCCAACACACCAAGAACAACTTTAGTGAGTTGTACAGGAGGCATCGCTAAGTATTTCAACTGATATTTAGAGAAACTTAACTGTCCAGATGCCAAGACTGTGTCGATTTGTGTATAAGGGGGTACTTTTATTCTCTTGGTATTTTTCGGTGGTGGTAGTGGGGGGGTTAAAATTATTTATAGAGTTTATGTACGGATATATTTGTACATTTTTTAAAAATCAAAATAAATCTTGTTAGTTTGTGCACATGTCTGCGAAAACTGATCCCAGTCACTATAAAAACCCTTAATCAGATCAAAGTTTATCTGTAAGCAAATGAACGGTATCCTGAATGAATAGATGGACAACAGTATGAATGTGGGATAAAGTGAATGCATGAATGAATGAATGAATGAATGAATGAATGACAATAGGTTTGAAGTGATAAGTTTGTAAATGACATCGAATGAATGGGTAAAGGAGCCCCTGACCAGTGAATCAGAAAAAGTTGAGTCAATGAATGAGTGAATGAATGAATGAATGAATGAAAACACAATGAAACAATAAAGCGATGAATGTGTGCTTCATATCCTTTACTCTGCATGTATTATTTGAATGCATGTCATATACTGTATACATGTTCATCAGGGAGGGACTTGCGTGTTTAAATTCAGATAAAATGTTTAAATCTTATCAGGATTGTGTTAGTTTTAACCATACTATTTTTCTTCCACTTCTGTTTTCTAGACATGTTACAGTACCAGTGTGTCTCCTTTTGGTGCAGTGTGTCAGCATGTGGGGAAAGTCTTATTATTAGTTATCTCAGGGTTTGCCTCTGTGGGTTTCCTGTAAGCTAATTGGATCCCTCCCATGTGTCCCAGCTGAAAAACTGCATGTTTGTGGTTAAAAATAGGTGTAGCATTTCCTGCTGTCAGGGATAGGAGCTGTTTGAAAAAGACCCCATCTTGGTTCTTTTTATTATTTCTGTCTGTTGCTGCTGCTGCATCTCAATGGCACAATCATGTAAAAATGTACTGAATCATCCGACACGACAGATTATGAAACAAAATGTATTCAACACTGTAGAATCTAAAAAGTAGAATTGCAAAAAAAAAAAAAAAAAAAAAACAGAAAAACACAAGTGGTAAAAAGGTGTTATATAAAGTAGCATATTTGATGTAACAGTATGACTTTTCTTTGTATTTAGAAACTGAAAAATTATTAGGACTAAAAAAACAGAAACAGGTGTCACATCTACTTTAATTCTTATGTATTACTATATGTGATGCAAATTTAAAGTTGGCATATGCTGTGAGAGTCATATGAAGGAGTGTTAAAAATGGCTTTTACAACTGGATTCATTCTTCTGATTTAAGTCGCTTTGTGAATACAGTGGGATTGGATTTGGGGTCGCTCTGCTTTCCTTAAAGGGTTCTTTAAACATTCATTCCTTCAAATAAACTTGACGTAGTGATATTGTTTTGCATTGTGTAAGATAACGTCACACTGAAACAATAGTTACTTCTGTTCTGATTTTTCCAAGAATTATCCCAACTAACCCCGTGGCCCTACCCCTTACCTCTACCCCTCTGTTTTGCTTGCTCACATGATGGGGCGGTGTTGTCCCGATTCTCAATTCGATGGAGGAGAAGGGCTAAGGCAAAGGGCTATGTGCCCCTTGAAATGGATATTTTCCAGGACCACACTACAAATGAAGGGGTAGGAGGAGTTTCACATAATTCTGTTCAGATCATTGGCAAGATGGAAGTAAACACAGCCAAAATGTGCAGCAGTGATGAAAGAAACACACAAATGTACTGTAAGTATTTTCCTTGTAAACAACTTAATCATTGGATCAACCGTTTAATGCCGTTTCAGTGTGCTATATATATCGTATTTCTGTGTTTTATAGTTGATAACTGTAAAAAGATGACCAAAGCCTATGGAACAGACACAGTTACAACAGCTGACGGCATGGGGAATGCTTTTAGAAACAAAGTTTTCACATCTGTTTATAGTGGCGTTGATGACCGCTGATGATGTTAACAGGTTATAAAGTATTGTCTCATTTCATAGGAGAATGTTTCAACCCCAACTCCTTGCACCTCCATTTCAAGGGATAGTGCCAAGAGCAAGGTACAAGGGGTAGGGCTAAGGATAAGGGCTAAGGGGTGAATTGGGATTAGGCCCCAAACTGGAAGAGTGTGTTTGTAATTGTAAATATTATGACAACAAGTTTTACTTATTCCAACTCCAATGATTCCAGTGATTTTGTCCCTAAAAGTAAAAGGTTGTTTTTGTACTCAGTTTGACAAAACTTTACTTAATCCAACAGCCCTATGGATTCATGGGCCATTTGACTTCTATTAGTTTGGACGAGTATATCATTGGACGTTTTAAAGCATTCCAGTGTCTCAGATTAGAGGGAGAGTTTTGGAAAGAGTATAATTTGTATTTACCTGGATTTGGATCCTCTTTATTGTTGATTTTTCCTGAAAGAATTAAATGCACAACCGGTGTAAATGGACTCTACCAACAGTTTGTAAAGGCATAGGGGCATCAAAACAGAAGGCTCTCAAGGCTTTAAGAGCAATCAATAATTGTTTAGAATCAAAAGGCATCAAGAAACCAGTGCAGAGAGGTTAACAACAGTTGAATATGTTGAGTAAGATGTGTTGAAGACAGGAAAGGAGACTATTTATAAAAGCATTATAGTAGAAGGGCTTGATTTTTTTGGGGGGGCTGATTTCCTAAATATTTCTGAGGTGGTGAAGGCCAGACTGAACTATTGATTTAATGTTTAAATTGAGATTGTTGATGAAGATGAAGACACATTTAATACTTGTCTCACTGAAATAGTGGATGGACGCTGATGAAACATGGATGTGTTTGCACAGTGTGACAGTAATAAGTTGAAGACTAAAGAGACATCCCTCAAAGTCCAGAAATCCAAACCAAACAAGTTAACTCTGAACATCAGAGTACTTGTACAACTGGTTTCAGAGAAGTTCCAGTACTTTGTTGGTCTTGGATGGGATTGTTGTGACTAAGACAATCAACTGCGGCTTTGTAACTGCTGTAAGTGATTTTATCGACTTATCGACCAAATCTACAGAAAACCACAGATTCAATATGGACACAAAAATGAAGCAACAGGAGTCTGTGGAACCTTAGTCTGTCTGTAAAATGGGCACTAACAGCCCCCTAAAAGTGAAGCCAAAATATCTGTAGCTCCCCCTGGTGGTTGAATGGTGTGCAGGTCATAAATCCTGTGTCCCTGTTTTTCAGTGGGGCTGAAATTGATTGTACTCATCCAGTGGTGATTTCAAACATTTCAAGTAGATTTTATGAGACTGGAGATCAAATCCATCAGTCCCCCTCCTGCAGACAAACACACATCACACAAACAACATGGCAGCCTGTGACAGCAGGATTTTTGTTTAATATTTATCTAGAGGGAGTAAATGTCTGTTATTCATACAGACTATTGGCCCTTTTCCACTGCACGTTTTCATAACGGCTCTACTCGGCACGGTTCGATTCTACCCCAATATGGCCCTTTTCCACTGGGGGTTGGACCTGGGACCTGTTACCGTTTTTTGTACCCCTTTCAGAAGTGGCTCTAGCCATGCCAAGCCGGCACTAAAACATGACATAAACAGTGCTGTCCACTGATTGGTCAGAGGAAATGTTGTCATACGTGCAATGAAGCTCAGGGATCTTAAATAATCACCCTCCAGACAGACCTGCCGTCTGTCTTTGGTGTTTTCAGTGGCAACAAACCACAGCGCAAACAACAACAGCAGTACCGCCTCCATGTCAACCAGTGCCTCCATCGTTGTTATTTACTTTATTGACCACGGCGTGACACTTTATTAGTCACCTGAAAACGACAGCATGGCAGTGTCCACTCCGCCAACTCCACCCACTTACACTAGTCCCGACTAGTAACAGCTGGCAGTGGAAACACAACCGTGCCATTCCGACAAGTAGGTAGAGTGGTGTCGTGCCAAAGCATGCCGAGTAGTGGTGTAGGGCTCGCAGTGGAAAAGCGCCATATGAGACCAACTGTTCCTTGCACTGCATTGCAAAGCAAAGATTAAAGGTACAATGTGTTATATAATGTGTAGGATTGTGTACTTAGGAGAAGTTTGTGTTTCCATCTGTTTTGTGCTATTATTTGTTAACGTTAGAGAACTCTTTGTAAGCTAACAGTGTCTATATTCAGTGTAACTGGGGTTCAGGTGGTAGAGCAGGCCGTCCAAAAAGCGAAGGGTTGGCAGTTCGAATCCCACTCTGTCCTAGTCAGTCTATTGTGTCCTTGAGCAAGACACTTCACCCTCCTTGCCTCCAGTGCCACTCACATTGGTGTATGAATATGTATGATTGTTCGGTGGTGGTCGGAGGGGTCATAGGCGCAAAATAGCAGCCACACTTCTGTCAGTCTGTCCCAGGACAGCTGTGGATACAGATTTAGTTTACCACCACCGGAGGGTGAATGTGAGAGTGAATGAATAAGGGTTTAATAATGTAAAGTGGTTTGGGTGACTTGAAAAGTGCTATAAAAATCTAATCCATTAGTATTAGTATTAGTATTAGTATTAGTATTACACTTTGTTGCAGTTCTGGAAAAAACACATAGGAATGCTAACATCATCTCATGGATTTTTGTGGAAAATCGAAGTCTTCTACTGTTAGCATTGACGTAGACAAGACAGTTGGTTAAGACACTCATTTTTCAAGGCTAGGTTAGAAAAAAAAGAGATTAATACATACAAAGTGATTCACAAATGTTGCATATTTTACCTTTAAAGAATGAACTGAAAAGACTGTTCTTGTAGTTTTGTAAGTGCTGATAACAAGTAGCTGTTAGCTAACTACCAACGGAAGCAGCTAGAGAGAGCATTTTTCTATGTAAGCTACTATTCTGTAAAGACACGAGACTCTGGCGTGGACTTAAATGCACTAGACAATCAGTCTGAAGATTATTTGAGATAATTTAATGGTCAGGCAATAACAAAAATTCAAAATACAGAAAAAGGAGAACCAAAGGAAAGAACAAAAAGTGCTCAACTTCAAAATGATAACCCAGAGACAGCCTAGCTACACTATAAAACACAAAAACCATGATGAGGAAACTAGAAGCAAGATGAAAAGATTCAGGGACTAGAAGGTTCTCACTTGGGTAACAAGGAAGATGCACTGACAGATAAAGAGCGAGAGGAAAATATATAGGGAGAGCAGGGATCACAATCAGGTGTGGGTAATCAACACAGAAAGAACACCAGGTGCAGGCAATGAAGGAATTAGGGGAGACAAAGACAAGTCAGACAGAGTGTAGACAAGACAGGAAGATGAATCCTTCACCAAAATAAAGCAGGAAAAGGCAAAACAACAACAACAACAAAACTTTAACTTAACACAAATGCTGACACATAACATATTCTTGCCTAAAATACAGTGTAAACCTGTATTACATAAGCCAGCAACTGTAGTATTTCATAAATGACAGCGACCCAGCCTCATCACAACAGCGAATAGTAGAATGTTCCTTTCTAGCATCGCTGTAAGCTAACCTATCAAAATATAGAGACCTACAGCTGTAATATAATGTTATAACACGTCTGGTGATTGAAGTGAACCAGCTCATGGACAGTCCACACACTGAACTGTCCAAAACCAACCCAGACCAAGCTACAGGTTTATGCTGCAGGAAAAGGGTTAGAATGAGGCTGTTTGTTTATGACTAAGATTATCCGAACACACAAACCTGGGAACTCATTTCCATGAACTTTAGTTGACAGAGCAGCCTTCTATTTTGTTCTTGTCTCAGACGAATTAATCAGGTTTTAGTGCTGATCTGCATCATCGATAAAACCAGTGATAAAACTAACAAAGACACAGTTTGAAATGAGAAGTGCAACATCTACATGGACAGATAATTGGAGGTATTCTAGAAGTGTGATGTCTAACAATGTGTTGTGTTACCCCAGACATTCTTCAGATGTTTGTACTCTCCTCTTGTCTTTTTTTTGGTCTATTGTTATCCATCCCTCTCTCCTCCGGTGCAGTGTGTTCACCAGCCTCTCCCTGCGTGTCACACTTGATCAATTGGCTCTATGTAATGTTGTTCCAGGGTTGCATTCCCATGCATTATGTTGAAAACAGTCTCCCCAAGGATGGGGTGGAGGGCACTATAAGTCATAAGAAAGAAACCCGTGTTTGGGGTAAATGTAATCATCGTCATGGCAACAAGGACTGGAATCTCTGATAGGGGCTATTTGTCTATGGAAAACGCTATCCTCCAGAGTGTCCCACTGTGCATGAGCGTGTTAGTTTGTGTGGCCATGTGTTTGTAAGTGTTAGTGTTAAAAACAAGGAGAAAAAAAAAGTGTGTGAACATTTGCACTTTCTGAAATCTGTACTTTTTTCCCACATCTCACCCTCAGTTTGGAAAATGTCTGTTTTAGAGAGCAAAGTTTTTCCAAACAGAGTACTGACAAACATTATGACTCAAAAAAATTTGAATGTACAAGGGCTTTTGTTTTTTTCCCCTGCGACTCAATCTGGTGAACATTCTGGAGTGAAATTCAACTGCTAAAAAGCAAATAGGGACGTCATGATATCAGTGGCGGTTCAGGGTGGTGTTTGGCGTGCTACATGCTGTTTTTAAGTGGCTCTCTGTAACAGCTGGGGAGCAGAGTTTAATCCACAGTGCAGGGCTGAATTATGCATTATACTGTGAATGTTACACCATTTCTATTTAAATGCAGCACTTGTCCTGTCGTCTCAGTCGACAGTGTCTCTGCAGTTACTCAGCTGTGGATGGCACATGAAGAGACTCTGCCTCAGTCTCATATGCAGATCTGTTCTGTGCTTTAATGCACCGTTTTTATGCACGGTTACAATAATATGATGCATTTAACTCTCTTTTGTTGTTTTTGTTGTCAAGATCTCTGTTTTGTGTGGATGTATTTTGCACTTTACTGTTCACTCATCCTAGTTTTCTATCACATAAGAGTGTTCATTAGGACTCTATATAAAACGCCAGGATATCTTCATACCTAAATGAGGGACTAGGTTAGTGGCAATCATTCCCAAAGTAACATATATGTATAAAATTTGAGTGTTAAAATATTCCATGACTTGCACTTAAGCTGGCTAATGTCTGGTTCATTTCAGACACAAAACAACCTGGTTCATATTAACAAAAGATTACTAGAAGGGGAATCTTACAACAACTGAAGCAACATAAATTTATCTTGAGTTTGAATTGGTCACAAATAACAAGATTTTTTTTTTTTTTTTTTTTTAAAGAGAGTTTATCCAGCTCGACCTTATCTTTGTCCCTTTTTAATAACATTTTATTTTATCTGCATTTATTTATACCATTATAATAAGTCACCAACAGACACATGAAGCACACAGGTACCTATTACATTATTGGCCAATTATGTATGATTTAGTGAGGATATAATTGCAGAAATGGAGTAAAAATATACTTACTTATGTTTTCCTTTTCATTAAAAATTAAAATCATAGATTTCTTCATGTTAGAATTAGCTATTTACTCAACAGAAGGACCCTGTCACTGTTTCTGCGGTGGTTCTAAATGAATTTTCTTTCCTTTTTCTTTTTTTTTAAATAATGCTGTCTCTAAGGTGCAGTTTACCGTGAACTTAAAAACCCAGAATGGACAAAACAAGCAGGGATTCTAATGATTAGCAGCCACAGTAAAGGATTGTGTGAGGATAGGTGTATTAAAGTTGCAAATTTCAACTTCACCCCCTGGATGTCAGTAAGTATCACATATTAAACCTTTAAACCCGTTCACAATTTGACCAGTTTTGTTGTTTTTCTTGTAAAGTTGGTTTTCAAAGTTTTACGTTGGAGAACCATCTCTTTAAAAAGTTGATATGAAAATGAATTTAACCCTTAAAGACCCAAATGTTATTCTTCCTTTCTCTGAGCTTTTCTGAATATCTACTGGATTAATAAATGAAATGTTGAAAAATACCTGATTTTCACTGAAAGAAATGCCCAAAATACAGAAGACAACATTACAATAAATGATGATAAAGCACTTAAGTACGGTTACATATATAGAGAAATGTTCATTTTGGAAGTGACACATATGTTCCAGTGGGTCCTTATGGGTTAAGACAACAGAAACTATTCTTGCTGTAAAATGGAAGCATCACAGTAAGTAGTCTTTAATCATTTTGTTTTAATTGAAAAACAGTATACTGGAAATTATATGATTGAAATCTAGTGTCAGCCAATGAACTAATAAATATATATAAACACAATATAAACACATAAATTTGCAAAATATGCTGTATATGCACAGCACTAACAATATTCTACATAATGAAACCAATAAATTGCCTGCCATATATGCATGTAGAATAATGTGTTTAAAAAAGACATACAGTATGCATAACATTGTAGTTTACACATTTGGCATCAATACTGAATTAAACTGTGATTTCAGGAGGTTTACTCACATCTATGTGTAGTTTGTCACATGGCTCACAGTATTCAACATAACCTGTGTACTCTCTGTGTCATCTTTAATAAAAATGCATCAGATATTTGATTTAGGTGAACTGTACTCTGTCCACACCCTGATAATAAGCTTCACTCTCTCTTTTGTATTTACTTTATTGTATATGTTATTGTATCAGCAGCTCAGTGGTCAAACATGTCTCTATTGTTCATCTGGTAAAGCTGAATTCGACAAACAGAGCAATCCTTCCCCTGATAGATCAGCAGGATCATATTCAGTTCAAGCTACAGTTTGTTTTAAAGTATGTCTGGTGGTTATTGTGTATGGAGGACTGCAATTGTATGATGTAGATGGCAGCAGTTTGCTTTGTAATGGCTATGATACAAATACTTTCTGTTGTGGCAGATTATTTGTAACATATGACATCTAATGTCATTACCAGAGCCACTATCTGCTTACATAGTCAGATATGCTTACACGACCACAGAAGGTAGATAAGAAGAACTTAGTGAGAGCCAGGTGTGTCCCTGTAATTTGAGGTGTTTATACTGGAAGAGTTATCCAGTTTCACATCCCATTTATAAAACCACGTATAAATGTGGACATGTAGAGGTGTCTTTGTATTATGGAGTCTAATTTGCACATTATCTATTAAAATGTCCTCAGTGAACAGAAGATAAATATATTTTCTCCACAGATATGTCTGCTGGACAGACCCTCTGTGATGTCATATTGATGCCTCCGGATACTGAACGTGGCTGTAAATGACAGAACCAGAACAGAACTACATCTACTAACATACTGTCAGATTAAACACCTGAAGTCATTTCAGCTACTTAATGTGTATCAATATAACAATAACGTAACAGTAATGTCATGAAATGTTGTGGACATAAATTACAGCTACTTTATACTCAGTAATTCAGAATGAGTTCATGCTGAAATGGGCTAATGCAGCGAAGTTACTTCATGACAGAACCCTCTGACAGTCTTGTTAGTGTAACTCCTTAAACACATCTAGTACAGAACTGCCTGTCAGGGAGTAAAATACATTTTATTCAATAAACAAGAGTGTGAATGTCCAACACGGCAGCCAAGCTAACGCTACCTGTCAATCAACACCCACACAGACAGACTTACCTGTCAATCACAGTCGCCACACCCTTAATTTTAGAGAACATAATACATTTTAATGGGTATATTTATCACAGACCCTGTAACATCTGACATCAAATGTAAAATGGACCACTATGTGCCAGAAATCTTTGTGTCAGTTAATTAAAAATCAAGACTTGTGACAATTAATGCAGCATCACTAAAGAAAGGTATCTATATGCAGTAGTTGCATGTGGAAAATTCACTATACAGTGAAATTAGCTGTATTATTTTACTGCCTGAATGTGTTGTGTGGATTTACTACATACTATATACTCTATTTGAAGATACATTGACAGATATGAATGAGTGTCTTGTGATTCCACCGTGTCTGAACCCTATTAACTGCTCATTACTGACTAAACTAATGACTTTATTATGTAAGAGGTTGTGAATGAGTGAATGAGGGAGTGATTTCAGAGACAACTGATGTATCAGTATTTTCTTCCACCCTACTGTGGTATAACAGTGTTTCCATGGTAACAAAGGCCATAGCCCTGCTATGTTTTTAAAGGTCTAGTGTATTAAATTTAGGGGGATTGAAGAGGATCCATATGCAGATATGGAATATTATACTACTAATTAGGTCTAATTAGTGTATAATCACATGTGTTTTAGTTATTTTACAATGAGGTACAGAGTGACCATGTTTCTACACTGATAAATGAAATGAAAAAGCAGGTGCATTAACGTCATCTACTGTGTCTGTGAACCAGAGTTAAAAGACTGTACTGTCATGGAATAATAATAACAACCTACTGTAGACTTATATAAGAGCTGACTCTCTGAACCGTTCAAAATACACATTCATGGATCTGTTTTTTTTTTTTTCTGTGAATAACTTTACTTCATTTTATTAAACAATATGACAAACTCCCAAAAAAGCATCTAATAATTTTTATGAAATGTACTATGTTCAAGTCAAATTCAGACTTCGGCTTGAAATGTGTCATTGCATTGTAGTTTATGTTCAAAAGCTACAGAATTAGTACAAGATAAAATAAAATAAAACAGTCTTACAGCGGCAAAGAGAAAGAACAATATTAACAATAAAAATAGTAAAATACTATAAAGGAATAAAATGTAATTATTAAAAAAGCTAATGTATGTAGGAGTAATATTAAAATGAGTAAAACAGTACAAATAGGAGATGACTCTATATGCACTTGAAAAGCCAACTGTGACTACTAAAACCATGATTGCACAGAGGAAGGATGATTAGAGCACAGGCACCAATAGTCCACAATAGTCCATGTGTTCCCTCTCACATCACTTTTAACATAGAGATAGATGGAGAAATTCCCAACTGTAGGATTTACTTTTGAGTCCAGAATGAGGTTTGATGATGGTCCAGGACGCTGGCCCATAATCCGCCCACTAATCATGCCTACCTTTATACCACAGCAATTAACCTCAAGTGTCTCATCAAGCAATATTCGTGTACAGAAAAAAAAAAAATCACTTTCATCAGCTGTTTGCAGAGTCCATCCTCTGCTCACACTTCCATTCACCTTTTTCCTCTGTTTAATGAGGTCTAAATGTTAGAATCAGCTGCTTGGACTGGACACTGCATACATAGCAAAAGAAAAACATCTGTCTGTTCAGTGTAAAAAACTAAAAAGATACAGAAATGAGCATATTATGCATAAAAAACAAGAAGTGTAAATGTTGTTACTGTCACAGTTCCACATCCTTCTTACTGATGGGTACACAGTCATTTTGTTTTTTCATAATATTAAAAGCATATAAAGGATGTTTTTTTTTTGTTCATTTATGGTTTGTTGCTTGACTAACTTTAAAGCAACGTGCAGAATTACATATAAATGAACTCTTGTATTTTATTTATTTATTTATTTTCAGTCTCAAGTGCCTTAATCTGGCAATAAATCTGCAGTGCCTTCACTGAAGAAAAAAGCTAATTGAATTTTTCCGCTCTGAAACAAGTTTTTTCCTCTAATTTCAGCTCCCCTTAAAACAATATCAGCTAATGCACGTTGCTAAGTAGATATTTTTATTGCAGAGGTGATTGCTGGCAGGCTGTTGCAGTAGTTAGACGTTAATTCAGGCCTCATCTCAGGCAAGAAAAATTGGTAGCAATTAAAGACTCTGCAATACGGGCAGAACTGTGTACTATAAAGAGGTAGAAAATACACCTGTATCTTAAAATGAAAAAGGCTTTTTGAAATGAGAGCAAGAAGAGATTCTACAATAACATTTCAAAGAGACAGAGGTATTTTTGAGGAGCTGTATCATGAAAGAGGCACAATGTCTTAAGTGCAAATACAGCGCGTGCACAGAAAGTGAAAAAAAAAACAAAAAAAAAACCCACACACACTTTGGACCATGAAAGGATTGTGTGAAACTAGGCACAGAGAGAATGCTTTGACACTGAAAGACTGCAGAAGGAAAAAACTGCAAGATAATTGACTGGCCTGAGCTCCCACTGTACAGGAATGACTGGCAATAAGGCCTGTCCTTTAGCAAAATAGTGATCGACTTTTCAACCTGTCACTTAAATCAACTGCAATGACACCTTCACCAAGAAACAGTGTCTCGTTTCTCAGTTTAATTATGAGTTTCCTATGCGTTCTTTAACTACATTATCTACATCATCACTTTCATTATAATTATGGCTCCATTTTTGACCCACAGTGATATATAAATAAAAATAATATTGGATAGACAGATGCACAGTAAAACAGTGGCTCCCAGAGATAAAACTGATGAGTTGCAACAAGATGATTAAATGCATATTCCTGCTTTTTAAAACATCCGTTATTAGCTTCACAAGCCAAGGGACGAAATTACTGCTAATAAATTATAGCTGGATAAAAAATTCTTCCAAAAGGTTATAGATGACCCAGGATAATTTCATCTCCAAATGCTATGGCACCAGAATACAAACCAACCGTCAACGACAGCTGTAAACTGAGACCAATGCAAAAGAAATTAGTCTGTAATATTTTTCCAGGAGTGATCATGGCCTCATTCACTTTGTTTGGATCATCTAATAAGTGAACTTCTGCTCTGTCTGTAGATTATTCTTCCAGTAATAAGACTGTAGGGCTGAAAGCGCATATAAATCACTCTGTAGATTTTCAGAGCTTCTGCATATTGAATAAAACATTTTTTTCTTGATGGACAGCTCTGTTGTAGTTGTGGTTAAAGCATTACACTATTAAAACTGTCAAAAATTTTGATGCATTAGCATTTCTGTAGCTGTAGTGCTTCGAAGTTTGGCGGTGAAATTGAGTTGAGTTTCTCCCTTTTCCTCTTCAGAACAGAAGGCCACAAATCAGTGGGTGATGTCCTACAAATAGTGTGGAAATATCTACAGTACAATAGGACTGATGACCACTTAGACCTATGCTGAGCTTCTCTTTAAAATACAAGAAATCATTCCAGTCTTATAGACTCTCTGAGAAGTGTTCTGTTCTTCAAAATTTACCTCCATTTATAAGACCTCAGATCACACAGAATATTTAACCCTTGTCACTCATGCAGCGTGGATCCACACTGGCATGTTTCACTGTATATTATACATATTTTTGTTATTTTCCACTGTAGAGACATGATTCAAATCCTTCCATGAACACAGAATCTCATCTTTCCATTATACAGTCCACTGATGTCCCATTTGATTGACAGCAGGAGTTAGAGCCAATCACAGATCAATGCAAACACATCTTTACCTCTTACTCAGTGGAAATGGATCCGTACTTTGTCCATCAACTTGTGCAACGTAATAGGCTGAATTCCTCATTTGTCAACTTTTACCAACCAATAGGCACTCTGGAATCACGAAGGTCATCCCTATTCCAGTTTTATGTGTAAAGGTATGAGGAGAAACAATATGGGATGTCCCCCTCTGTGGGATGGACGACTGTTTTACTGCACCGCATGAATAAAAGAAATAAATGAATATACAGTATGTCAGTATTGTAGATGTGTGCGTTTAGTAAATATATATGGTATAACGTTCCTTTGTCATTTAGACACATCGAATGAATGTTGATCTGTGATATGAAGTCATTATTCATCTGCATGTATCTCATAACAGAGACATTTGGTGAAAGTAGAATGACAGACATCATTTAAACTCAACAGATGATATTTAAAACTTTAATCTTACACACTTCCCTACAATTACCTATTATTTTATACATTTATTCCTCTAGTTTTATTTGTCAAACCTATTTCAACATCTAAACACTTTGTCCACACGAGTGAATGTGGCAGTATTTGGGCGGAATTAACTCTTTCTACAGTGCAGTGCTCTAGTTGCTCTTCAGTTACATTAAGTTGACATTGTCCTGAAGATTTTTGATATAAAACACTTGTTTCGGTTTGTGTTATTTGCAACGACCTTAAAAAGGTGGATTTAAGAAAGTACGTAAAAATCAAGAAATTACCCATGGAGCTCTGAGAGTTCACATCTGACATGTAGGGCATTTGACACTTCTGTTTTATTGTCATATTATTCTTTTAAGTCAAATATACTTTTTCCCCAACAGCTTTTAGGTTACACTAACAACATTGTAAAGCAAGTTTTTTTTTTTGGCAAGTGTTTGATGAAGTTTAACATTTCAACGAGTTAGTAAGCTGTTTTGCATTAGCTCTCCCATGACCCTTTGCTCTGGCTCCTCCCATTCCTGCACCTCCACCCCTTTTGTCCAAGGAAGCTACATGGTGAAAGCAAAACTATAAACTACTGGCTTTAAAATAGCACTTTAGAAACCATCACAATTCCTACATCTAAATTGTTTTAAACAGCACATGAGTCAGATGAACAGGAAGTATCTACTGCTAATCTCTGATACTTCTTCAACACGTTGAAAATGGAACATTTTGATCAATATATGGATGACACAATAACAGATTTGCTTGAGTATTTGTCATCTTTCTCAACAAAGCCACATTCTCCCTTGTGCTCTTATATAAGACCATGTCCCTGCATCCTCAACTCAGTTATAAAGAAATTAAAGAAAAACAAATGAGTCACAGAGTGTTCCCTCTGTTCCACACTAATATTGGGTACAACCAAACCTTTCTCCGGTGCTGGTAGAGAGTTAAATAAATCAAAGTGTAGGGAATAGGTCTGTCTGTGGTAAGGACTTAACAGTGCACATGCTGCACTCCAGCTGATTTAATATCTGTGAGCTGTGGCCTGTGTTGAGTCAACTCTAACAGGTGAACAAGGCCAGTGTGTGACTCATACTCATGCTGGAAAATTTTACAGATTGTTGAGAGCTAAAATATGTCAGGGTGCAGTGTAATGGCATTGAAAAAAGAATGAATCCAAGAGTTGATATAAATCTGCCTGTTTCTGCAACTCAGGGCAAAGGATAGATAAATTTATGTGAAGCATAACTACAATTGTCTATTTGAAAAAATAAATTACAATTGGAAAAAAGAGAAAAAGCTAAAACCTGGGCAGTAAGAAGTTGGCCATCTGGGAGTCAGCAGCACTATGAAGAGGATTTGATTTGAAGAGAAATGAGACACAATATGACACACATTTCCTCTCAAGATGCTTTAAAAACATCAAAAGGACTATACACAAACAGGATTTATAGTTTTCACATTTTACATTTAGGCAGAAAGACATTAGAACATCACTGGCCATTAGGCTTTTTTTCCTGTAAAAATAAACCATCATTATTAGTCCCCACTAATGAAGATTTCAGAAAAAGAAACGTGACTAAGAACAGGTATGAGAAGCTGTGGGACATTTGAGAAACAAATTAATTCAGCAGTTTGACAAGTCATGGCTCTCTGGTTCAGCATTGAGCTCATGAGCCACTGGAGGCTCCGAGAATCAACTGAGCAAAAACAGAGCATCACTGCAAAACCACGGTAACCATATGCAGGGTGGTTTTTTTTTTTTTTTATTTATTATCCTCTCCATGTGGAAATGTATTGGAAGCTGTCAGCAGCTTCTAACCCACTGCTAAAGCATCATCACTGGCGGACGTTACTTTAGAGTCTGCAGTTTGAGTTTGTGATTTAACCATTTCAACATGTCTAGTTTCTTTCCTGATTGTACTGTAGGCTAAAGGTCACTTTGTCTCAATATTTTACAGTTTTATATTTAGCTGTTGTCTTTCAAAATGCTTTTTTCCCACATCATGGGAAAAAGTCAGAGGTAGATGAAAAAAAAAAAATCACCATATTTCTGGGTGATAGTGGCATTCTTTGACATCCGTTGTTTGCCAGAAGGTTGTATTGAATGATTATATTGGTTTCTTCATCAAAGTATGGCTTTTGGAATGCTGTCGTCAAACACTGCAGAGCTGCAGACACATGCTTAGGAATATCAATGCACCAGTCATTATAAAAGTGAGAAAAAAAATAAAGCTATCCAGCTCTCCAGAGACCATGCACCAGATTGAGCGGGTAGGAGACGGTTCAGACGTGTCCCTGTTACTGTTCAAGCATGTGTTTCTGTAGTAAAGACATGGATGGACATTCAGTCCATCCTGTCCGGGGGCAGAGATAGGTCTGCAGCAGCATGAGTTGTAGAAATGGTAAGAATTGGCAGGAAAAGTGGATGTGTTCTAGTCATCAGAGGAAGGTCTGAAATTGTGAACCTGATCCTTAAAAATCTCTCTTTGCTGACCAGTAGAAGTGCATACTCACTAAAACATGAGTCAGCAAGTGTCACTGCAGTATCTTTAAACAACTGACTCCAGGGTGCGGGTTCAACTTGAATTCACAACTCTTTTTGTCCATAAACCATTTACTAATTTTAATGAGGTGTTGTTCACACTTTCAATGCAATACCTGTGACTATGAGTTGTTGTCTGTAGAACTGCACGATGTATTGGTTGAGAATTGGTCATTGCAGTGTACGTGTGCGCAGCAGTCACATCACAGGTCCTGTGATGTTGGAGGCAAAACTCAGCCTGTTCTCATCTAATTTTATGAGTACCTACCACACACTGAGCACAGTGATAAACCAATCACATTCATCTTAATCAGTTTGCCAAAACAGACCACGCCCCTGGACATAGAGTGCGTTGCTGTTAACAACACAACATTTCTGCTGGTAAAGTTTTGCCATGTCGCAGTGCCATGGTCTGCCCCCTCAAATGAAAGTTTGTGAAGCTTCAGGAGGTAGGGAAAAGATAAATGAGCTTTAACGTTCACTTCCGGCAGAAACCAGTCAAGCCCCTCACCCCCACCCCGAACAAATGCAAGGACCCCCCTCAGATTACACACGTCACAACAGATCCAACAGATCATCAACAGATCAATTCCACAGAAAACACTGCAACGTTGCTGGAGGAGGAAATCACCGAAGATGAAGATTTGATGCAAAAAACAAAACAAAACAAAAAAAACAACAGCGTCAGTTCATTCATTTCTATACCCGCTATATCCTCACTAGGGTCACGGGGGTCGCATGAAGCCTATCCCAGCTACTTAAGGGTGAAGGCGGGGTACACCCTGGACAAGTCGCCAGTTCATCACAGGGCTGACATAT
>JAQQZY010000019.1:24525634-24549079 GCA_030068375.1 Ostorhinchus rueppellii | reverse complement strand
GGGTGTACCCCGCCTTCGCCCTTAAGTAGCTGGGATAGGCTCCATGTGACCCCTGTGACCCTAGTGAGGATAAAGCAAGTTCAGAAAATGAATGAATGAATGAATAAATGAAATTATAATATTATCTGAACAGGCAAAAAAAAGAAAAAAGTGATACAGACATGTGGGAAAATGACGAATAACTTTCCCTTAATTTCAGAACCAGCTGAAACAACAACCACAAAAAAGTACAAAAGTAGGATATAAAAAAAATCTATATAGAAATAACAAGAATCACAACAACAGCAGTATAAAAGTATAAAAATATCCATAGAAATAAACAACAAACAAGTCAAATGGCATCTACAAACAATATGTGCACTGCAGTCTTCAACACATTTGGATCCAATTTACCAACAATTATAGATGGAACTAACATACAGCTGTGTGTTTATCCTGGCGTCATGTGCATAAGCATCTGCATGGAACACAGCAGAGAAACCAAATCTATTAGTTGATTAATCATTTCAGCTCTAAAGGACAAACATCCTCTCTGATAAACATGGACACCTCAAAGAAAAGTCTGTGTTACCCAGAAACACATGCAGAGTTAAACATGTTGATGGAGAATTTCAACATATAATAGTGTAACACTGACCTTTTCCAAGAGGTGTTTGAAGGAACAAAAGAGGGAGGCTAAGGCTATATCCGGACGACAATGCTTGTGGTATTTTTCATTTGCAGATCCTAAGTTTCATGTCCATACATGCATCATTTCAAGAAATATCAGCATCCAGGTGGAAACGGGAAAACTGGGTTAAAACAGTGTAACAGACCCTTTTACTGTCAGCATCATCAAATGCTGTGCACACATCCAGGCAAAAAAAACACTTGCACCACCCTACTTTAAGCAAGGAGGATGAAACAAGCAAGATTTAAACGCCGATATACAAAAATTTAGATTAGCCGATTAGCCTATCAGTGCATGTCTTTGGATTGTGGGAGGAAACCGGAGTACCCGGAGAAAACCCACGCAGACACGGGGAGAACATGCAAACTCTATTCAGAAAGGTCCCCCCCCCCGGGAATCAACCCAGGACCTTCTTGCTGTGAGGCACGAGTAGGATAAAGCGGGTATGGAAAATGAATGAATGAATATACAAAAATGAAGATCTGATATTTCACATGTGACACCTGACCTACCTGACCTGACCCTACCCAGCTGTTCACACACAAGCAAACTCAGAGTAACATAGAAAAGTGACAATATAAAATCAGAGAAAATAATACTCACACTTCCATGCAGATACAATTTGCTGTTAGGTCATGGAGCTCTGGTTTGTTCACTATTTCCCATCATGCCTTGTGCATAGTCGTCTTATAGCTTTGTCTTTGACTTGGAATGATTTTGGCCTTTTTAAGTACAAAACACAGTCCTTCACGGGTCCACTTTTCCAAACCCGTACCCCCAAAGTTGAATACTGCAACCTGACACACTACCTGCATTTTTTTTTTTTTTTTCATCTCTAATCGACACATGGTCGTACCCGCATACATTAGACCCACAACCCAACCCGACCTGTGACTAAACACATTGTCTACACAGTAGCTCACTTTTAAGGACTTTATTTTTGGCTAAAACGCACACCATCAATAAATCTGTAATATGTGCAACTCAGTGACTTCTGTGGCCGGATGTAAACAGAGGTGAAGCTCACTTCACAAAAAAACAAACAAAAAAAACAAACCAAAACTTTTATTTTTTCACTTCCTTTTCCCGTCTGCATTTTGTTTTAATTTTACCTATGCCTGTACCTGCAAAAAATATTTATTTTTTTTACTTGTCCCCACATAGTCCATTTTAATTGTCCATGTGATAAGAGTTTTTTGGAATATGAGTGTTCATGCAAATGTCACTGTCAGCAGACGTGTGAACACAGCCTCCATTTTTCACACACCTTCACACACATTTCGTAGTAGGTCAGTTAGTTGATATTTATATCCTAAAACCTGCTAATATCCTCTTTCATAATGTTTACTAGCAGGTGTGTTTCTCCCTCTGAACAGAAATGTGAGCTTTATTCATCCAGCGCACCAACAATAGAGGATGTTGTCTCTACTTGTTTCCACTAAACAGGAGGTTGATTGTCATATTAGTAGTAAAACCTCCAAATGACACAGATATTCTGAATACGTTGTACACATGTCCAGAGAATCCTCAAAAATAAAACGAGCATATCCCACATATCTCAATGGGAAATTCTGTATTTATTAAGAGCCTTAATTCATAATATCCAGACAGAACATGCTGTTTCCAAAACACCTGACAGCTGCAGAGTAATGGCAGAATATTACTGTACAGGTAAATGTACTCAGTGTGAGACAGGACTATTTAAACAACTGTAAAACTGCAGGAAATCTCCCCCTCAGTCATAAGACACTGTAAATGTCAGTCATGCCTCAAATACTGCTGGTCTGTCCAACCCTAACATTCAGATTTTTGGTGAGAACAGATGAATGTGAGAAAACCTTCAAAGTGTCAAACTCGGCACAGTCAAAGTCAAATATTACAGAGAAGGAAACACTGAAAAGTGCATGTTTGGAGTGGATGGGACTAAAATATGGACAAACTTTAACTTAGAGTGCTAAATCTCTCTATAAACTTTAAGTTAGAATGTTAAATGTCTCTATAAGTACCGTTCTGGTCTTTATGTCAGCACACATCAGATGTATCCCAGAGTGCACTGGTTTTATAGCAGCTCCTGGTTAATGACCCTGATGATTATCTGTAACTGAACGCTTCTTGTCCAACCTCTGGGAGGGGAAAGGAAAATATGTGCAGTATCATTCTGCCATTTGGGCAAATTGCTCTGTCCTTACGGTGCCATTTTCTCCAAAACGATGATAGATCTGAATCTGTTTCCTGTTTCTCTTTCTGTTGCAGCGCTGCCAGTTACAGGGAGAGGGAGTCACCTCATGTCTCTGGAAATTGCAGACACCAAGCAAAACATTGTGACCGGTCGTCGTCAGTACAAGCGGACACTGAAAAGCAACAACGACTGGACAGGACTGGGCTTGTGGACAAATGGAGACAGAGCTGCTGTAGGACATGAGTAAAACAACCCTGAGGGGGTTGAAACTGGAGTTAGCAGGCGAGTAAGTTGTGGCCCAAAATGATTGCCTTAATTATTACACATATACAGATGTATGAAGCGATGAAGCTAAGAGACTTATACACAGAGATGTTTTCTTTACATGTGAAAAAGTGTCTTGTAAGGAACAGATGTGAATATTTTAATATGATAGAGAACAATGTTCGGTTGTAATGTCGACATAATGTTTCCGTTGGGTCGGCTTCGTAGGTGTTACTAAACAGTGAGTTTGCTCTCTGCTTACGTGCAGTCGGCAGTACGACTTAATCTATTTTTATCTTGTTTCATATTGTCAACCAAACAAGGCTGGCCTGAGTCGCTCACTCAAACGCTGGCCACAAACTCTCTTAAGTCACATCGTATCATAAACACATGAAAATCCTCATCCAGAAAGTGTATAGAGGGGCTGAGAGAGAAATCTGAGACACATGCGTACAACACATGACAGTATCCTCTTACATCACCATCCACTCAACACTAAAGCGAAGATGTCAGGCACATAAACACCGTCATGAATTCAGCCACTGTACTTCTTTCTAATCCCACAAAACAGCCAATGAAAACTCCACCGACTTTTCATCGGCTGGGAATCATCGACGTAAAGATGAAATACCTTAGGTTTCTTTCTCAGATGCAAATTTAGAGCTGACCAGCTGCTTTGTCGATATGTTTTCACTTTGAATTTAACTGTATGCAAAGTAACATGGACGTGTGTTATATATTTTTTTAAACCTAGCCTTGATAATTACATAACCAAAGGTGAAACCCTGAATTTATTGTATGTTGTGGACTTCTGGCAAATGTTGTGATATAGATGCACACTGAATAGGAAAAAAAATGTAAATAACAGACATTTCTACTTGTGTGTCCTAAGATGTGTTGGAGATAGAGTAATATTTACTTTCTTTGACTGTTATGACCATCAACCATTATCATAATCTGTGTTGAATTCATTTGTCCTCACTGATACGATCACGTTCTTCATATTGTTACGAATGCTTCTCCCAAATTTCTGTTTCATTTTTCACTGCTCATTTAAAGTCGGTGTCTTTATTTATTTTTTTTATTTCTGAAACATGAAGTTGCTGATGTTGTTTGTGCACATTGACTTTTATTACTTGCATTGTTGCCCATAAATGAAAAATTCTTACTTTTGACAGTTTATTTTATTTTAGTTTATAGAAATAATATCTTTTTAAAGAATACCATCTTTTTCCCCCCTTTTTCCCTCTTTAGATAATGTATAATGACGCGTAAAGGTTTGGATTTAGAGCTAGATTGCAGTGTATTTTTTCCCTAAAGAAAATCCAAAGTATGCTCTTTTTCCGAAAATTTATATCAGTAATTACCTCAACAATATCATCCCTCAGAAATATTGTTTACTTAATGTTGCAGATATTTTCTTCATGACAGAAAAAAAAAAAAAACCCCTCTTACAACGAGGTAGCCGTACTACATTTAAAATAGATGTTAGTAGTTGACTTTTTTGGGAGGAATGTTTTTATTGGGAGGGAGTAGACACAAATTAACATTCTCAGCAGTTTTACCAAAAATACCAGTGTTCTCCTACTAAATTTAGGGGCTGTCAGAGTTGTTATTTTATATTAAAAAAAACCCCTGAAAATAAGATGTGAAAAACGTGCAATTCACCAGTCTTCCTGAGGAAAATAAGAAGGTACCTAGAGAAAACACAACAAACATAATGTCATTACAGAGTTAGAATTTGTATGTTTATTGTATTTATTTTGCTTTGGATAAGGATAAAAAGATATAGCAGGGTCACGTTTTTGCTGATATGTACATTGACAGAGATTTTTGGTCACTGTAATTATCCTTCAGGTCCACCGGCCACAGAGTAATCCCTTCTAAAAATCCATTTCAAGGAGAGACAAAACCCTCACAGTCCTCGTTCTGTGTAAAAATGCAATCAAAGTTTCACCTGAAGGTAATGTGACACTTGAGCAGACTAAATTAAATTAGTAAAATCAAATGAATATCGCGTCTCTGTCTGGGAAAATGATTGCTTTGCATTATCAGGCCTCTGCAGTGGCTCAGAGAAGGAAAAAAGCCCCAGTCCTAAAAATCCATCCTAAAAAATATGACGTGGAATAGTCAGTTGATTTGACTTGGTGGCAGCGTCAGTAGCTTCATCTGTACCTTTAAAAAACACACACTGAGGACTGGGATCAGCTGAGTTCACTGTAGAGAAGCCAGTGCTTTTTAATGTACATTCAGGCACATGAAGCTGAAAAATATAAACCTGAGCTTTAACTGAAAGCATAAAACTGCTTTCTAATGACACTATTGAGAATGAGAGTGAACAATAACAATAAAGTTGGTTATGTAAAAACAAAACGAAAAAAAAAACATGATAAAAGAAAATGAGAGTACAACGTGTCTGCAGAAATCTCTTTTTAGAAGTGATTTATTACACTAATCTTGTCAGATTTATGTGCCTCAAACTCAGGCTGTTCTGAAGCCGAGGGCCTGGACCAGCGGGGGGTCCACATGGGAGGGGGGGGTGTCCACATAGAGGTTTTAGCAAAGGTCAGCCTGAGGATTTGAGGCTGATGGTGCTTTATGGCGTGTTTAAGACATTTAGCTACAGTCGCCCTGATGCAGGACCATCAATAGCTAAAAGCTGCGCTCAGACAATAGGAGGATAATTGTAAGGGACAGATGTAGTTTTGTGCTCGGGTATAACATTATATTATCACAAAGCAGCACTCCGAAGAGTCGAACGCCCACAGGTTTGAACAGAGAACACGATCACGGCTGAGAATCGATCCTCAAGGCCACGGCATCTAATGAAGCAAACAATCACCAAAGCAAAGTCAAAGAAATCTGTTCAGCTGGACAGTCTCAAAGTCCCCTACTCAGCCTTTAATTAAAATAACTTGTATGGTTTGAGGCTGCAATTATGTCAACGGGCGCTGATACAGTGGCCTGACTTTAATCTGGTTTATCTGAAGGTCAGCAGGGTTTAATGTTTGTGGAAAGGAAGTTAGAAAGGTATATGAACCAGATTAACAGAAGGAAAATAAATCCTCACTATGTATCAGTTGAACTGGACTCGTGTTATAAATAAAGGCTTCATAATCCATATGGTTGTTTAGCACGACCCCAGGTCGTAGGAGTGGAAAACAATGAATGGAAAAATGTCAGTAACAAAACATAGATTGGTTTTTGACTGTAATTCAGAGACAAATAGTCGATTCTGAAAAATGTTAATATTTAGTCTGTGAACATGCACAGGAACTGAAAAGGAGAACATTTGAACCACTTTCACCCTTATTTAATAGTTTTTCCAAACATGACTCAAGGTTGAAGTCATTACGGCCTTCAGATGAGTGGATTCACCCACTGAAAATTAATTTATACTCAAATGTAAAATTTATGAAGGGATAGGAAAAAAGGGCTACAAAAAATATTAATCAGGTTATGATGTTTATTAAAATGTTGTATGAATTTAGTTTGGAAAATGTCAGATATTTGTTTAAAAACAGTGACACTTGATGTTTCTATGTGAAATAGGATGAACAATTACATGAATAATCTTAACAGTTACTGTTATTACAGGGCCTTTGTTGTAGTTACACAATGTGAGAATTATTATTACATCAGGAAACACTGTGTCATTGTCAAACCATTCAATATGAGTGCATATAAAATGAAAATAATATATACTGAAATTTGTTTTACAGGGTATTCATTGCAGTCATTAAAAATAAAATTGTGAAAAAGAATTGTGAAAACCAGATCTTGAAATTTAGAGAATTAATAATCATGGTATAGCATATGGATATAGAGAAGAAGCATGAAAAACTGAATAAATTAGGTGTGACTAATGAGAAAAGTTATTTCTAGATATTAATCTTTGTAAAATATTGTGGACTCTATACAAAAACTTGTGTATTCTTTCATAAGAATATCCATATAAAATAGAAGAATGACTATAATTAGGGTTTGATTTGGATTCATGTGCAAAGTATTTAAACAACTGAGATTATTTT
This sequence comes from Ostorhinchus rueppellii, assembly GCA_030068375.1. NCBI lineage: Eukaryota > Metazoa > Chordata > Actinopteri > Kurtiformes > Apogonidae > Ostorhinchus > Ostorhinchus rueppellii. Next base: position 24,541,935 of record JAQQZY010000019.1, on the reverse strand, counting down.
TCAGAAAAAATAAAGGTATAATAGAAAGAGATGTGTTTTATTTTTTAATACTAATGCTGGTTTTATGAAATACACAGGAGTAATCAAAACTGTAGCAAAAAGATTAATTTGATTACTCAGGAGTCATTTGTTTATTGCTTTTTTTCCCTAATATTTATTTATTGATTTTTTTTCAATATACTTGAATAGAATAGTTTTCATCTCATGTGACTCCAAATTTTTGCTGAATTATAGTGATTGTTCTATTTTATATTAATTTATATATGAAACACTTAGATAAACTGACGATGACTGACATGTAATAATGACAATACAGCCCAAATATAAAATATCACATTTTAATGTGCTATGTATGTGTATGTGCTCTGAGCATCTATTCAGAGGATGTATAAATCTGCTAATAATACATCAGCATATATAGATAAATGTCAGTATTACTCTGAGTCTTACTCTGTATTAGGTCTCTGTATTGGAACCGTTTGTGGCAGAGCTCATGTAGTTCAGAGGCCAAAACATCTCTGCAGCTCCTCTAATCCTCTATAGTTTAGGATAAATGCCTCCCAAAGTCAATAAGAAAGGATTTCTCCTAAAAAAAAAAAAAAAAAAAAAAGGACCAAATTGTAAAGCAATGCAAAGCAAAAGCCAAGTACAGATTTAGCGATCCACTAAACTTTCTTCTGGTTCTGCCCATATTGATCCACTTGGACACTGTGAACCTCTAACTGCGATTCAGATGTCAGAGGTTAGTTCATGTAATAAATATAAGAGAATGTCGGCGTATTAGTCGTCTCTAAGAGCTGATGGTGACGAAGCACAACGGGTTCATTCCGCGTCGATGCTACCTGGACACTTAAAAGTAAAGCCTTAGACTGAAGATGAAAACCGAGTGTTTACTGTAACACGGTGGTGTTAGGTATCACCATGAACCCCTTTTATGTCTTAATCTCCTTATAAACAAGGAGGCTTATGAGGAGCGCTGCAAAACTGTTGAACAGTGACGCAGTTTGAATTTGTTTGTCTGCTGGATATTGTGTAACTGACTGGATTTTGGAGTGGTTCTCCACCATCTGCCTCCTGCAGAACAGTATTAGTGTTCTTCACTCCAAACATAATGATTACAGTCTTTGCGTATTTACAAAATTGTCAGTTCACACCTGGCTGTTGAAGGGTTTTAGTGAAAATGATTAAAGTGCAGACATATTAGTAGAATGAGTGGATTATTAACAGGGTCATGACAAAGCACTTGAAAAGAGAAACCCACTTTCACTTCAGTAATTACAAAATGACACCTTCTTTCATAGATTATGATATTGATTTAAAGATAAAAGCATTTATTCATTTGGACATTACCCAAATTTAACTTTATCCTTTTTAACATTTCTCTGCACCGTTATTTCCAGGCTAATTAAGCATTGAGTATGAGACTGTGTTTTATGTGAAAACTGTCAGAATAATGAACAGGATCAGTACGAAGATCAGTACAGCGTCTCTCCCAGGACAGTCCTGAAGGCTGGGGAATGAAGCCATTAAATATACCCCTTGTTCCTTCTTGGCAGAGATATGTTAATGTTTTCTGATCGGATGCTGTAATCAATAGTGTGATATGACACAATGAGTTTATGGTTTATTATATTCAGCTCTTTTTCAAATGGAACAGATAATTATTAGATTATTATAGATTATTATTAGTAGCACTTACATGTAACACTATGTCACTGTGGTTACTTCAAACTATGTAACTTATAACACGATTATTTCTCTAAACTGGGCAATAAAGATGACAAAAAAATTAAAAGTCTGAAAAACATGAATACAATCAAACATGTAGAAACATTAGAGAGAAATGCTATTGAATTTCTATCAGTGAAAGTAGCTTTTTACATAAAGTGTTTTTACCAAAACCTAGAAACTGTAAAGTCCTTGTCAGTAACTGTAACTAATAATTACATTTATTTGTAATTTAATGACTGTATGTTGTAATTTGATGTTATTTGATGATATGATTTGATGTATAGTTACTCCCAACACTGGGGAGCTGATTCAATATAATACAGTTTACTACAATACAAAAAGGAATTAGTCAAGATTAAGACATGAACTCTGACAAGGTGATGTAGGATTATTAATGTGAAGCTTATTTCACAGATTTTTGGTAAAGATTGAATTTTCTATGACATATCGAAATAAAATGATGATATTGTTTCTGGTCATGGATGTCTATTAGTTCATAAACCATAGCACTGATCTGTTACTGTAAGTTTATCAAGTACTAGAGGAAGGTCAGGCATTTACAAATGTGAATGAGTAATTCAACAAAGATGTACAAAAGAATATTATTTGATTTGTAATGGATAATGTGCATTGACTGACTTATTGTGACAGAAACTGGTGATGCAGGACTCTTATGGCAAGTTTATTACACATCTATTAAATTAAACAATTTTTGCAAAAAATGAATATAAACATATCTGAAGTCATTACTACTGATGAATTAAAAAAAAAAGTCCTCTGGTGTCAATGATTGGAACTACATCAACAGCTGTCACATAATAATAGAACACAGAAAACGCACAATAATCAGTCGTTTAAACACATATAACACAACACACTGCACTATGATACAAAACATAGGTTTATTACACAGCTGTTCTCTAAAGAAATCAATAATCTGCCAAAAATTATGACATAAACTGATTTAATCACATCTATTAATGGATTTTTTGATTCCAGGTGTAGCTTATATTAGTCCATTAGACTCTCCAGTTGTTATTACATATCGCTGTGATATGTTTCATATGTCAACTTGAGTTAAATATTATATCAGAAAATGCAGCCACTGATGGGAATTCACAATACAACAGGTGATGCTGTGTAGCATCATAAATATGTTATAACACAATATGATATCATGTGAGAGGGATCATGTTCAGTGTTGATTTCAAAATAAACTCTGACACATTAAATTACTCATTTCTCATAATCATATTGATGTAAAAGGATTCAATTGGTTGGGCTAATGAACTTTTAGGGTCCAGTTTTCTCAGTTTATGTCCACTGGATTCTACATATACTATAGCAGCGGTCTGTCAGAGTTAGGGTGACCAGTAACAAAATTCAATGAAAAATAAATTCTGACAAGATAATATAGGACTCTTGATGTGAAACGGTTCATTTTATTGTTGATCTTTAATGAGCCCATTCATGTTTACAGTTGGAACTGCATATATGATAGCAACAGTCTGTTATTTGCATCAACTGCTGACTGCAAAATAATGGACAATAGATGACAGCCATTAACCAATCAGAATCAAGAATTCAACAAGGCTGTTTCATATGATAAAATATGCGATATGAAAAAATGCAATACTATACAATTAAAAATGATAACAGGATAATAATGATGCAATATGATACAATATGATATGATCTAATACGACACAAAATGACACAATACAATACAAAAGTTATGATTGTCTTCCAACCTATAAGGAATGAGAGATGCAAAAACAAAACCGTATTTGGATCCACAGCCAGTTTTAGGGACAAAAAAACTGGACTTTTCTTTTCATTACTGCTTGAGTTAAAATCATTATCAAGATGGGGGAACAACTGAGGTCACTAAAGAAAGAAAGACAACAGTCAGCGGAGGGCATTTGCTTCGTTGACTCTTTTAACCTGAAGTATCGGCTTCCATCTCAGTGGTGTGAAAAACCATGAATCAGATGTGTGGTGTGTGTTCAGCTCATCTAGTTGTAGTTTCTTAACTTTACTTCCATGAGAGTGTGATGAAAATCAACCACTGTGTGTAATGTAGAAAAAGAAGGAAGGAAGGAAGGAAGGAAGGAAGGAAGGAAGGAAGGAAGGAAGGAAGGAAGGAAGGAAGGAAGGAAGGAAGAGGATATAGATGTAGAGACAAGGCAGCAACGGGATTCAAACCTACAATTATCAGGCGTCTATGCAAGCTGGTGCAGTTTGGTCAGCCAAGGCCACGGTTCCATTTCTCTGGTGGTTCTAATCCAGAATATTTCCATTCATCACTCTCATGTAACCTGCAGAGAGGTAAACTATCTATATCCAGCCTGCAGAGTTGTTCTTGCCACGCTTGCTGCACTGCTGCTGTGCTGTACAATACAGTGTGGAGGGACCTTAATGATAAAAACCCCCCGTTGTTCATTGGGGCGATGGCAGTGGGGAATGCTTTTGTTTTAATGTTACCGCTTCACTATGTATGTTATGCTTTAGGTCCTGAAATGTTCATTTGCCACTGCCTGGTCACTCATAATAAAGACGGGAAATCATTATCAATCAGCAAAGGAATCTATAAATGAACATGTAAAATAAAACAGTTGGGGTTTTTAGAACTATCCATGTGAGTTTTGGCCAGCCTTGCTTTTATTCTGCATGATGCTTTGTTTTGAAAAAAATGCATCCGAAACCGAGGTATGTTCGTATTCTTTTTCCTCTCGTCCTCTTTCACTCTCTCTGTATCTTTGAAGCTTGTCACTTCTGACCTTAATTCTCCTTTTGGTTTTTCTTCTTTGTTTTCTTTTTTGGTAAACCTTCCAACTTCTGGATTTTCTACATTCATAACATTTTGTAGACAGCAATATGAGATGTGATTGAAAATGGAATATGTGCAATGTTGACTAAAGAAAAATATAATATATTCAATAAAAATTCAGAAAACAGACATGGTTTCATTTTCTTTCATTTTTTGTTACTTCAGTTAAAGCACATATTTCCTCACTGTATCTAAACTTCAATAGAAGAAGCAGAAGGTTTGACTCAAGTATCTATTTTAACACAGATGTGAGGTGAGTATTTTAACTTTCTGTTATCATTTACTTCTACTTATTAGAGCAGGTTTCATTTGTACAGTGGAGGTGAAATTTTAGTTGTGACTTTTTTCTGCCATGAGTTCCCAGAAGAAAAAAAATAGGGCCATTGGCCCGGTAGAGTCCTGTGGTCTGGATGCAGAAGATCAATCTCACAATAGAAATGGGTGATACTTTCACTGGAGGAGAACTCAATTAATTAAATGAAAGTCTATATCTGACTTCCTATAAGTGTTTCTACGGTAACTATATTGATATCTGTAACCATTTATATGTTATAAGCTATCTAAGTATGGTCCATTAGTAGTAAAGGCAAATTCCTGTTCTAAACTAAAAGTAATGCTGTAGAGAAGCAGAAACTATGAACCACTGGATTTTTCAGAGGAAAGCTGGCACAGACATACGTAGTAGTCGTGGATTTAATCAACTATATAAATCAAAGGTGGGCTGTCAGGGCCAGCAAGGCCTTCTCTGTTGGCATAAACATCATCAGAAACACTGACCTGCATTTACTACATCTACAATTTACAACGACTACATTTACATGATTAAACTGTAATATTGGATCCATGAAATTTTTTAAAGTTATTCCAGGGTTCCCACAGGGTCTTACAAAGTCTTGAAAGTTTTGAATTTACAAATCTGCATTTAATAATGTGAAAAAGTCTTTAAAAGGTGTTAAATTTGATATGGTAGGCCTTAAATTATGTTGTCATAAACTAGTTCACTGTATCTTATATGTGTCTGTTAAATGTCCAAGCTCTAAAATAAGGTAACATTATTTGACTCAGATCCACCTGTTCCAACCTCATAATTTTTTATATTGAAATTACAAACCAGTTATAGCTAACGTTGCAGTCCCCTGAGAGAAACGATTCGGAACGACGGGAATCAAGGCATTGGAGTAAACAAAGGGATATTCTTAAATTCAAGGAGTCATAAGTTTTTGCCAGTATGGATGTCTAATAGGCATTTCATTCGGTTCTGAATAGTCTTAAAAAGGTCTTAAATTTAACGTGTACAAACCTGTAGGAAGCCTGTTATTCCCACAGACTATTCTCTTTATTTCTTACTGTTTCCCTCAGCTGCACTGCTTCCAGTACGTGGATGTAAGATATTTTGTCCAATCAGATTTCAGTCTCTGTGTTTTGCCAGGGTTAATCTAATCTGCCCTGGGCCTTCAGAATGAGTAGTGAAGGGCCTTGTAACTTAAACCGAAGAGCATTGGGACTGTTTCGTTAACCAATCTGATTTAAGTTTCACCTCATAGGGCCAGTTAGCTGATCTCCAATGCCATCAGCATTTATCCCTCCTCTGATTGGATGGAAAGAACAAAACTATAACTTGAAATAGCTTTGACAATATTCTTTTTGATTCATGTCAATAAAGCTCTTTTTATTGAACTATTAATACATTTGTGGTAGAATTATTTACATCCACAATGGCTGACAGAGGAAAGGAAAATGATTTGGTCTTGGACATACTGAAAAATCCATTTTCAAGGCAACTTTTCAAGAAAAGATGGACATCGTGAGGAGAGGTCAGCCAACCCCCGACACTAGCTAGCTGGTTAAGTGGACATTCTCTGTCCTCAAGAGGATAGAAACTTATGTCAGGAATACAACTGGACAGAGGAGACTCTCAGCCTTGCCTCCATGGACATAAAAAGGATTTAATGACGGAACTGAAACGCACAGATCACCTCTATGACAGAATCAATGGAGTTTTCCTGCACAAACAAAGGAAGATGGATTTTGTATGTAAGGAATGAGCATCTGTGGTGAGTCAGCTATGATGTTATGATGTAAAAATGTGTATGTTTTGTCATGTTATTAGATAAATATTGATTCTGACCTGCTCCAGGTGATGTGCATGGCACCGCTGTGACTAGAGTAGAGGTTTGGAGTTGTCTTAACTGGGTTTCTTGCTTTAGTAACAGTGGTATTTACACCCTCAATGTGCCAAATGTCTCTCTCTCTGTAATGCCTCACCTTGTTATTTTGGATTTTTGGTATAGTATTGATAGTTTCTATAATTGTCATGTCATAGTGGTGGTATTAAGAGGTGGATTATGTTGGAGAAGCCCCCACTGAAGGCCCAGGTACCAAATGCATAATATCATCAACTCTATACAAATGGCCAGATTCAGGTAGAAAACAGACTCCAACACAAACTGTTTTAATTTTTAAAACTTCACACATTGTTGGAGAATCAACCAGGGCTTTCAAGCTTCAAACTCCCCCAGGTTCACAATAATCTACATTTAGTCAGCTCACATTACACATATGGAGTTACTATAACAGCTCAACTAAATGGACTGAAGCCATAAACCAGCTTCACCTCATCAGGAACAACAGTAACACCTGCAACAGCACTGTCACTACACTATTGTTACATTATTGATCCATCCATCCATTCATCTTCTGAACCTGCTTTATCCTCACTAGGGTCACAGGGGTTGCTTGGAGCCTATCCCAGCTACTTAAGGGTGAAGGTACATCCTGGACAAGTCGCCAGTTCATCTCAGGGCTGGCATATAGACAAACAATCACTCTCACATTCACACCTATGGGCAATTTAGATCTACTGATTAACCTATCAATGCATGTCTTTGGATGGTAGGAGGAAGCCGGAGTACCCAGAGAGAACCCACGCAGACACGGGGAAAACATGCAGACTGCACACAGAAGGCCCTGCATTATTGATATTAGACAAAATAATTCAAGCAGTGCTTTTTGCAAAGTCTTTAGCCACAGTTTACTCTGTATATACGTGGGGTTTTCATTCAGGACCTGTGGCTATGAAGCAATATTTGTACGTCTCTATGTCTGAAAGATCTGAATGCTTCTTCTGTAGTGTGTAATTTATATCCATGTACATTCCTTGTTTCTAAAATAACACCCAGGACTTTCTCTGAGGCTAAATAGAGGGAACAGTCACTATTAATCAGGGGAAATGAAAATTCTGTTTGATTTGTTTATTTTTTAAACTCTGCTTTAGCTTTCATTGAGCCAAATCTACGAAAGGTTTGTGTTAATTAAAACATGTGCAAACTTATTGCACACGTAAAAAAAAAAAAAAGTACAAACTAATTTACTAACACTGCGCACTAAGGGTTACATTTTACAAAGGTGCAAAATAGTGTGTCTGCATCCAGTTAGTATGTTTGCTGCAATGAATATGCAATATGGGGTGTTTACATGCAATTGTGCTTGTGCTGGGAGGAGAAAATGTAAATATATTAATTTAGCCCATGCTAAGTGATTTATCAAACCTGAAAGCAATGTTGCTGATAGAAACTACATCTATATTTAACATGTCTCAAAGAGAGGTGCAAACGGTTTGGATGCGGCGTAATTGTGCAGACATGGAAGTGGTTATTGTCGCAAGGAGACATCGAAACGATGAAACAAGATGCAGAGAACGGATGCTTCATCCAACATTTTTGGAGTGAATGAGGAAACACTCATTAACACATGTTACCTTGTCATTTTGGAGCTGTTAGAGGAAGTCAGAGCAGATTTGGAGCCAGCCACGAAACGTAGTCGCACAATATCTGCAATGACAAAGCTCCTGGCAAGTTTACATTTTTCTGCATCTGGGTCATTCCAGTGTACGATAAGCTGTTATAACTGGAATCTCCCATCCTGTTTTTTCAGATGTGCTGTCTCAAGTCCTAAATGCCATGTTGCACCTGATAGCCAGGTTTATTTGGTTTCCATACACTTGGGACTCCTTCAATGAGACTAAATAAGGCTTCTTTGCTGTAGCTCATTTAAATGTTGATTCGCTTCATCTACCAATACCTTTAATTCTATAGGGTTGAATTTAACTTTGCAGGTTCATCTTTCCAAACTCGCTCTGCTGCAAACCAACAAAAAACTTGCCAAAAAAAAAACGCTCATTTAAATAGTCTCCAACACGTTTGTGCCTGTTGTCATTTGCACAGTCACTCTTTGTAAATCACCAACAAACTGTGGTTCAACCTCAAATGCAAAATTCTTGATTACGCACAAAAATTTGTATTAGTGCAAGCAGATCCAGCCCATTGTGATGGCACTTCCCATTACAGAAAAACTACCACTTAAATAAGAACTACAATGAATATTTTACTTGGCTTTAACTTTGCCTTGTATTTACCCAAAAATAATGAATGCAGCAGGATTTTAAGAGCATGAATGTAAGTCAAACAAATATATTACCAAAAAAGTATTCTGCTCATATTCACAAATGACAATATAACAGGACTTAGATAAACGCAACAGGTCATTTTTTTAAATGTCAAATATGTGCTTGTGTGTAGTGGGGTTTCTTTTTTTTTTTGTTTGTTTTTTTCCTTTTTTCAGTGTGTCGGCAGAGCAGGTTGGACATGTTTCTTTTTCATGTCCCTCAGTGAGAATCCGCTCCGTCAGCAGGAGTTCAACCCACAGTGACAACATGTTTTCATCCACTGTGGCCTTTTACAGTGGGTGCTTTTGAAACCTGATGCTGAGCCATTCATGTTCGCCACCGTTTAAATATTTTAAATAGGTCCGTTGTGGTGCAATTACTTGACTCTTGGACAAACACCAGTTCATCCATCAGGCCGGTGACGGGTCGAACTGCGCTTCTTCAACCAAGCCTCCACAGACCAGGGTTGATGGGAACATATGGAATATCTTTTTCATAAAACACTAAATTCTGTTCTTCATACACTTTTATAAAACTGTGCTATTTCATCCTGAATATGTTGTGCATGTCAGCAACCCTGAAATGCCAATAAATAACACTTGGGATCAGGTCACGACCAGGGAAATTAGACCAGCAGTGAAGACAAATATAGTAGTTCACCCTTTAGAGCTGTCTTCAGAAAACTAGACAAGGTAGGTCCAAACACGTTTACACAGTTACAGTATCCGCTCCTCACAGATGAAATAACCCTGATGAGATGTCACTGTTCTATGATTGCACTAATTACCAGAAATAACAGATTTTTTAAAAGTCTAGCAGTTGCTTTTCTGGAGCTGCCCTGAAACCAGGCCAATATTAAAACTATTTGCTGTAACTTATCCACATTTTATATCAACATCTAAATATGACTGTTATGTGCAGGTGTGCAAAAAGCCCTTCATACGTGTTACACAAGAGACTAAAATCTGATTAACAAAATAAAACAAAAAAACACAAATATATTTACTTATTGGACCCTGTTAAACAAAGACAGAATGAACAAATGAACATGTCTACCCAGTGTTGTAGGAAGTACAGGTACCCTACCAAAAAATGACTCTGGTAGAAGTTCAAGTCGCCAACTGAAATGTTACTCAAGTTAAAGTCTTTAAATATCGAGGATTTACTGTACTTAAGTATATCAAGTAATCTAGAATCAAATGTACTCAAGTAATGAATGCAAAAGTACAAGTAGATGTTAAAAACAACCAAAGACACTCAGAATTTTGAATATTACATTGCTGCTCACATCTACAGATTGCTGACAGGTTGAGTGTGGACCGTCCTTTGCAGTTGTGCGTAATTTCAGCAGTAATCTCAGCGGTGAAAACACTGCAGCTCTCTCTTCTCAGCCCAAATCAAAATATAAAAATGGATGAACTTGATACCGGTTCATGTCTTCATGGAAAGTGAAGTGAAGCCACTTTTCCAAGTTTCCGTCTTCAGATGTAAAGTAGAGCGGTGGAGTCCTGTCCAGATCTAACAGAATCTGATCAGCGGTCAGTATTTACAGCTGTCGCTCGAGTGTTTAACACCTGTAATCTGACAGAATTAAGGCATCATGGGAGAGATTCTCTCCAGCCTGAAAACACAGCAAAAGACTAGAAGCAGAAGTCCAGTGGTGCTCACACTATAACTTGTGTCACATTTGGAGTTTAGTGTCATTTGGCCAATGGAAGGATCACGTTTTTGGCTTAACTTTTCATACCTGGATGCAGGCGTTGGCTGGATGCCTGTCTGTATCCACTTTTGTCAGTGGATATATACAGTGGTACCTCTACTTACGAACAACTCTTCTTACGAAATTTCCAGGTAACAAAAATCCTTTATGGTACATACACACAGAGGGAGGTCCCTCTGTGTGTATGCTTGTCCCACATTAGAATGAATAGTGAAGCAGGAAGTGTGGACACGTTTTCATCAGCTTTCATTCATTTTATTCACTATTTAATTAACACACATTTTAATTATTTATTATTTATGTATTTGTTAGAGGTTTGGATACATTTTTACAGTTTAGAAAAAATTCTGTCTAAATTTTGGGGGGCTTGGAACGGATTAGGGCATTTACATGGAAAACACGTCTCTACTAACGAAATTATCTACTTACAAAACTACTTCCAGAATGGATTAATTTCATAAGTAGAGGTACCACTGTATAGCATTAAATCTATTAAACATGTGAAATATTGAACATTTCCACCTGTGTAGTACATTACAGAGACTTTTCTTTTTGTCTTATTCTTTCTATTAAGCATTTTATTCTATGCACCAATAGCTGAAGAGTCTGAGTCCTTCTTTTTGTTTTAATTAGATTTACTTTGGAGCAATTACAAACATTACACCAACACAATATCAATGCTTCGTCATAGTAAGAGAACCTTAAAAGGCCTGGTCATTTGCTTTACTGCTCCTCTGGGTGAACTTATATATGCTTATAAATTATGAATGTTAACAAACAAGCAAAGCAAGTATCATGTTCTTCGTTTGATTATAAATTTACATCATAGATCCACACAGAAGAAAGCGAGGCTGTCACAGCTTCACACTTATCATTCTTCTTTTGCTTCTGTCAGTGTTTGTCGCCATCTTCTAGGAAAAGACTCCATCACTCAGAGGCGTAAGGCGACACCTGACAGGGAACAATATCTGGGTGCGTGGTCCGAAGCATAGAATCGTGCCAGCAAATTTGGCGTTCGCCGTTTCCCCTCTGCATGGAAACCCAACGCTGTGCACCACCGTCCCCTGAAACCCAATCGGCCAAATCCTAAACGGTGCCTGCTGGCTTCTATGCAAACAGCGCCAGTGTTGCAGCGCTGCGGACGGAAAAGTTTTCAGCAACAATTGTACTCGCTGCTATAGACAATCTGTTCTTTTACGTGCATCCACAAAATGTCAGTAGGCCTGCTGCCAGACAAATACAGTATGACTCAGGCCGCTGACCCCCCCAGGGGAACATTTACCAGCTTCTGCACTTAGATCCAGTGGTGCTGACCTTGGACTTAGTCCCCTGGCAAACTCCTTTCACTCTCAATTTATTAAATTTGACAGTCAAAGACATTGGATGGATGTGTTGTCAAGGATAGATGCAAGGTTTCACAGTGCTGGTGCAGTATTTATCCATGACTCAAAAGACTGATTTAGAGACAGAGAGAAACTGAGATAAAGAGATGAAGAATGAGAGTTAAATAAAGATGGATACACTGATGGTATCACATGGGAAACTGTGAAAATACTCAACTGAAACTTATACTATCTGAAAAATGTACTTAAAGTTTGAAAAGTAATGGTAAAGCCAGGAAAAAACGGCTGGCTGTCAGTGTTGTACTATGATACATACTTCTGGATCACATTAGTGCTGCATTAATGTTAATGGTGCGTTTTACTGCTGTTGGAACGTCCCCACCAATATTCAATCTCTATGTTGTCACTCAAGCTCATAGAACCACTGTTATACCATGGAACCGGTATTTTATGTACTTTAGCGCAGTCAGTGTAGCTTAAGACCTTTTCTGTCATATTTTTTTGTAACATTTTGTAATCTGTCATGACACCACAAACACAGGAAGGGCATCAAGAACTTTCTAAAAGCAGAAAAGTTCATATTAATAAACTAACTTGTCTGACGAAACAGTTTCAAAATGAAAACTTGTAAATTAATGTTGCTGCCTTTATGTTGTAAAAACATCCTATAAATAAATGTTTTTATTGGGTTTATATTTCATTTTGTTTACATTGTCAACTACACTTATGCCTTATGGTTTGTCTTTTACTTGATTTTACTCGATATTTACTTCTTTGTGTTTTTTGATAACTGGGATTGTTTTCAATGTTCTATCTCCAGATTTCTGTTTCTGTCATGTTCTGACCATAAATAATCACTTTAAACCAAAAGTTACAACCTAGTGTCTTCAACTCTCACTCGGGAAGATAAACATAGCCTTTATGACTAAAAACAAAACTGTTTAGACATTTGTCATAAAATTATTGACAACCGCATGCAAATGTATTATGTATACCAGTGTTTAGTTTATTCATCTTCCATAAATCTTCCATTACAGTGAATGTGCAGAGGAACAAAATGAAAAATGTAACTCATAATCACAGATAATGACATTTTAGATAAATATAGTGGAGTAAAAAGAGTTATATTTACTTCCAGCATGCACTGTAGTTGAAGTATAAAATACTCATGTACAAGTAAACTCAGTACTGCAGTAAAAGTACTCAATGACATTACAACACTGTAGATTTATGTCATCATCTTCAACAGAAACATCCCAGTAGGCATCGCTATAACAAATACTAAGAGCAAAAAGGGCAACGAAACAGCAACAAAATCCAACCAACATCAAACCATCAGTGATTCCAGTGGATTTATCTCACAGCTCAACAGCTGCTTTGAAGTCGATAGGCTTAAGCTGCTTGTTAGGCTTCAAGTCTTTCTGCACAAAAAACCAAGAGGAAATCACAGCCCAGGTTGTCAGTAACAGTGCTATTAATCTGATAAGACTGTTCTACGTGTGAATTAGAACACAGTTCAGTTCTAGCAGATGTCTTACAAACAGTAAATGTTCACTTGGCAACGTTTCGCTCACGTATTCATGGTCTTTGATGGTTTGTGCTTGACTTGGTTTTTGTTTTTCCTTCTTGGGGTTTAAGACTTTTAACAGAAATGCCAGTGTTGTTAAAATGTCAAACCTCAGAATAGAGCCTCTGACAGGTCCCTTATCCATCTCTGACACTTGAACACATCAAAACAGAAAGAGGTCAAGGGTCAGCGTGTCCAAAACAGGCCCTGGTGTGGTCTGGTCTGGTCTGGTGTCCTTCCTCAGTGACTCTGGGGTCTTGGTGTCAGGGCCTCCCACGTTGCGTAAGTCTATCCTCACATCCATCCTCACCACTGTCTCCAAGGTAGGATGAAGGAGAGTCTATTTCTGTTTGGAGACTGTGTTTTAGAAAGGACTAAGCAGGTGACTGACTGTGTCCTTTCCACCTCGCTCTTCCTTTCGCTGCAGGACACACACACTGTTTCCTGCACAGCTTCCTGTGTTCAACATTCAGACGGTGATGCATGATTGCCTGAAGTGGTTGCACAGCTGGGTCATCGCCGAGCACCTCAGTAGGCCGACGCTCACGAAAAACAGCTCAATTTATTCTGCAATTCAGATTCACCGGCTGCAGGTTGCTCTCAAATTGATACCGTTTGAAAGAGAGAAGAAATGAGACGGTGATCTCCCTGACATCTGAATTAGTCATGTGATCGGTCTCGCTCTGCTCGTCTGCGGGAGATCAATTGAAGTGTATTCCCCAAACTCCTGAGGATGCTGGGAGCACAGAAGTGGGTAGTAACTCCAGGAGGGGGGTGAAGGGATGTGGGGAGAGCAGAGGGAAGGATGGATTCAGTGTTGAAAAGCACTTGGGTGAAGTGTATGAAGGGAAATTTCTGTTTGTTGTCATGGTAACAGGCAGTGTGGTCTGTAGCAAAAACATATCCCTAGCATCGAGGTTTAAGCGGCTCCTGCAGCACAGCTCCCTCCTCCATTTTAAACATGGCAACGCTGATTGTGTTGCAAATGTTTAATGATCCGTGATGCACGAATTACATGAAATATACAGACCAGCCGAGCCCAAGAGAAACAGAGAGAATTTCAAATGCAAGATAAGAGGTGAGTCATTTCTTTTAATGGTGTGAGGGTTTTGTTTCACCCTTACACTAAGATTTACTGTTGGGAGGAAATATGAACTGAGAAATATGAAATATGACTAGAGCCATTTTTGCCAAAGTCTAATTACAGATCCTCAAGGCATTTACTATGTGATAGTGCAGTCCATTTTGACATATTTTGCAGGAAAGTGTATTCTAAATAATCACTGGGATCAAAACATTTGACCCATTTTAATCTTGCAGTGAAGTCTATGAGTGTTTAGTATTTTGTCACAAACATTTTACAGTTGTGTTGGCAAAGATTTATCTAAAACAAATCCTGAAACATCAACACAAATATTACTGAACCACAGTTATATTGACAAATTATAACTAATGATCAATATTTTCAATTTAATTTGACTTTTTTTTTTTTTTTGCTTTTCCACAGTGAGCAACAGGTTGGTTGGGCCAGATTTACAAAGCTTCCATTACATAATAATAATAATGGATTAGATTTTTATAGCGCTTTTCAAGTCACCCAAAGCACTTTACAGTATTGATCCATTTTTCATTCACTCTCGCATTTCCCCTCTGGTGGTGATAAGCTACATTTGTAGCGACAGCTGCCCTGGGCAGATTAACAGAAGTGTGGCTGCCAATTCACGCCTACAACCCCTACAACCACCACCAAAGATTCATACACATCCATACACCAGTGTGAGTGGCACTGGAGGCAAGGAGGGTGAAGTGTCTTGCCCAAGGACACAACGGACTGACTAGGACAGAGCGGGATTCTAACCACCAACCCTTTGGTTATTAGACGACCTGCTCTACCACCTAAACCTAATCATAAAAAGAAAGTAAATATACTAATTTATGTTTTTGTTTGTTTTTGTTTTTTTTTTTTACTTTTCTGTCAGCATGGAACAGTGACATTCACTAACTTAATATTTAAGAATTCTGATCAAAACTATATTGGTTTGAGTCCTAGCAAATTGTTTCTCAGTTGGAGCCATAGTTAATTTAATATATAAATATATAAGTGAGGTGTGAAAGGAAGTGTTAGCCATTGGGCATGTTGAATGCTACAAACTGAAGACAACAACAGTGTGCATGATGGAGAAACCAGTGAAAAATGTCAAATAACTGCAGACTGGAGATTCTGTAGTGAGTGGATGTGATAGTCCATTACCACTTTGTGGTCCATTCATGGACTATATAACAATGGATCCATCACCCATTGGTTTATGAACTCAGTAGTCTGCCATCTTAGTTTTGGAGCCTAGAAGTTGCCATATTTGGACAAAAGGAGTGGATATCATGGCCCAAGAGGTCAAAGGTGAGCTCAGACTAAATATGACCATATTGGCTTAAACATGGTCAAACATTGTTCATTCATTCATCTTCTATACCCGCTTTATCCTCACTAGGGTCACAGGGGTCGCATGAAGCCTATCCCAGCTGCTTTGGGCGAAGGCGGGGTACACCCTGGACAAGTCGCCAGTTCATCACAGAGACAATATCACTCTCACAGAGACAAACAATCACTCTCACATTCACACCTATGGGCAATTTAGATTAGCCGATTAACCTATCAGTGCATGTCT